>JANHMN010000025.1:2796779-2808350 GCA_030674055.1 Rhabdomys pumilio
GTGTGTGTGTGTGTGTGTGTGTGTGTGTGTGTGTGTGTGTAGGCCAGAGGTCAATCATCTTAGGTATCGTCCTCAGGAGTCGACCACCTTTCTTTGAGACAGGATCTCTCACTGACCTGGAGCTCACCGAGTTACCAAGGCCGGTGAACCCCACGGATCTGTCTGCCTCTGCCTCTCTGGCTCTGGGATTAACAGTGCATGCCACCATGCCTGGCATTTTTATGTGGCTTCTGGGGATTAAACTCAGGTCCTCATGCTTGTAAGGGAAACATTCTCTAAGTGAGCCATTTCCTTATTCTCTTGGTGCTCTGTATTGAGAGGCTTGATTCCAGAACTCTCTGTGTCCCTCCTTGAGTCTCAGGAACATTTGGACAGCACCAAAATTTTCAGAGGTCTTGGTTATAGCTCTACAGGGCTGATAGGTTTCCACCAAGGTCCTAGCTTTAACACTCAGCCCTCTTGCTGTTGTCCCCAAGATGCAGGTCCAGGAGCTGCATTTAGCTCCAGTTTGTGTCAGTCCTTTCTACTGTTCCACTTTCCACAGTGAACTCTCTTAGACGTCACAGTCACAGTCACAGTCACAGTCACAGTCACAGTGTGGTCCCTGTTCCTTTCTCATTTGTTGTATGGTCTGGTTTTTGTTTTTGTAACTGGACTCTACCAACACCAAACAGATTAGGTACAGGTAATGGGAGAATGAGCAACCTGGAAGAGTGGCTGGAGCATCCCACCAGAATACGTCACAGAGAGATGGTATGTGGAAAACAAGCATAAGAGTGTCAGGTGCTGAGGAATTCCTCTTCCACCAACAAATGATCTAGGCTGTTTCAGATCAGCTCTTCTGAGAGTAGAAATAATTATCAGAGGATTGAAAGCATCCTATAAGGCACATCTCTCAGCAAAGACCGGGAAGATGAATGGTCTAGGGCTCTAAGGGAATCTCTGTCCAGTTATTAGTGGACCACCAAATTAGCTTGAGTGGAGACGTCAGTTGCCACGTAAGACAGAGAAAGTGTGCTTTACAGATTCAATCCAGCAAAGTGACGGAATGGACATCATCACCCCCGAGTCATGGATCGGGAGAACAGGGGCTGTGTGACTCTCAGTTCCCGTATCATCCCGCTCAAAATGTCCAGCTATCAACCAAAAAATGCAATACATGTACAAAAACAGGAAGCTTGGCTGTGAGGGGGAAAAATCTGGAAGCCCAGACTCTGAAATTACTAAACAAAGACACCAAGCCAGCTATTAATAAATATTCTCAATGAGCTAGTGACAGCTGTGTCGAAAGGACAAAGGGATGCTGAGTGTCTTCTACCAAATAGAGAATGCAAATAGATTAAAATGTATATAAAAATAACCAACTGGAAGCACTTGAGTTAAAATTTTAACTGAAATAGAATTTTTGCTGAGGAGGTTAACATTCAGATGTAAATTGGCAAAAGAAAACAAACAAACAAAAAACCCCAACCAGTCTTTTCCTCAGTCTGAGGTGAAAAAAAGGGATGAAGGGAACCGAGGAGAGTCAGGTGGATCTGCAGGAAAACAGTACACGCCCCAAACCATGAGCAAAGGAAGTCCAGAGGAAGAAAGGACAGGGAAGGGGGAGGAAGACTGTTTGAAGAGCTGGCTCTGGGGCTGTGCACCTGTCAAGTAATCACTCAGACGGTAGCAATAGAAGGAATTCGGGTTCCACAGTAGCTAACACTATAGACTGAGAGACACTTTCTTCAAGAGCTAATGAAATAACACACACAAACACTGTCTGCCTTCCTTTCTGGGTAGTGGCTCAATGAAGAAATAGAAGAATATGATAAATCAGTTAGACTAATAGACATCTATGAATCTCTCTACCTAACTACAGAACACACATGTTTCTTATTTCCACATGGAGCATTCTGCAGTTATAACAGGTTACATGTCAGGACATAAACGGCGGTAAACGTGAAAAAATAAAAACATATAAACTCTAGTTTCCTTTCTTTCTTTTCATTATTTTAAAAGACAAGGTCTCTCTATGTAACTCTGGCTGTCCTGGAACTTGCCGTGAAGACCAGACAAGCCTTGAACTCACAGAGATGCGTCTTCCTCTGACTCCCAAGTGCTGGGATCAAAGGCATGTGCCACCATGTCCAGCCACAATCTATGTTTTTCAAAGACATTGAATTAAACTGGAAGTGAATGATGAACCTACGTTTGGGAGACTCACAACATGAAAATCGCCTAACAGAGTTTTAGATAGCCAATGGGTTGAAGGAGGAATCCTGAGGGGGACTGGGAAGTGTTTTGAGGGAAGTGGAAGTACTTTGGTAGCATTCACACACCTATGGGTGGGGTTACCATAGTACCAAGAGGGAATTCTTATGTTAAAAACACGTATCTTAAAGCAATTATCACATGTCTATTGTAGGAGATGAGACCAGAAGAGCAGACTTAAACTGTATGGGAGGGGGGAAGTAGGAGATAAAACAGGAAACAACAACAACAATAAGAAATAACAACAACAACAACAAACCCACAGTGAAGCCAAAAGTTAAATTTTCTTAAAAGATCCAAATGATCTGCAGACTTTTAGATTGATGAAGAAAAAAAAATGAAATGTTGGAATTTGGTTTTTATTTTTAAATTTAATTTTAAAATGATTCTGAGAATTTAAAACACGAGTGATATTTTTACGTGATTTTCACTGTTCGTCTCCTCTCCAACATACAACTTCTCCTGTTCCTAAGTCCATTCATTTAGTGCTGCTGGTAGGTGCCTGTGTTTAGGGCTGACTCCTAGAGATAGGTTGTCCTATCCCATCAAGGGCTCATCCCTGAAGAAAAGAGACTCAGTTTCTCAGCAGTTTCACTGCCTGTACCTATTTATCTATGAGTGGACCTTATGAAATTTCCCCGATCCACAGGTTGGCTTGTGTTGTTATCTTGCTTAGGAAATGATACCATTGAGATTCATGGGTTTGGTTTTTCTGCTACGTCTAGAACACTCCTTGTAGCGTCCTCTACCCTGGCTCTGTGTGTTCCCTGAGCCTTAGGTAGAGGGGTTATTCTGCAGTTACTTATTTTCTGATTTTTTTTAACAGAAAGTTGTGGCTTTCTACAGTGGTCTCCAAATGTTACAAAGATAAGTTTCTTGGATCGGCAGTGAGAGCAACACTTGTCTGTGGATATAAAGTTGAATATTTAGAAATCAGTTAGAAATTACATTAGTTTAAGGACCTACCAGTAGTGGGTTCTCTTCTAGAGTCTGTGAGCTCTCTCATGCCTGCAGTTCCAGGCATGAATTTCCTTCTACTGAGTGGGTATTAGGTCCAGTTAGACAGCTGTTGGTTACCCACAAGACAGAGGTGCCACTAATTGCATAATTGCAGATAGCTTGCTGGACAGTCATTGGTGTGGACCCTCGGCTTCACTGCTGGGTAGGGGGATTGGTTACTTTTTTCATTCAGCAGCTTGCATGGTACCTTCTGATATCCTGGGAGTTAGTTCTCCAGGAGGAGGCTTCTAATTAAGTTCCAGCTCACCTCCTCCCAGTCCTAGGTCCAAAATCTGTGTGTCTTCAGCAACAGTCTTACCTTGAAGTTCCAGGAGGCAGAACAGAGGTCCCACTGTTCACAAAAATCATCTTTATCTTAAAGATTTCTTCTGCTGTTGCTTCTTCACCTTCATTTTGGCATCATGGCTTTTTGTGCCTTTCTGTTACTAAATGTTTGTTGTTTTAGACTTAAAAATTAATTAATTAATTAATTAACTAAATAATGTGTACTTTCATGTGTCTGTGTGTACACATGTGTGTGCACGCGCAGTGCCTTCCGAGGCCAGAACAGGGCATTCGATATTCTGCAGTTAGAATTAAAGGTGGGGTGTGAGCCAGACTCAGGTCCTCTAAAAGAGCAGCAGGCACAGCCAAACACTGAGTTATTTCTTTGGCTCCCTGAATCTTCATTTTAACGTAGTCATAGTTTTCAGCTGTACACCAGCCACAGGTCAGTAAATTCCTGTTGCTGCGTATTTAAAGCCCTTGGTGAACAGCTTTCAGAGACCAGCGCCCCTTTTATGTGCTAGTTTGTGTCTTTCTTTCCTTCTTTCTCTCTTTCGTGTGTGTGTGTGTGTGTGTGTGTGTGTGTGTGTGTGTGTGTGTGGTTTCAAGACTGAGCTTCTCTCTGTAGCCCTGGCTGTCCTGGAACTCACTCTATAGACCAGGCCGGCCTCCAGCTCAGAGCTCCACCGGCTCCTGACTCTCAGTTGCTGGGATTAAAGGCTCGTGCCACTGCTGCCTGGCTCCAGTTTTCAATCTCTGCCTTTTAAAAATGGAATTAAAGCCATGAGAATTTTGTTTAAGTCACTATTAAAGACAACTTCCTCATGTCCTTATTGTAAGCGCTCCTTCTGTCTTTCAAGATGAAGATGAAGCAACCGTGGTCCCCTGAGCAGCAGGGATGAGGCTCTTCCTGTCCTAGCTGCCTTGTGCAGAAAGGCTGCCGCTGAGCAACCAGCTGTTAGCTGTCCGCAACACCCTGGAAGTCTTCAGAAAAGACACCTCTGGCTCTTGCAGGTACAGCCGCAGGCGAGGCTGTTTGAAACAATTTATAACAGGGTTTTGCTGTCACAAGCCTCAGTGAACTCTACATGACCCTGCAACTGTTTTCCCTACCCCCAGGTCAAACGAGGAGCACCTAGCCTGAGGGCCCGCTGACTGGTGCCTAAGGCTGAGTAGAGCCATCACATCCCCTCCCCCCACCTTCTCCTCCTTTCTTGAAGGTGTGTTGTGATTGGTCCACAGATCTCTTCTTGAGTTACAGAAGCAAGCTGCTTAGAGCGCAGACAATAGAGACTTCCCGGCACTGCCTTACCTTGAGGCCTGACAAAGACTCCCCTCAGCTGTCTTTTCTTATTTTAGTAGCGTCTAGACTGGGAAAATAAAAAGAGGAGCAGCAGAGGGCGCCTACTGGGAGCTACAGCAGGGGTAGCTGCGAGAGGAGCAGTTACAACCAGTTCTCAGCAGGTCAAGCAGTAAAACTGGGAGGACCAAGCGGAGGACAAGGCTCAGTAGTAGAGCATTTGCCTAGCACATGCGTGGGGCTAGCTTCGATCCCCACTACCAAGAATATTTAAATAAACGTAAATAATAAATAAATTATTTAAAAAGAATTTTCAGGTCACTTGGCCACTTAACAGCTGAGGCCGAAGCTGTGGAATCCCCATACCTAGGCCTGCTGAGTTGTGATGTTAGATGCTACCAAGGGTTGAGAAGTCAATCCTACCTTCCTAAGCTCCTCTGAGAACTGTAACGTGCAGAGCTAAGAGTAATGATTCCCAAGGCCGGTCGTGTGAGATTGGAACACCCGTGGGTGCTCTTTGTTTTTGCTCCCACCTGTTACTTATTGAAAACCAAAGACAGTAGAGAATAGCTGGTTGTGTTTGCTACCCGTGGCCCTGAAAATCAGCCCAGAATCAGGTGGATAAAGCATGAAGATTAGATATGCTTGAGTTTGGGGTGAAGTAAAATTAAACAAATTATCATCATCATCACCATCATCACCATCATCACCATCATCACCATCACCATCATCATCATCATCAATTTTTCTTTGAGAATTTCATATGTGTGATACCACCCCAGTTTCAAACATAATTTCTAAAGAGCAGATGGAGCTCCCTTCCCTTTCAAACAAATGTTTACCCACAGGGTAGACAACCAAGCATAGAGTGTGATGGAGCAGCCTAATTAAAATTTCCCAAAGTTTAATAAACTGGAGGAACTTATCAGGGCCTGTTTCATGCTAGATGCTTCCCTAGTCACACAGTGAGACTTCTATAGTTTGTGTTCAGAATGTCAGAACTCATCGGACATGGGGATGGTAGACAGGGCAATGCATTATGGGAAATAATATGTTGGAGGTCCTGAGTACCACGCTCAGGGAAGGGTATTCAAACAGTGGATTCATAGATGATAGACAAGCCGTTTAACTATCCTGTGTCTTCTTTTCATTAAAAAGCAACTAAACCACCACAAAGCCCTGTTTTATATTTGGGGCGATTTCACACAACCTGACTTCACAGCTTCCCTGCGTCCGTGTGCTGACACTGTTTCTAAAGCCTATTCTTTGACCTTAGCTGGCAAAGTATCCTCCATATCCTTCCTGACTTTGGAAACTCCCTTGAACACTTTGGTAAGTCCCTTGGACTAAGAGTTAGACGTCTGGGTGGTGGCTCTGCTTGGTTTATTTCCACCCCCTCTTGAATGACCTTGACCTACACTCTTTGATGACAGTGGGATCCATCACACTTTTGCCTTGTGTGTGGTGAGGGTCTGTGGGGGAAGGCAAGACCTCCAGTCCTTGGACTGGAGGAGCAATGAGGTGCTGTCTCTCAGTCCTTGTATGTGTTTTCTTGTTTCTTTAATCAAATACCTGAGAAGAAGCAACTCAAGGGAAGAAGGCTTTATCATGGCTCACACTCCAAGGGGACACAGTCCATCATGGCCCGACAGCTTCGTGGTGACAGGAGTTTGTAGCTAGGATTCCTAATCTTACAGCAGAGATTGGGCAGGAAGTGAAGCCAGGCTATAAGAGGTCAGGGCCCATCGCTTGTCACAACACTTCCCCTAGTGAGGATTCCGTGTCTTTCAAGACAGTGCCACCAGCTGGGATGGAAATGTTCAAAGATAGGAGGTTAAAGAGCACATTTCACATTCAGAACCCAGCAGCGAATGCTGGGCAATGTTCAGATTCCATGCAGGTTTGTCAGGCTGGCTTGATAGCGAGGATTCTTACATCTTTTCTAAGTGCCCTCCCCCAACTGTTAACATGTTCCCCCACCCCGACCCCGTTCTCGGCTTTCCTCCATCCAGACTCATCATGAACACCATCAGCTGCATCTGCCATGCTTTATGAGGTTGATAGAGGAATAAAAGGCAAGAAATCTTGAGTATGGGGAACTAGAAACCAAGAAGTAGACATTCATCAGTGTCCCTGAGAGTTCACTGGGCCATGTGAACCCCATGTGGAGTCTGTGAGGGGGTCTGCTGCAGAGGGCACCAGGCTCATCGCTGTAGTCTGAATCAACGTTTATATGCTGAAATTGAATACTGGAAATTAACCCCAAAGTGATGGTGTCAGGAGGTGGGCTTTTTAGGGAGTGGAGATCTCATGAATGGGATTTAGTAACCTCAGAAGACAGGCTCATGGCAGGAACGAAGAGTAAAGGAGCTGGCCCACTTCTCCCTCCCTGTGAACATACAGTGAAAAGGTGCCATCTAAGGACCTAGAAACAGGCCCTTACCAGACACGGAGCCTGCTGACACCATGGCCTTGGCTTTCTAGTCTCCTAGAGATGTAGTTTGTAAACTATGCATTCTATGATACTTTGTATCGGTCAGTTTTTGTCAACTTAGTGTAAACCAGAATCACCAGGGAATGGGGACTCTCAGTTAAGAAGTCACCTCCATCAGATTGGCCTGTGGATGTGTCTATGGGGCGTTTTCTTCATTAATGATTGATGTGGGAGAGTTCAGCCTGCTGTGAGTGAGTGTCTGGGTTGTATAAGAAAGCAAGCTGAGAAAGCCATGGGGAACAAGTCAGCAAGCGGCACTATACCGTGGACTCTGCTTCAGTTTCTGCTTCTAGGATCTGGCCTTGAGCTCTCCTGCTGACTTCCCTCAATGACGGACTGTAACCTGTGTGCCAAGTAAACCCCTCGCTCCCCTGAGTTGCTTTTGGTAAGTATTGTATCACAGCAACAGAAAACAAACTAAGATACTGTTAGAGTACTCTGGACTGGACTGACAAAGACTTGTAAAGCTGGAGATGGGCCGATGGCGCTGAACGTCTTGAGGCTGAAGATCACCTGGCAATTTGAGTGGTTGGAGATTCAGGCATGGAAAGGTGAGATTTGATTAATGAACTATCCCTTGAGTGCCCACTGGGTCTTCTTTAGTATTTGAGCTATATTTCACACCTATTGCTTTAAGAGTAATTTTATATTTTAAAAATTATGTGTGTATATGCACATAAGTGCAGATGTCTGCTGAGCGTGCTGCAAGCCAAACCCAGGTCTTCTACAAGAGGAGTAAATGCTCTAGCCCCTATGGCACAGATTCCGGTGATGGCTGGTGGTAGCACTGGAGGCATTATACGCTCAGCACTTTGACCGTGTGCCTGTGGAGGCAAGAACAGGTTTTCCATTATATATGTATTTTTTCAGTTCTGAGAAAGGAGCATAGCACTTTGCATATGCTAATCCAATGTCCCATCACTGAGTTTACTCTTGTTTTTTATTTGTTTTCTTACATTGAGACTGGGTCTGGTTGACTTCTCCAGGCTCTCTTGTAACCTGGTATGTAACCCAGGCAGGCTTTGAACTTGCGATTCTCCTGCTTTAGGCTACTGAGAAGCAGGGATCACAGGGGTCGTCCACCATACTCTGCCACCACCATATATTTACTGTATTCTACTTGGAGTGTGTGTGTGTGTGTGTGTGTGTGTGTGTGTGTGTGTGTGTTTAGGTGTGAGTTCAGATAAGTGTGCACATGCCGTGATATGTAAAGGTCAGAGGACAACCTCTGGTGTTGGTCTTCACCTTCTACTCTGCTTCAGACAGTGTGTCTTATAGTTTGCTTCTGTCTCCTCCCATCTCTGGGTTAGTAACAGTGGGATTATAGATACCTGCTACCACACTGGGCTTTAAGTAGATTTCTAGATCCAAACTCTGTCTCTCATGCTTGGGCAGCACAGAAAAAGTCCCTATTGGAAAAGAAGAGAGGGTTCTTCGGGGAAGAGTTTTAGTCTGATGCCAAGCTGTTTGCAAATCTACAGTAAGAAGGCACTCACTGTACTTTTAAAGATTATAAAATGCAGCGGTTACACTGTGTTATGTCAGTAGAGCGTACATTTTGAAAAAAAAAAAGACAATGGTTGAGGTTTTATTTATGTGAAAATTTAATGTATAACTCAGTGAATTTTTGATACATGATCTTTCTATGTAGCACAGGCTGGCCTTAAACACGTGACCCTACTGTCTCAGCATTCCAGGTGCTGAGGTTTGTAGATGTGTACCCCAATGACAAGTTTAGCATTCATGGTTTCAATATAAGCTGCCTCATAGAGGGAAGGCTGGGAAGCCTGTGGTGTAGAAGTTGGGTTTTGATGGGTGGTGCTTCTCACTTCAGGATCTTATAAAATTAGGTTATTACTCAACAATGAAGAGAATAACAGGTTCTCTTTTAACAGCCCCAGTTGCAAGAGCGAGTTTAGTCCACCAGCCATCCCTGCACATTCTGGGAATGTATTTGGAGAAGAAGGCTTTCTCCAAGCCTATTGTGGCTGAATTGCTGCTGTTCAGGTCTAGTGTGAGAGTGGCCTCTCTTGAGGGCTGGGAGATGTGAGGAGGGACGTTCCTATAGCAGAAGGTGACACTAAATAATGTATGTGAAGCTTGTGTGTTATTCTTGACAACAATGGGGTATTCTTTTATCTATTTACACTATGTGCATGTGTGTACGCATGCATGTGTGTGTGCGTGTGTGCACATGCATGTGTGTGTGTGTGTGTGTGTGTGTGTGTGTACGTGCATGTGTGTGCATGCTCACATGCAGGTTCCATGGTACACATGTTCAGGTCAGAGAACAACTGTGGGAATCAGTTCTTTCCTTTCACTATGTGGGTTCTAGGGATTGAACTCAAGTCATCAGGCTTGGCAGAAAGTGCTTTTACTCACTGAACCAACTCACTGGCCCTCAACATTTTCTTTCTTTCTTTCTATTAAATTACTATTTTATGACTATCTTTTAAATGGTTTTAATGAAATATTTGATATTGTTGTGCTGGCAGCATAGAACAAATTATGGCACTTTTGATTTTTCTATGTCCTGGAATAGGTTAGAACAAGAATGATCTGTTTTTTTTAAGTTTTAATTGAATTTGTTTAAATTAAATAAATTAATAATAGCATTATATTGATAATTTAAATAACTATGTTAATTATCCATTATATTAATTAGTAATTATAATAATTATATTTATTAATTATATAATAGTTGGTTATAGTAACATATGACGACTATATGTTTATTATAGTACCAATAAATTAAATAATATCAAATAAATTAATAACATTGATAAATTTGATTAAATTTAATCTGTTTAAAATTTATCTAAAAATGTCAGCTATTTTTAGAAGACCACTAAAAGCCTTATAGCAAAATCTAACAAAGTTTTCTAAAAGGAAAACTCTAGGTTAACCTCTTCCTTGAACACAGATAAAAATCTTTTGCAAATCAAATTCAGCAACATATAAAATGCCCAAATACCTCTTTAATGGCTAATTTTAAACTGTCAACTTGACAACATGTATCACCAGGAAAGAGAGTCTTAACTATTATTAATTAACTATTATTGATTAACTGATGAATTATCCAGATAATTGGATGGGCATGTCTCTAAGAGATTATCTTGATTCTTAATTGGTGTGGGAAGCCCACTGTGGGCGAAACCATTCTCTACTTAGGAGGTCCTGAACAGTATAAGAGAAGAAAAAGCTAGTTGAGACACGTAAGCAAGGATGTCCTCTTTGCTCTTGACCATGAACATGATGTGAGGAGCTGCTTCAAGCTCCTGTCACTGTGGGTCCCCTGCTGTGATAGATTGTAACCTAGAATTGTGAATCAAGTAAATGCCTCCCCCCTAATGCTGCTTTTTAGTTAGGGTATTAGTCATAGCAACAGAAATGAAAGTAGGACAGCCTCTAATCAAATCAGATTTGTTTCATTAGTGGGAGGTTGGTTTCCTGTTAAAAGTAAATTAACCTAATTTACCACAATAAAAGAATTAAGGAAAAAGGCTACAAGATCCTCTTTATACACAGAAAAAAAAAAAAAAGAATTTGATAACACCCAACATCTGCTTCTGATAAAACTGCTTCTTAAAGAACAGAGGGAAATGTTCTTTATCTGATAAAAGGGTTTGTCAAAAATAAAACCAGGACTCTCCAGTTTACACTGGACTTAGTAGTAAGATGCTTAGCATTTTCCTATGAATTTAAGGACACACCTAAATATTTCTTCTCAGTATTCATATTTTTTAAATGCACACTAGAAGAACTGGTGCTTAAGGCAAGAAAAGCCAATACGTATTTGAAAGGAAACGTATAGCTATGAATCTCTATAACCATAGAAAGCCTAAGACAATGCAAGTACTACTCTTTAAAACAGTTAATTTAGCAAGATTTTATACAACAGCAATAGACAATTTGGACATAAAATAAATATATTTAATTTATAAGAGATATGACTGCCTCAGCCTCCTGAATCGTAGATCAAATGCATAGAATTGCACCTTATTTTTTGAGTCATGGCCTCAGAACTGGATTACCAATGCAGGTGCTGAGACGCTCAGCTTCTGTACATGGACTCAGATCCTCATGGTTGCTTGCATGGCAAGCGTTTTAATTGCTATCAGCCCAGCCTGGCTTTGCTTTTTCCTTCCCTTCCCTTCCCTTCCCTTCCCTTCCCTTCCCTTCCCTTCCCTTCCCTTCCCTTCCCTTCCCTTCCCTTCCCTTCCCTTCCCTTCCCTTC
>JANHMN010000025.1:2809732-2830476 GCA_030674055.1 Rhabdomys pumilio
GTCACCACAAAACTGATTTTGAGGCTGAACTGTCTAGAAGCCAGATGCAAATATTTGGTAAATTCTTTCCTCAAGGTTTTGTTTTGGTTTTTTGTTTTTGTTTTTGTTTTTGTTTTGTTTTGTTTTTTGTCATTATTGACTTATCTCCTTTTTCTCTTTCTTTCTTTCTTTCTTTCTTTCTTTCTTTCTTTCTTTCTTTCTTTCTTTCTTTCTTTCTTTCTTTCTTGAGTCTTACTATGTAGCCTAGACTGGCCTCAACTCCTGGCAATCCTCCTGTTTCAACCTCCTGAGTAAAGGGATTACAAACGTCCTCCAGCTTGTTCAGTCCTTGTTTGTCTAAAGAGATGACCGTCCCTGACTTTGCTTGTCTAGTAACAGTCACACAGTGCGTTCATACTTGATACCTCAATGTTCAAAGTGTTGTAGAAACAGAAGAAGTTACAGCCCATCTGAAGACGAAATTCTAGTAGTAAATATGAATAATTAATAAAATATTACCTATTTTAGAATCCTAGTGAAGGCAGTTGTTAGAATGAATTGAAGGAAACTTATCTATGGAGGAGAAGTCTGTTAGAGACAGATCTCATTTTAAAAGATGCAAATCGGAGGGACTTAGAGAGATTACTCAGTTAAGGATTGAAGTGCAAGCAGGAAGACCATAGTTCTGTCCCTAGTTCCCATGTAAAAACCTAGTTGGCAGCGCATATTTATAATCTTGTTTCCTGGGAGGCAGAAGCCAGTGAAACCCTGGGGCACAGTGGCCAGGCAGGCAAGCTGAATACACAAGTCCCAGGCCCTATCTCTATTTGTCTATCTGTCTGTCTGTCTTGTGTGTGTGTGTGTGTGTGTGTGTGTGTGTGTGTGTGTGTGTGTATTAAGATGGCTTAGTAGTCAAGAGCAGGTACTGACTGATGTTTTCAAGGACCTGAGTTCCCAGTGTTCATGCCAGACAGATAGCAACTGCCTATAACTCTAGCTTCAGGGGGATCAGATGCCTCTGTGAGCATTACACTTATACGCACATAATTAAAAATAAAATAAATTTAAAACATAAAGTGGACAACCTCTGAGTGACACCTGAGGTTGACATCAGTTCTTTCCATGCACATGCATTTCACATATATGTAGACCCATGTACATGTGAACACACACATACACGTGCACACACATACCAGTTAAATTATATGAAATATTGAGAAGAAGACGACACTGGAATGGTAAGGAGCCAACTTGTGAAAGGCCTAGACAGTGACTATCCTAGGCTGGATATCAGTCAAGCACAAAGAGCATGAAGAAGGCAAAGCCTGATCAAAATAATGTTTGGAAGCAGCCCTGCCTAGTTTAGTTAGTTTAATATTTCATATTAAACATTGCATATTTAGCTACATGTCTTCTCCGTAGTTGTAGGAAAAAGACCAGAGACAATTCTTATCTCCTGTTTCTTGAAGTTGGGAGTTTCAGATGTATCAGAGTTCCAAGGAGCTTTGAGTAGTGACCGAAGCACCATGATCTGTCTATTTGGACTTTGAGTCTCAGGTATCCACTTATTAGGGTACTTGACTCAAACCTTCATCTTTAAGGACTCTGAGCCCCATTCACTATTGTCTTCTGAAAGTATGTGCAGTACACTTGCTCACTTGGTGCTAAAGTTTTACAGGGAGTTCTGAGAGTCCCCAGTAAGTCACCTAGAGCCACACTCTACCCTGTCACTATGTAACAGAATCATGATCCCCTCTGGATTAGAACTAAGAACTTTTGCCAACAGTGATTCTGTGTTTCCTGCTGGTCTGCAAACACGAGGAGCTCAACGTGACAGGGGAACAGGCATAGTCTAAATTCCATTGAGAAGTCCTAGTCAGGCTCCTCTGATGCAAGCATTTCCCTCTGGGATTCAGGCTTGTAGAGCAGTGCAGTCTGGTAGGATGTTTTGCAATAATGGAAATCTTCTGCGCTGTCCAACATTCTTGATACTTTTTCATATGGCCATTGAGCACTTGAAATGTGCCAAGTGTGAATGAGGAACTGAATCTTTAATTACATCCGAGGGTAAACACCCATGTATGGTTAGATGGTTACCTTTAGCTAGTGCATTTGTTTAGCAACGGAGGGAGAGGAAACAGACTCTTCCGATGAGTCACTCCAGCAGGCATAGGGGTCATTTCTATTTCCACCCACCAGTTTCCAGACCCATGCATTCTGCATGCTGATGCTTATTGGTTTGGGGTGTACTATGCAGCCTAGAAGAGGAACCTGACTTTGAAGAATATAATCTTCAAGCTGATGTCTTACCCAAAGCTTCAGGAAACCATTGCTTTATTCTGCCAAGTGACCAGTTCATTGGCAATGAGTGATATAATGAGATCAGCAGTTTCTCTGGTCATTTTCCCATTTCCGTGTACATTTTGCCTAGTGAAGGTCTTAGTCTGATTCTCCTTTTGGGTATTAGTATTGGTCAAGGGTCTGGGGCAGCTGATCCTCATCAACATAAAGATCCATTTCTGTGTGGAAGGGGTCCTGTTTAACTTGTTAGGTAGCTGTTGGCTTTCTCTGGTAATGGTGTCTGTTCAAGGGTCTCTTTTATCTAACCAACTAGAAGTTTCATCTTAACGTTTAAATGTTCCTACTTCTTCCTGTTCTTCTCAACACTCTTCTGCTATGTAATTTTATTATTTCATTAAAAAACGATGTGTCTGTGTGTGTCTGTAGAAGGATGCGCACATGAGTGTAGGAGTTCACAGAGGCCAGAAGAGGGCACCAGATCACCGGGAGCAGCAGAAGCGGGCAGCTGTAAACTACCTTACATAGGTGGGCGCTGGGAACTGAACTTGGGTCCTCTCTCTGTAAGAGCAGCAGCACTTTTAATGTTAAGCCGTGTCTCCAGCCCCTGCTTCATGCTGTATCCTGTGGTTTAGATTTTTAATTCCCTGATGATTAACAGGTATTAATGAGTGTCTTCTCACGGACTTATTGGTCACTTGTATATCTTTGAAAACTAACTACTCAGATCCCTTGCTATGTGGGTTGTTAGTAGTACAATATTCTTCCTGCATGCCGAACCCTTTTTTGATGATTTGCTCTGACACACAAAATGTTGCTTTTTTTTAAACTTATGTTTTATAATTGTTATGAAGCATTATATTATTTATTATTATTTATTATTAGTTTTCATTTATGTAAGGCCAGAAAAGAGTGTCAGATGTCCTGGAGCTAAAGTCACATAAGGCTGGCTGTGAGTGGGCCAGTGTGGGTGCTGGAGACTAAGCTCTGTTCGTCTGAAAGAGCATCAGTACTCATGAGCACTGAGTCATCTCTCCAGCCCTACTTTTTAAAAATCTAACATGTTAAAACATGGCATGGCTATGCTGTAGGCTCTCACCAACCAGCATTTTCTCTCTGTATTTCCCATTATGCAGTGGTTCAGGGGCCACCCTAGCACATCCTCCCACTTACAAATGGTTAGAAATGTCCTTTGAATCTGCGTGACAATTGACATTTCATTGCCACAAACTTCAAAGAACACTCAATATAGCTCAGTCACCCTGCATTTCTCAGCAAATGTAGTATGCTTTTTGACAGAATTTTAATATGTAATTGATGTATTATATACTTTATTTTATATATATTATATACACATGGTATGTATATAAACAAACAAACAAACAAATAATAAATAAATAATGCTAATGTAAAAAAAGAAGCCATTAGTTGGAAGTGAGAAGTCAGCAGGGGTAGAAGTCAACAATGACTGATTATTAATGGGTGTAGCTCCAATCAATTCATACATGTGTGCGTGTATGTATTTGTGTATGCATGTATGTGCACACGCATGTACATGTATGTGTATGTTCCCATGTGTGTGTATGTGTGTGTGTGTAATTTTATGTCTATGAGTGTTTTGCCTGTGTGTATGTATGCGTTCCCTGTGTATGCAGTGCTCATGGAGACTAGAAGAGGGCACTAGATCCCTTGGAACTGGGGCTATGGATAGTTGTGAGCCTCCATGAGAGTGCTGGGAATTATACCCATGTCTTCTGCAAGAGCAACAAATGCTCTTAACCACTGAGTCATCTTTTTTGCCCTTTGACTAAAAACAATTATATCTCCTCCTCAAACATCCATTTTATATATCCCTGCTCACTCCACTCTGAGCTATTGACCCTCCCTTGTGCATGGGATTAGGAAAATGCAGCAGAAACAGATCCCACATTCAGGAATGCCAGGTGCAACAGAGTCTTACTGTTTTATGGCTGAGCTGAACTCCACCTCACTTCCATTGCACTGATGGCAGAGTTCAACTCCATGCTTCTTTAGTAACCAGTTTTTGTTGTTGTTTTTGTTATTGTTGTTGTTCTTGTTGTTGTACTTTCAAACTGAGTGCATTCAGGGCTTTAGTCTTTCCTGAATTTTCCCCCAAGTGGCCTTCTGTATCTGAGGGCTTTGGGTAGTATGATCTGGAAAAGTCCTACATTCCAGCTCTGAAAGCAGAAAAGCCTGAAAGAGTATACATTGTGCCGCGCCGATCACCCCGACCAGCGGGAAGAAAGACTAGTACACCAGTTCCTTCCAGAGACAGTTTACTCAGGTGCTTTTTGTTACATCTGGAAACAAGGGTGTGCCCCCTACTATCCTGCGAGCACTGCTTAAATGCTCTTCATGGGACTGCCCATATGCCCATACCACGCTTCACACTATCATAGGCTAAGAGGTCGTGAAGACAGATCAGGCTACCAGCAAGCACAGTCTCCATACCAAATAAAGACTTGTTTACTCCAAGGCACAAGCCTGGCAGGTGCCATCTTAAGGTTGCAGCAGCGGCGCTCCACAATACATGGTCAAGCTAGCAACAGTTTTGATTCAGAAAGTCTTCCTCCCTTCTTTTCTCCCTTCCTCCCTTCCTTCCTTCCTTCCTTCCTTCCTTCCTTTTGACTTCTTTTTCATTTTAAATTAAAAAGCATTAAGTTGTATGTGCACTCAGAGGCCAGAGGTCAACATCAAGTGTCTTCCTCAATCACTGATTTTCTGAACCAGGGTCTTTTGCTGAACCTTGAGCTGCCCTTAGTCTAGACTGTCTGGTTCATAGCTCTGTGGATCTTCCAGTGTCTGCCTACCCAGTGCTGGGGAGACAGGCGCATGCCACCATGCCTGGCCTCCTGTATGATGTTGGGGATTGAAACTCTTCATCATGTTTCCACTTTGAGAACTTTATGAAAGGAGTCATCTCCTAGGCCCTGGGAACAGTGTTTCTTACTAAAAGGCAGCAGAATAACGCATCCCTGGCTAACACCTCCACTGTGACAGGCAGCTCCTTATCATCAATGCTTGCACATACTGGCTCCCTTTATAAAGAAATTCTTGCTAAGTCTTCAGGTTTTTAGTTTACTTGTCGGTGTCTCCCTTGTTACCTGGCATCTCCACAGTCTTGTTTCTCTAGGAACCTCAATGCGTTCTCCAACTTCTGCATGCCAGCATCAGGCCCACGGTGCTCACCATCTCCCTCCTCTCCCTCCTTTCCTTTCCTCTCCCTCCCTCCTCTGGTTCTAAATTAGGGTGAAGTATGGCTAGTTCCCCATTGCTTCATGTCACAGTGTCATGGATTTCTGGGGACGTTTTTCATGTTTGTATTTTCCACTTTCTTTTCAGCCATGCCTCTATTTTGTGCTTCTGTTTTGAGGGTCTGATAAGCCCTCAGGCATACAATGCTTTTTAGGTCCTTTTTTTTTTTCTTCTTCTTCTTCTTCCAAGGAACTTTCATTGTTTCTTCAGGCACATCTCCATTTTGAGTTTTCCGGAGGCTCAGACTGATGCTCTTTGTAACTTCAGCTTCTATTGTAATGGGGTTCTGCCTGTGTATCTCGTTACCCAGGACTTCCATGTGCAGGTACAACGTGTTGCTGACTTACACCACAGCTTGGCGCTGGCAGCTGGCACTGCTTCCTTTCAGGATGTGTGAATCAGATGTTGTTCTTTTTTGATCCTTTTTATTTTTTCATTTTATTATTTTTGTATGTGTGTGGCAGTGGGGCAGGAGCATGATTGTGCCACAAAGATCATGTGGAAGTCAGAAGAAGAACTTACTGGAGTCAGCGCTCTCTCTCTCTCTCTCTCTCTCTCTCTCTCTCTCTCTCCTCTCTCTCTCTCTCTCTCTCTCTCTCTCTCTCTCTCTCTCTCTCTCTCTCTCCCATGTGGGTCTGAGACCAACAACTCAGGCTTGGCAGCAAGTACATTTACCTGCTCAATCATCCTGTCTGCCTTTGGATATACTACTTAAAATAAATTATTTTCTAACTTCAAATGTCTAATGTTCATTGCTGGTGGGTCTGCTCGGGCCTGCATGTTGCCCTCACTCTGGAATTTCTGTGTTGGAACTTATCACCTCTGAGGCAATGGTATCAAGAGTCAGGGTCTTTGGTGGTGGCTCCACACTCCTGGATGGATTTACTGCTTTATAAAAGGGCTTGGGGGAATGAAGTTGGCCCTTCCCACCTTCCCACCACAAGATGGCCAGACACTGAATCAGCAGGCTCCATGGTCCTAAGCTTCCGAACCTTCAGAACTGTGAGAATCAAGCTTGTCACACACACACACACACACACACACACACACACACACACACACACACACGCACTGCAAAAGTGCAGTTGCTCACAGAGCAAGAGGGCACTGTATTCTCTGGAGCTGGAGTTACAGATGGTGGTGGGCCACTCAGTATGGATACTTGGATCTGAACTTGGCTCCTCTGCAAGAGGAACTCTTAACCACTGAGCCACGTCACCTGCTGTTACTTACTTTCTCGCTGATGTCCCTTCTTTGTTCTAAGACATTTCAGTATATGCATTTATTATGTCCCCTGTGGTCACTCTTCCCTTATTGTCAATGGTTTTGACATGCCAAAGAATTCTGTTCAGACATTTTAAACCATGACTGTCACCTTCGATTTATTTATCTGCTGCTTTGTTATGATTTAGCTGAAGATCTGGATGGGGTGTGAGGCCCTACTATAGCATTTAGAGGCACACAGTAGTACTTACAGAATAAACCTTGGTTATTTAGTCAAGATCACCATACAGATTTTGATCTGATTTATGCTTCAACTCTATTGGGAATATTATCTAATTTCCCTTCTGACTTCCACTTTGACTCATGAGTTACTTCATAGTGTTGCCTAATTATCAAGTATTGGGGGTTTCCAGATAACCTTTGTTATTTACTTGTAATTCTATTCTGTTGTGGTCAGGGAACATTCTTTGTATGATCCAAATGCACTTGAACTTGTTGAGATTTGTTTTCCTGTCAAGGATGCAGTTGCACCTTCAGTGAATGGTCTGTGTGTATTCGAATATGTGTCCTGTTGTTGGGTTAGGAGTGGCTCAAGTGGCAGCAGGGTCAATGTGTCACTGGTACACTTAAGTCTTCGATGTCCCTTGGACAACAGAGGACTGATATTTCATTATAATCACAGAATTCTACTCAGTTCACTCAGTTCTCGTAGCTTCTTTGGTTTGGCAGGAGGTTGTTGTTTTTCTGAGTCAGGGTCTCACTGTGTAGACTAGGGAGGGAGGCTTCAAAGTTGCCTTCTCCCTTAGCTTTCCAAGTTCGGGGCTGCAGGCATAGTCTTGTTGCTGCTTCTTATGTTTGGAAAGTCTTTGTCGAGCATATAGAAAATTACCATCTTGATGGGCAGTGGTGGCGCATGCCTTTAATCCCAGCACTTGGGAGGCAGAGGCAGGTGGATTTCTGAGTTCGAGGCCAGCCTGGTCTACAGAGTGAGTTCCAGGATAGCCAGGGCTACACAGAGAAACCCTGTCTCGAAAAACCAAAAAAATAAAGAAATAAAAAAATAAAAAATTTACGATCTTTACATCTTCTGGGCTAATTTACCTACCACTTTATCAGCTTAGATATTTAATTTTACACATTGATTTCTTGTTCTGAGGTCTAATTTGCCCAATATTAATATAGTTATACCAGCTTTGCTCTCATTTGTGATTATAATTTTTAATTACACGTGTGTGTGTGTGCATGTGTGTGTGTATGTGTGTGTGTATGCTCCAGTGCTCACACACCACAGCACGTGTCCAGAGGTCAGAGGATAACTTGCTGGAATCAGTTATATCCCTCCATTCTGTGGATCCTAGTGACCACTCAGGTGGTCAGGCTTGGCAGTGGGCACCTTTCTTTACCCTGCGAGACTTCTTAACTGCCTCTGAACTGCTGTTTAATGATACAGAATAGTCATTTTGCTCTTTTAAAATTAGTAGACTGACTTTTGTGGCTGGAAATTAAATTCAATATCCATTTGACTGCTGAACTAACTATACCTCCAACCTTACAGATATTTTCGTTACATTTAATTTACTTACTTATTGCAAATGTGTGTGTGTGTGTGTGTGTGCATGCACACAGGCCGCAGCATGTTTATGGAATTCTGAGAACAACTTGTGGGAGTGATCACCTTCTTTCCCACCATGTGGGTCCCATGGTTCTAACTGAGATTATCAGGCTTGGTGGCAAACACCTTTACCACCTGAGCCATCTCCCAAGTCCTGTCTCTAGCCTTTAGACTTTATTTTTACAAGATTTTAGGTTTACAGAGAAAGAAGGCAGGAGGTGTTCTCACTTACTCTGTCTTTCTCTCTCCACAGTCCAACCCCCCCAACATCTTGCACCTGTGTGGTGTCTTTCTTATAACCAGTGAGTAGACGTCGATGTCTCCTTACAACCAGTAATCAAAGGTTACTGGGATTCACTCTATATGTGATACACAATTCTATAGACTTTAGCAAATGTACAGCAATGTGTATCAGCCCTTAGAGCACCGCACAGAGTATCACACTCTATAAACTCCTAAAAATTCCTCATCCCATCTATTCATGCCCCCACCCATCCCTCATGACCACTATTCTCTACTGACTCTATAGTTTCGTGTTTCAAAGTGTCTTGTAGAGCCTTACAGCATATAGCCCTTCGTGCGAGCTTCTTTCACTTAACAATATGCATTTATAGTTCATTCCTCCATATGTTTCCTAGTGGCTCTTTTTTTTTTTTTTTTAATTACAGAATACTGTTTCATTGCACAACTGTATTCGAGTTTGTCAGTCTTTTTGTCTATTGGCTGAAATCATGTTTTGGAAGCTGTGAGTAAAGTTGCTATAACTTTATATGCAAATCTTTTGTGGGGGCGTCCATTTTCAATTCACTTGGCTAACTACCACCAAGTGTGTGGTTACTAGATCACAGGCTAAAAGCATTTGGGTTTGTGTGAAACTTGCCAAACTATCTTCCAAAATGACTGTACTATTTCTTCACTCCTACTCGTGATGAATGAGGTTTTTGTAACTTCATGTTCTCACCAGCGTTTGACACTGGACGCGTTTCTGCTTCTCACTGTTCTGCAGAAGTGGGTGAGTAGCAGGGGTGTAGAGTCTCATTGTTGTCTTAATCTGCAACAGCATGAGTCACAGCATGAAAATTAGCATCTTTTAATATTCTCTCTCTATACACACATATATACATATGTGTATATATGTATAGATATATGTTTACATACACATAGATGTGTATATATGTATACATATACATACTTACACGCACACACACAGACACATGTATATATATATATACATAGATAGATAGATAGATAGATAGATAGATAGATAGATTTCACACACTTGCACACACAGGAGCACATACATACATGCACACACATCATGTGTGTTGTGTGCTTAGTGCCTGTGGAGATCAGAAAAGGATATCATAACCCCTGGAACTGGAGTTATGGGTGGTCATGAGCTGCCAGGTGATGTGGGTGCTGGGAGCCAATCCCTGATCCTCTGTAAAAGCACCCCGTACGATTAACTGTTCATCCTTCTGTCGGCCCCCTATGTTGAAAATACTTCTTTTATTTATTTACTTCCAGTCACCTTTATTCTTTTGTGGGACAGGTCATTGGACAATGAACTTTCTCAGCTTTTGTGTGAAAAAATTTAGGACTTTTGGTTTCCAGTCTAGCATATAAGTGAGTAGAAGTTGCTACTGAATTCTAAAAAATAAATAAAAAGATGACTAAACTGGGAGAAAAAAAAAAAACAAATGAAGGGTTTTTAGAAGAGTCTGAAACTGAGACCACAGGATAACCTCTGTCTCCCAAACTGGAGAAACAAAGAGCCAAAACAAACAAAACAAAACAGGACAGAAAACTACCCACAATCCCCTGGACCAAAAGCGCGGCTCCTCAGAACAGTCGCGGAAGAACCTGACTGGTGATTGACAGGTCGCTGAGAGCTCTGGGTAGGCAAACTTAAGAGATGAGGACTTCCATGAGCTGCCAGGTATCCAGGCAACCACCAAGTTTTCCAGTATACCTCCAGGAGATCTTTCATATTCTCATAGGGAAGACTAGAGGAAAGTCCACTCCTAATTCCAGCAGAGGAAAGAGAAAAGACTCACTTTGAAAAGTTATAAAATTCTGTTTTCTTAATAAAGTCTTCCTTTAGGAGAACTTGCGTATCAGAGGGTAGCCTGCTATTTGTTGTTGTTGTTGTTGTTTTGTTTTTTGTTTTTTTACACTTAATTTATTAATATTTATATAAACATATATGCTTATACATGTATACATATAAACATACATATATAAATGATAATTAAATAATAAGATGTATTTTAAAAGTATGGGGGGTTGGGAAGAGTGAGAGGAAGGAGAGAAAGGGGAAAATTATGTAAATACAGTGTTCATATATGAAATTCTCAAAAAGGAATCCAGTTTTTTAAAATGTTCAACATTTTAAAATCAGATCCTAAGAAACATGGGAAAAAGAAATATCTGCTTCAGGGCACTTTTGTCATGCTGCTCCTCCTAAGGGGAAAGACTAGAATACACCAGAGGTGTTCATATTCCAAGATTCAGGCACCCGAGAGAATACACATACTGGTCTGATATAGGCAGCTAGAACCACCCTCTGGCACCTTTTTGCTTTATACATCAAGTCAGGGTCTCTCAATCAAGCCCAGAGCTTGCTGACATGACTGGCTCCACAAGCCAGCTTGTTTTGTGGGCTTCCTCCATCTTGCCTTCCAAAGCTGGAATTACAAAGAGACCTCTCTGCCCATTCAGCTTCACTTGAGTTTTGGGGACCCTAACTCTGGCCCTCATTCTTATGTAGGAAGCACATAAACTGCTGGGCTCTCTTCAGTTCCCCAAAAGCACAAATATCCAGCGTCAGAATGAGATCCAACTAAGCTAAAGGTTTTGGAATGATCAGACATGAATCTAAAACAGCGATTAACATGTTAAAGGATCGAACGGGTTCTTGTTGATACTACAGAATGTGTCAATGTCCTCAGAATATCCATGCCAAGCATGAACTGTGAACTTACTGTGTTAACCACATGTCAGTATACATGTCATTGATAAAACACATACACCATAGTGAGTAGGGGTCTATGGTCAGGGGGTTTGTATACGGATAGCGGTGGGGACAACACAGGAACTCTGTCCTTGCTGCTCTGTTTTTTGTTTGCTTGGTTTTGTTTTTTTGCAAATTTCTCTGAACCATCAAGTCCATTTTAAACTAATTTTAAAGATTATTTATCTAGGCGTGGAATTCTGGGTTGTTTTTGTTTGTTTCAAAGTCTCTCTGCAGTCTTGAACATTTATTGCAGAAACCTAACTTATGAGGAGACTCTAGCCCCTTCCTTCTCAAAACCCAGGCTGGCATCTCCACCATCAGCTATGCGTATTGTTACTGCTATGACAAAATACGTGACAAACTTCATGTTGATTTTGGCTCGTGGTTTGAGGTGGGGAAGGCATGGCGGCAGGAGTCTGGGGCAGCCAATCACACAGTGCGGGAAGCGGAGAGATGGAATGCTGGGGCTCAGCTCGCTGTCTGCATTTTGTGCACTCAGAAATGCTGCCATCCAGACTTAGCCTAGTATAGAGAGCTCCTCAGAGATGTGTCCAGAGATGAATTTCTGAGGTGATTTAGATCTGTCAAGTTGACAACCAGTACTAACCATGGGTATGTGTATCCTTCCATATACTCGGCTTTTAAAAATTCTTTAAGATTGATTTACTTTATTGTGTGTGTTTTCCCTGCATGCCTGTATGTATACCATATGCATGCTTGGTATTGCAGAGAACAGAAGCGAGTGTTGGATCCCCTGTAATTCATTATGGTCACCATATGTGCTCTGGGAAGCAAACCTGGCCCCTCTGCAAGAGCAACGATGCTTCAGTTTCAGAACCATCTCTGCAGCTCTTCCCTTGCACTTTAAGTCATCTCCAGACTTCATGCAAATGCTGTATCAGTAGCTGCACTCTGTTCCTTAAGGACAGCAGCCTGTGGGGCTTCAGTACAGACACATTTGCCAGGGGCTGAAATCCAAGTACACAAATGGACGAGCCTGAGGCCAACAGTGCTGAGCAGAGTTTGGAAGCCAGATGGAGGACCTGTGAAGCCACAGGTACGCACTTCTGCACGGACCCAACATAGGGCTGGCCATATGCAAATTCAAGTTTTGCCTTTTTAATATTTTCAGTAATAAAAATGTTTTTTAAACAATTCTAGCAACTGAAAGCTCAAATCAAGGTACTGAGAGTTGGTCTCTGTTTCTCAGACATCATGAATGTACTGTCTACACACCCACAAGGAATGGGAGGGTGGAAAGAGCCTAGGTAGTTCCTTGGATCTTTCCTGAGGCCCCTCAGCCCATTCACAAGGATTCCATCCTCGTGACTAGCCTCCTAAAGTCCTTTCCATCTCTCGGTACCATGACAATGCGTCTCAGACCATTCAGCTGTCAGTCACAGTGAACCTGTCAAAGGCACTGTCTGGTTCTCTTTACTTTATTTTTTCACTTCTGCATTTCCATTGAATCTCTCCTAAGGTTTCCAAATTCTCCTCAAACTCTCCATGTGTGTATGCCTGTCATCCATTTAAAAAAAAATCAAGAATTAACCTTATTAATCATAGATATAGTAAATTCCTAGTTGAATATTTCAAATATCAGAGTCATTCCTGAATCAATTTCTCTCTTTTAGCATGTCTGTTTCTTTAATTTTGATTACACACCAACATTATATGTAAAATTATGTAAGCATTACTATTATTCTTGTTGTTGTTTTCTGACAATGTGTCTAGTTCTCCATCTAAGTTATTGGTGTGGGCAGTTTGGTCACTATGGCTAATATGTGACCTTGGCTTTGTATTAATTTTTTTAAATTTACTTCAAATAATTACATCACTTCCTCCTCCCTCTCCTTCCCCCAGTCCCTCCCATGTGCCCTCCCCTCTCAATCCCATGGGCTCTTGCTCTTTATTATTGCTAGCTCTGAATTGGTTTTAACTTTACAGCTGCCTTGTGTGGCCCTGCAGCTTTGACACGCTGCTTAGGGCAGATGCTGCCTCCCAGAGCACTTGCTTGTGTGTTTTGTTCCTGCTCTACAGCTCTTACACTTCAAGCACGAGTGTCAGAGGCATATTTCCTAACACCTCATCCCCCTCCTCCAGGAACCGTCTGTTGCTTCCCACTCACAATTGCTTGCCTAGTGGTGGGGACCAGCGAGAGAGCTCTGTTGTCCTTTTCCAAACTCTGTACTGGAAACTGTGCCAAACAATGAGAGGAACAGTAAATTACCTGGCCCTGAGTCCTCTGAGATGTTCTATCTCTTTGGGAGAAGGAGATCACACTCTCACCTACAGGAGGGGAAGGTATGGAGGAGGGTTATGTCTGCCATGGAGGGTAAGCACACAGAGTGACACTGCAGTGACACAGGGCCAGTCTGTCTTATGAGCATCTAAAACATCATGTGAGAGGCGAGACTCCTCTCACACTGTATGACACCAAGGAGCTACCTGCTCTCATACCAGCTCCTCTGTGCCTTTGGCATGGGCTTAGGTGGACTATGTACAGTCTTCTTACCTGTGTCTATGGTACCCAACATTTCTTCCATGTGTTCTGTCATGGGTGATGTAATGCTTGTGTTTCTTACCATTCTGGAGACTGTAATTGTCTGTCCAGGTTTTGTTTTGTTTTTCTTGAGACAGGGTTTCTCTGTGTAGCCCTGGCTGTCCTGGAACTTATTGTGAAGATCAGGCTGCCCTTGAACTCACAGAGATCCTCCTGCCTCTGCCTCCTGAATCCTGAGATTAAAGGTGTATATCACCACACCCATCTCTTAGATTTTTTTTTAGTATTTTGATTACAGAGGAATCTGGGTATTCTGACTGACTCAGGAAAGGTTGTGATTTTATAACATATCCAGATGTTGTTATTGTTGCTTATGATGGTATAGGAAATACTTTTGTAATTTTCTACATCCGGCAATTTTTCTGTGAATTAATTTTTTTTATAATCCATCCCATTTGTTTCTAATACATAAACTTTTATATCCTTGTGTGTGTATGTGTGTATGATATGTATATGTTTAAGTGCATATGGGTTGGTGAACATGCATACATATGTAGAAAACCCAAGATCAACATTACATGTCTAACACAATGATCTCTAGCTTACTTTTTGAGACATGGTCTCTCATTAAACATGGAGCTCACCAGCTGAGCTGGCAAATGAGTCCCCGGCGGGGAGGTTTCAGATGTGCACAGCTGCACTTAGTTTTACATGACAACACCTCACTCAGGTCCTCATGCTCACAGGGCAAGCTCTGTACCAACTGATCGTCTCCTCAGCATTAAAGTTTGAGATTTGTTTGGCTCAAAGTTCCTTAGATGGTGATTTTTTAAAAAAAAATTTAGGGCAGCTTTGTTTAACCTTCTCTTCCTTATTTTTGTTATAATACGGCAAAAATTCTGCACAACAATATTTTGCTTTGGGAAATATATTGAGGTTGTTCTCATGAGTCTTTTAGCAAAATGTATAATCGATGTTTATAAAAAATAGTGTTTACTATCTCTAGTAAGCTTGGGTTTATTTATTAATAATAGTCAAATTTCTAGATATTTCTCTGTTCCATTAAAGTTAGAATTAATCTTAAAATGCATATTATGATTACAGTTTTATCAATTTTTAATCAATCCTCTTTTTATTATTACCTTTATTATTTTAAAGCTATAATTCAGCCTGGAAATGTTTATGAATATTTATCTTTATTTTGGATTAAAACAAACTAGTTTTGTTTTCTTTTGCCAGTTCTGTCTCTTAATCCTTCTGATTCTTCTCATCTCATGTTTATTTTAATCTATCTTCTGGTGTCCATGTCTACTTTCAAACTACAAATTCAAAACTTAGACAGAAATAGTCCCCATGTCTGTTGATTATGAAGAATCAGTATTGTAAAAATGACCATGTTGCCAAAAGCCACCCACAGATTCTGTGTAGTCAAAATTATCAAAACATCAGTAACACCCTTCCTAGAAATAGTAAAATTAGTCCTAAATTGAACTAGAAGCTCCAAGACCTTGAATACCTAAGGCAATACTGCACAAACCAATGTATACAAACCAGTATGGTGTGGACACAAAGAACAGACATACTGCTGGCTTACAGGCTATTCCACTAGGCTCCTCCTAGGGACCTAGCAATTGCTCATGGTGCCATCTGCCTTTGTAGCCGCTTGTGTTCTCATGCTAATTATATTACCCCAAGACCCAAGGAAGCCAGTCCCTAGCTGGTCAATAAAGTTACCAGTGGCCAATGGCTGAGCTCAGAGACAGAGGTCGGACTTTAAGGATTCCTGGGAAGGGACTGAGGAAGGAGGAAGAAGGTATTTGGCCATGATGAGGGTGCAAGAGATGGATCATGCAGGAAAGGTGAAGGGGGTGGTAAGACAGCAAACATTTAGGTACAGGGAGAAAGCGGCCCCAGAAGGGCTGCCCAGCAGGGTCCAGGGCAGCAATGATGAAATATAGATTTAGAAAGTATTAACTCAGGAATATTAGAGGGGGGTGTGTGTTAGCTACGTGGAATTAGGGAGTGGCTCAGCCTTTGAGCTGTTTAAAGCATATTAAAAATAAAACTGCTTGTGTGTGTCTTTCTTTCGGGAACCCAAAACATTTGGGTGGGTGTAGAGGAAGCACACCACCCTAGTCAGGAAGTATAGAGCAGATTAGCAACTACCACAACAGATGGCACCCAATGTGGAGCTTGGACTCACTCTTAAAAACTAATTGGAGATTCCCAAATGGAACACACATGCCTTCCCTGAAAGATTAGGGGGTGGGGAGAATTGGTCTCTTAGCAGAGCTGCGTGTTTTGCCTGAACCATGCTGTTTCTTCCCAAGCCGAACATGGGCTTGGAACTAGAACTAAGGACGTGATAAATTGGCACACATAATTCGGGGGTTCATGGCATGAGCAAAGTCCTCCAAGCTGACCCAGTAGCAGGGATTTACTCCCGGGGCCCTTCTCAAAGGCTTCTAGCTGCCTCTGAGAGTTTGAACTCTGAGGTGCTGGGAGCCACCGCTGTGCAAAGAGACAGGCTGCTAGGAAGGCAGAGAGAGGCAGACAGTAAAGGCTGTTGGCTTCCAACAAGCAGATAGTCAAAGGAAAGAGATGAATGAAATTTGATTTAATTGTTTTTAAGGATAGAAGGGAATATAATGGTAATTGTTTAAGTGTTTTTAAGTATACATGGAATAAAGAAATCCAGGCCTTTGATCTCAAATGTAGGAAGCAAAGGCACGAGATAGAATAGAATGATAGAGTGGATTAACACTAAGCAACATGCCGCCATGGGGACTGCTCACTACCCCAGCAGGCTCTCTTTCTGTTCCCATGTAGTTCTGTCTGTCCTCACTTCTCTGCCTTCATGACTCTGTCCCCATTCGTCTGCCTCTACCCCCTCTCCCAATTCAGCCTCCTTTATACCAGGTCTGTTACATGGCGTGATTTCTCAGGGGTACATCTTGGCATGGGCCCACCAGGTTAACCCTGCCCACCCTCTCCTGCGCATTATGTTTCATAGCACATACACCCACAATAGAGGACTCAGAGGTAAGCCTGTGCAGTTACAGCAATCTGACTCTTTATTTTTTTAAATTTTGATTTGTTAGCACACAGAATCAAGGATTTTAATTGGAATTCTCACATATATTTCCTCCACACTGCACCCCCTTCTGCTCCTTTTTGGAGGTATCCCTTCCTTTCTGCCATTATGACTTTTTATTATGTGCATGCCAGTACTGCCTGTGTCCCCCTTTCATGATGACCCCTCTAGTACATGACCTTTCCACAGATACATACACACACACACACAAAACATAATATTCATATACATGTATGTATATCATGTATACTAATATATTATATACCAATATACTAATATATCATTTAAAATCTAGTTTCTATATATGGAAGAAAATGTGGTGTTTGTCTTTCTGGGTGTAGGTTACATTTTAAAATATAACAATTTCTAGTTCTATCTATTTTCCTATCAACATGATTCTATTTTTCTCTACTGCAGGATGAAATTCCATTGTGTACATGTACTATATTTCTCTTACCCATTGATCATTGATGGGCATCTAGACCAGTTCCATTTCCTGGATATCTTGGCAAAGACACCAGAGACATTTGTTGTAAAGAAGTCAATCTCCAACAAATGGTGCCGAGGAAACATGTAAAAGTCTGAAAAATCATCTCTCTGTGCACAACTCAATTTAAAATAGATCAAAGAACTTAATGTAAGACCCAAGGCTCTGGAGTTACCAGAAAAAAGGGCTGAGAAAGTGTTTCAGGACATAGGCAGAAGCAGTAACTTTAGGGCACTAGTGATTCAGAGAATAAAAGCAAGAACTGAAAAATGGGATGGCATCAAATTAAAAATCTTCCCCACAGCAAAGCAAACAAGCCACAGAGTGAAGAAACAAACAGCCTAGAATGGTGGTTCTCAACCCGTGGGTCATGACTCCTTGGGCAAACCTGTCTCCAGAAATACTTACATTATAGTTCATGACGGTAGCAAATTTACAGATATGAAGTAGCAACAGAAAATAATGTTGTGGTGGTGGGGTCACCACAACATGAGGAACTGTATTAAAGGCTCATGGTGTTAGAAAGGTTGAGAACCACTGATCTAGAGAATGAGAGGATATTGTTGTCAGAAACTTATCTGGTAGGAGATAAATAACCAAAGTATATAGAAAATTCAAGGAAAAAACATCCAAGGGACAAATGGGAAAACGAACTAAATGGGTGGTTTTCAAAAGAAGCATGAATGGCAGAATGAATATACAAAGAGGTGCCATCAGGGCAATAGAAGTTAATGCTACCTAGAGTTTCCTTTCAACCAGTGGGAGTGACTATCACAAAGAAAACAATAAATGGTACTGAGTATGGGCAAAGGGGGAGCATCCTCACATGGTTGGAGGGAATGTAAATTAGTGTAGCCACCATGGAAGTCCATACAAAGTCTCCTCAAAAAACTAAAAACAGAAACACCATGTGATTTGGTCATGCCCAACAAAATGTTTGGGTACATACCCAACAAAATCCAAGTCAGCTGACACCAGATATCTCTGTGCACCTCTGTTTATGGTGACACGGTGGAACAAGCAGAGATACCCAGCAATAGAAAAATGTGAAAAAAAAAAAAAAGGAAAAAAAAGAAATGGCAGATACACACAGTTCAGCCATAAAGGAAAATGAAATATGTCCTTTGCAGAAAAATGGATGGAGGTAGAGATTGTCTTAAGCAAAATAAGCCAGACTCTGCACAACCAATATTACATGCTTTCTCTCACAAGCAGAATCTAGATAACAGGTAATTTTTAAAGACATGAAAGAAAGGAGACTCTTTGAAAGAAGAAGGGACCCAGCAAGAGTGGAGGAGAGAGGGTGGTGGGAGGGTGACTATCACCCGAGTACATCATAGGTGATGTATGCCAATAAATCAAAATATATACAACAGGTATTTTTAAAGTAAGACTCAGATCCAAGTTTACTGCCATCTTTTGTCTAGATCAGTGGTTCTCAACCTTCCTAATGCTGTAAGCCTTTAATACAGTTCCTCATGTTGTGGTGACCCCCCAACCACAACATTATTTTTGTTGCTACCTCATAACTATAATCTTGCTACTGTTATGAATCATAATGTAGATATTTCTACTTTTGACAGGGCCACTCTCCATTTGACCAAAGCGAGCATTGTCTAGACTGAAGTGTTCCCAACATGCTTTTCTCCTACAGTCATGGCTATGCTTGATTATCTTTCCCCAGCCTCCTTCCCCATTCTTTCTGCCTACTACTCTCCCCATTGCTCAATGTGTTGTTATCAGTAGGTGTCAAAGTCTAGTCAGCACCTGCTGGGATTTTCAGGTTCTTGTGTCCTGGGATAAACAAACAAACAAAAACTGAGCAGAGAGCTCTTTGAAATGTGGATAGTAGCAGTCGCAGAGTCTCAGAGGATATTTATCAAGAGTGTACTTCCAAAGGACACTGGAGGCAGAGCTGGGAGAGAGGCTAGAAGTTCTGTTGTTGGGATGGCTTACCACAGTCAACACTGTGACGTAAACCTCAACACACCTGACTAGAAGAAACCTCCATTGAAGAGTTGCCTCCATCACTCTGGCCTGTGGGCATATCTGTGAGACATTTTCTTGATTGCTAACTGGTTTGGAAGGGCCCAGCCCACTGTGGGTAGTACCATTCCTAGGCAGGTGGCATAAGCTCTATAAAAAAGCTAGTTGAGCAAGCCAGTAAATATTATTCCTCTGTGGACCCTGCTTCAGTTTCTGCCCCAGAGGGATGTGATCCTTCCTAGGTCATTTGCATAGCTGTGGCTTTCCCCCATGGATGTCCTTTCTGTTACCTGTGGGCCTTTAAGAGGGTTCCAGTCTCTCTTTATGCAAATTAGTTTCTTTCATATGCTAATCTCATAGGCATTCTGCACCTCTCTCTGCCCCACCCTCTTACCTCATTGTGGTAATCCTGACCTAATTTCTTTTCCTTAACTTCTTTTTCTTTGGGGCTGACTACCTAGCCTTTCTTCTTAAAGGACTTCTCAAGTTTTGCCTTCTTTTCATCCAGGACTCAGCACACTGGTTCCCTCCTCAGCGCTCTTCCCTAACTCCCCAGTTTGTAGCAGAACATCCATCCTTGCTCTGTTACTGTTTCCTCTTTGAAATGTGTCTTACCTCCATCTCTTGTTGTGATAAAATACAATGACAAAGCAACTTAATGGAGTGAGGGTGTGTTTGGCTAACAACAGTTCCAGGTTAAAGTCCATCACTGTTGGGGGAGTGGGACAGGACTCAAGGCAGCAGGGACTGGAAGCAACTGGTCATATTACATCTACAGTCAAGAGCAGAACACAATGAATTAAAGCATGTGTTCCAGTGCTCAGTCTTACACTACCTAGGATCCTCTGCTTGGGGAATGGTGCTGCCCACAGTAGGCTATGTCTTCCCACCTTGATAACTGTGTTCAAGGCAGTCTTCCACAGACTTGCCCATTGGCCAACCTAGTCTGAATTATTCCTCATCGAGACTCCCTTTCTAGATGATTCTAGATCATGTCAAGTTGACAGTTAAAGCTAACCCTTACAAGTGTTTCCGCACATCTGAAATATTCTTGATCGTCTTGTTTACTTAGTGAGAGTGAATATCTCGTGTGAGTTGACAGCTAGGTCACGTCCTTGAATGTCTCTAGGGACTTGACCTGACTAATGGCAGTGAGCAAAGGAAGAACAGACAAACAGATGGACACACAGAAAGCTTCCAGGAGGACTGGATCCTGGTTGGGAAAACTATAAACCCCAGGAAGCTTAGTGTGTTTATTATCTAGAGTTG
>JANHMN010000025.1:2830486-2842253 GCA_030674055.1 Rhabdomys pumilio
AGCAGGGCCATAGACCCAGACATGGCCCTTAGCAGAAGCATGGGTCCAGACATAGCCATGACCTCAGGTGGCAGCACAGGCTCCTTCTTCACAGTGCACAAACCAATGTACTTCTCTTTCTCTCCCATCTCCCCACCACACACTTGCTCATTGCAGTGGTGCCAGCCTGCCTGCCTGCCAGAGAGCTTCTGGGTGTCTTCCACCTACCCACACCACCCACATTTTTTTGAGACAATTTCTTTTGCTGAACCTAGGAATCACCAAATTGACAAGATGAACTCTCCAGTGAGCCCCAAGAATCCTTCTACCTCTATCTTCCCAGCCTGGGATTAGAGATGCATACCATGCTCAGCAATTGTGTAAGTACTGGGGACTCAAACGCAGGTCCTCGTGATGGTGCGGAAAGCTCCCATCCCAGCTCACCTGCCTTCTACGCTTTCCTTGTCTAACTTTTTCCAGTACTTCATTTCTTGATTTTATGATTTTCCTTCAATTTGGAAAATTACTTTCCAGTTTTTCTCACTAATTTGTTCTTTTTGTTTCCTGTATCATATGGTATCACATTCATTGTTTTTGTTGGAATTTTAAAATTATGCTTTTACAACTAGGCCATTTTCTTTGTATTTCCCCCTCTGGTTATGTTGTTCCATTCCTCTGAAGCACACCAGAAAACTCATTTCCCCTCCTTTTGAATAGTACACTTTTTGGTTGGTTTATTTTTTGCTGCAGAGAGAGGCCTGAGTATGACTAGTTCTCATGTAGGTTTTGTCACTGATTAATTTTATTTTATTAACATCCCCATTCTATTCTATTAATGTACACATGCTTCTAAGTTAGATAAGACCATTACAGAACAGGCTGGAGTTGGACCATATATAATACAGGCATAGTCTCTGTTTTAGGGTTTCTTTGCTGTGAAGAGACACCACGACCATGAAAACTCTTATAAAGGAAAACATTTAATTTGGGCTGGCTTACAGTTTCAGAGATTTAGTCCATTATCGTCATGGCAGGAGTGGCCAAGAGTTCTACATCTTGATCCAAAGGCAACCATGAGGGAACTATTTGCTGATAGTGTATATAACTATTTGCTGATAGTGGGTATAACTTCAGCTTCTATATAAGGCCTCAAAGCACAGCCCGATAGTGACTCACCAACTCCAACAAGGCCACAATCTCCTAACAGTGCCACTCCCTATGGGCCAAGCATCCAAACACATGAGTCTTTGGGGGCCAAATCTATTCAAACCACCACAGTCCCTTCCAGCAAAAGGATATTCCCTAGCATTGAGGGTCAGAAGAGTTGGAGACCCATCTAAGCTGTGTCTGAAGCTGGAGCAATAATTTTTAAGCCTGTCAACCCTGATGGGAACACTTACAAGGGGCTCCAGGCAAAATGCTGATTCTCTGAATGATTTGCTGAAATGAAGCAATGCACAGTAAGGAGAAATAAAAACAAGAAACAAACATCAAAAACATCATTTCTGTAAGAAGCTGCGTCTACCTGGATACAGTCATCTAGGCAGAGCAACAATAAATAGCAAAGAAGGCATTTCTCAAAAAAAAAATTGCCAGTGTGATGAAAGAAGAAAGGGCCTTCTCTGAACTGGGGACTTAGGAAGGCTTCAGGGGAGGGAACAGTATGCAATGTCCCCTGAAGGAACTGGAGAAAGGAAGGATGTTGCTAAAGTCGGGGAAGTGAGAAAGAAACAGACAGGTGTTGTAGAGGTGTGCCTGTCCTGGCTTGAAGAGAGACACTTACACTATCAGAGTACTGAAACAGTTCCAAAGAATCCAAAAGTTCCCAGGAGTGTCATGCTCGAGGAGGGTAAAGCTGAAGCCTAGTGCCAACACTGTCTTAGGGTCTTACTGCTGTGAACAGACACCATGACTAAGGCAACTCTTATAAGGACAACATTTAATTGGGGCTGGCTTACAAATTCAGAGGTTTAGTCCATTATCATCAAGGTGGGAACATGGCAGCATCCAGGCAGGCACAGTGCAGGAGGAGCTGGAAGCTCAACGTCTTCATCTGAAGGCTGCTTCCAGGCAGCTAGGATGAGGGTCTTATAGCCCACACCCACAGTGACACACCCACTCCAACAGGGCCACACCTTCTAATAGTGCCACTCTCTGGGCAGAGCGTATACAAACCATCACACATGCCAAGGAGGAAGTTGCCTGTCACTTATGTGGCTCTGGCTTGTCAGACTGCTTTGTAGCACAGACTGAAGCCAAGAAAAATGGTGGGTCAGTAGTAGGCAGGACCATACTTTGATCTTAGTTATGCTTGTTTCTTGTTCTCTATTTAAACCTAAACCCCTGTGTCAGGACTCCATGGATGGGATGGGTGTTTCTGTACAACAGCCGTCTTCGCAGAACAGCTGCACTGAATACATTCCTTTCTCTGCCTTTTCAATATTGCTTGTTTCTTTTATGAGCAAATTGAGAGTGTGTAGCTGAGCCTGGCTTGTTAGGAATACCAGGGCTTAGGCTCCACTGAAAAACTCCAGTAGCAGGGTTCTTACTCAGCCTCATGTATGTGACAGGGATAAAAGAAGCTGTCTGGATGGTGAGGGCATGCAGGGTCTAGAGGAGATAGGATGTGACCTAGTGAATTTGGACTTGGTTGCCACACCTAGAATTTGCACCTTTATCATGGAAGCAGGAATGCAGGAAAGTGTTGGAGGCATTTGATCGGGGAGATAAGTGGTTAGAGCTGCTCCAGGAAGCCATGTTGGCACACTTCCAGTGGTATGAGATGATAAGACATATCCTGTTGACTCTCCTCAGCTTTGTCTACCTTTTTCCTATTTATTTTCTCCTTCCTCCATCTGGATCAGCCTTCTGGGGTATTCCCTGGAGTGGCTTTTGATTTATTCCATCATCAAAGCAGGAATGAGGTCATTCGCTCCAAGCTAATCTAGTTTAAGCTAGAATTCTGTATAAAGCAGGGACACTGGACTTTCTCAAGGGGGAATTCTACATCCTAGACTTTCACTTGAGGGCCTACAGGACAGAAACTGAGGAAAAATTTTAGCATATGCCTTGTGGAGATTGTCCTTGAGAAACAGATAAGAGAGTAGTGTCACTTCATGCCTTAAGGAGTAGACAGAAGAGGAGATGTAGGCTCACTCAGCATCTAAGACAGTGGTTCTCAACCTTCCTAAAGCTGCAGCCCTTTAATACTGTTCTCCATGTTGTGGTGACCCCCAACCATAAACTTGTTTTGTTCCTACTTCATGACTGTAATTTGCTACTGTAAATTGTAATGTAAATATCTGATACACAGGGTATCTGATATGCTGTCCCCCAAAGGAGTTGAGAGCCACAGGTCGAGAACCACCTGTAAGGCTTTCTGCATGGTCTGAAGAAGCACTTTGCTACAGGGGTCAATGGTTATACAGTCAAGGTCACTGTATAATCACTGACAAAAGCTCTTGTGAGGACACAGTGCACACATTGGGACTTCTCATTGACTGGAATGAAAACACAAGTTTCACCCAGAATCCACGGAGGATACTGCACACAGTAGGCCTTTTCACTGACTGGAATGAAAACGCAGGATTCACTGAGAGTCCTCTGTATGCACCCTGTCATGATTTTCCTAGGCTTGGCCTTAAACATCACTTGTGCAAGAAGACCAGTGGTGCCAAAGTACTTCCATGGTACTTTGTCTAGCAAATCCTGAGGTCTGTTTTTCACGGTCCTGTTTCTTACTATCCTTTAGAGATGAGAGTTGAGAGCCACCCAATCCCCACTGTAGAGACGTCTAAGTATAATTCCCTGGATAAGCTCATACTTATACTTGGGTAAGGTTCATTTCCTGCCCCCCCCCACCTCTTTAGTAACCTCTGCATCAAAAATGTCTTGTAAAAAAATCTCCAACTTTGCTTCATTTTGGTCTGTATTGAAACTTTCCCTCCCCAAAGCCATCGATATTGGTTTTGCCTGAATGGAGGTTCCTAAGACAAGACTACTGGGTGGGGGTAGGGTTGGGATAGGGGTGGGGCTTGGGGTAGAACTAGGGGTGATGTAGGGGTGGGTGGGGCTAGGAGTAGGGTGGGAGTGTTTAGAAAGCCATATCATTGTCCCTATCCCTGGTCTCTCTCCCTTTCAAAGTGAGTCCTGTGTTCTGGCATAAATAAATTAAATAGTGAATTCATTTACATGCCTATCGTGTTGATGGCAGGCCACTTGGCTGTAAAGTGATGGCGAAAACTTGCCTTCCTGTGAAGAGTCTAGTGAACTCATTACCTTCTTCTGGTCTCTGAGAGGCCCTGGAGGTGGACACAGGAAGTCTCAGCACTGAAAGGTCTTCCGTGGCGCACATCTCACACCTTAACCTCAAGGGAGATTTCCTCCTCTTCTCCCCTTCCTGGGATGGAGCACTTCAATCCCCACAAGTTTCCTCTGAAGTCACTGCAGAGTGGGTGGAAAGAGACAAGGGTACTGTTCTGGGCTGAACTTTCTTAGTAAACTTAGAAGTGGATCAATAAAAACCAAAGGGTATTTTTCTGAACCACACCACCCCCAGCATTCCGTTTCCTGCAGGTAAGGCTGCAGCGTCTCTAGCCATCTTTCCCAGGCCTTTGGACCATGGTCTAGAAGGACTCACCCTCTTCCTTGAGTGTCTCTGGTATCTCTCCATGGAAAGAATGACTTGGGGGGGGTTTCCCTGGCAGATGGACATGCTCTTTCCTCTCTAACTTGGTTAACTGAAGGGAATTGGGGCTAGTACATCTGTGGGTAGAAGATACTTTGCTCCTCATTAGAGAAAGAGATAGGTGATAATTCCATCCTTAGCTGTCCCCATGCATGTAAACAGACACAGAGCTCCGGCTCTTTCTAGTTTCTGTTCTGTATCAATTACTGTTCATGCCTTTTTCTGTCCCTGTGTTACCCTAACCTTCTGTTTCCAGCCACAGCCCAAAGACAGTAAGGGGCAATCTCAAAGCTTGGGCAAAATGCTTTAAGAGTATAGAACCACTGAGACAAAAGACACTTTCACCTCAGTCTACATGTTGGGCACTGTCCCCCAGGGCTGAACTTGTCATGGCCCTTCTGGCTTCTTGCCTTTGATTCTATCTCCAAGGGATTACATTTCTATCTCCACCTACTGGCTATTCTGTAGTCAGCTTTGTTCTGACACCTAACCTATTTTGGACATTGTCTTTTATATAAGCAGATAACATTTCCTGGATAATGTAAGTCAGTTTGAGTTGAATTTTTCTGTTATTTAAAGAAGAAAGTATTCCTAGGCAATTTATTAGACAACTGTCTTCGTATTATTTATTGAAAGCTTCATCTATTTTACAATGATATGAAATGTCCCTACAGTAGACTCTACAGTAATAGGCCTGCTTACTAAAGGAGAGTGTGCATGAACAGAAGACGCCCTAAGACTACACAGCTAGAATAAATTGCTGTTATTCTCAGTGTCCTACTTTTATTTCTGTTGCTATGATAAAATACCCTGACAAAATGTAACTTAAAGAGAGAAAGGGTTTATTTATCTCACAATTCTATTAAGAGTCTGTCACTCCAGGGAAGTCACAACAGCAAGAGCCTGAGAGTAGTCATCAGACATAAATAGTCAAGAGCAGAGAGAAATGAATACATGCATGCTCACTTACCTGCTTGTGCTCAGCTCTATTTATTCACTCTTATGCAGTTCAGGAACCTCAGCCTTGGGAATGGTGCCACCCACGGTGGGCTGGGTCATCCTATATCAATTAACTTAATTAGTAAGGTTTCCCATGGATATGCCCACAGGCCAACCAAGTACACAGTCCTTTGAGCCTCTCTTCTGAGTTAATTCTAGGTTGTGTCACATTGACTATTAAAGCTAACATCACAACTGGCAATAGACATTTTCAAGTCCTAGAATTCACATTGGCCCTATGTGGTGTGGCATTGTCAAGAGCAGAACACCGTTTCTCCTGTTTATGTGAACTAGACTGTGGAAGGAAACAAGTACTGGAATCAGGACTTTTCTGACCAATACTTCATTCTACATAAGCTGCCAAAATCATCAAAGTTGGAGTGCTCTCGTGAGAAAGGAAGAAGGACGGTGAGGTGCTATGCCCATGTGCACCCTCATCCTCGTTATCTAAGAAGTATGTGAATGTCACTAATTATTAACCTCATTAGGGGTAAACCTAATACCCCTAATGAAGAGTGAATGAGATAGCAGTGAAGTTATCATTCTTACCTGACCTGCAGCCATGACTTGATAATACGTGGTTCTGGATTCTCATTCTGAACTATGTATGGGCTTATGTGTTTACATTGGCATCAGTACTATGGTGCTGGGAATTCTTCATATTTTAATATAATGTAGGTTGAATCTTCCACATTTATTTCCCCACGTGAAGGATTCTCTGATATGAATTTCACAGTTAGCCTGTCCAGCTTTGTGGGAAATCTCACGCAGATCTTGGTTTTGATAGAATTGGGATTTAGGATGCTCAGAAGGGAAATCCATGCTCCTTGTATATGAGAAGACTCCCATGTTTGGTTTGTTGATCTTATATCTGAAATTTCTGTGTAGTCTCCCACTGCCAGGGGGCAAAATGATACATATCATGCTGATCAGAATAGACTGAAGTTGGATACCCACCAAGGTTGAAGGGCAGTTCTGCCGTTTCCTAGCCAAGCATTCAAATTCTTAAAAAAATATTTCTTCTATTCTTCAACCATCTTTTTTTGTCTGTTTTGGTTTTTGTGTTTGTTTGTTTGTTTGTTTGTTTGTTTGTTTTTCGAGAGAAGGTTTCTCTGTGTAGCCCTGGCTGTCTTGGAACTCACTCTGTAGACCAGGCTGGCCTTGAACTCAGAAATCCTCCTGTTACTGCCTCCCAAGTGCTGGGATTAAAGGCGTGCGCCACCACTGCCTGACTGGTTTTTTTTTTTTTTTCACTTGAGAAATTAGATGACATTAATCTTTATGAAGTGGTTGTGGGATCAACTGATTTCACATAAAACATGCAGTAATTCCTTTCAGTTTATCTAAAACAGCGGTCTCAAGCTTCCTAGTGCTGTGACCCATTAACACAATTCCTCATGTTGTGGTGGCCTCAACCATAAAATTATTTTTGTTGCTACTTCATAACTAATTTTTCTAATGTTATGAATCATAATGTAAATATCTGATATACAGGATATCTGATATGTGACCCCTGTGAAAGGGCCATTCCAGTCCCCCAAAGGGGTCGTGACCCATAGGTTCAGAACCAGTGATCTAAAATAAAAATTTGCTTTTAATATTCTATACCTATTTTTCACATCTTAATGCAAGGGTGGAGACCCCACTAGTCATACTTGAACAAGTGCTGATAACCAGTGCTGTCTCTCCCTGGTTGGCACCTTTTCTAAGATTGCACTATTAAATACATCCATGTAGGTTGCTGATGTAATCCTGGAGCTCAAAGGGCACCCATTGCAGTCCTAATTGTAAGGATGTATGTTAGAATCCAGCCTTTGCACAGGCCTCTCACAGATACATCCAGGCATCTCCTGACACATTGTGAGTCCTTTTGCTGGTGCCAGACCCTCTCCCCTGGGTAAAGAGTTTACATGGAAGGGGTACCACATCCCGTTCCCCATCACTTCACCACCTCCTGCCAGCAAATCAGAAAGCCTGGCTTTTGCTATGAACCTTCTCCAATACTCAATAGGGACGAGAAGAGGTTCTCTCTTCTACTGTGTGGGCTCTGAATCTATTCAGAAACTCCACCATGCTGTCTGTCTCTGGTGCTGTGGTCTAAATACTCCTTGGAGCCCTCACCATGATGTTACCCCTCTTTGTGTCTGACCAGGGCATCATTAATTCTTCTAATAGACTTCTTATTCCCCAGTAGCCCATCTCTGTTCCCTCAAATCACTCAACCCTATCTAAAACCCAACAGCGGTATAGTGTTTTCCCAATGAGTAGTCTCTGTTGCCAGTATCGTTTTAAAATCTACCCGCGACTGTAGGAAATTACACTAGAAGATTTTCCACAGTCAAATTTCTCCGAACTCTAGGTTTACAACCAGTTGACCATAATCTCTTGATCACTTCATTCAGCTTAATGATACTTTATTCCTGTTGTTCTATCACGGTCTACCAGAACTGTACCTCGCCCCTAGACTGGGTTAAATGTCCATTCTCTGTGCGCCCACAGCACCCTCTCCCTCCCTATGACCTCTCTGGTTTTGTTCTTACAATTTGGTACTTTACCTGTCTTGGGGGCTTGGAGATGTAGCTTAGTTGGTAAGAGTGTTTGCTTAGCATGCACAAAGCCCCAGGTTTGATCCTCCAAACCATATAAACTGGGTATAGTGACGCATACCTCTGTAATCCCAGCACTTCAGAGAGGGAGGCAGGAAGGTCAGAAGGTTAAAGTTGTCTGAAGCTGCATAGTGAGTGTGAGGCCAGCCTGAGCTACTTGAGATTCTATCCAACAACAACCAACAACAACAACAACAAACCCTTATGCTTACTTGTCTTCAGTGGAATAAATGGTTATGGAGGGACACAGTTATCTTTTCATTGGATCCCTAGTGACTAGTTAGGGCCTAACTTAAAGCATGTGGAAATAGTCTGTTCTGTAGAAGCATGCCGACCACCCCCAGACAGGTATTTCAGCTCTCTAGGAAGAGCCTGACTTAGCCTTGTTGACCCAGACAAGAGCCATTCCAGGGCTGCTAGCTCCCACTTGCTTTGTTAACCTCACAGTCACCCCAGCAGCCTGTGAGGAGTTTTGGATTCTCCCAGATCCTCCACATTCTTAGATGAAAGTTCTCCATTACTTCTAGCCAGGCATGCTTAAATGTGGAGGTCTGTAAACCCTAGTTCCCAAGGCTGAGGCCTTGTGAGTGTTCGATTGGATTTCTCTTCTGGGAACCTAGAATATTTAGTAAATACATAAGCCATGCTCGTGAGAGTATGTATGGACACCTGGCATCCTAGTTACCTGGAGGCTGGGTCTCTTTACCATAGATCACTGAGGGGCATGATGGACACATTTCTGCCATCATTACAGAAAGATTTCTGTTTGATGCCAGGCCTCTGTCGCTCTGATGATGATTTCACCGAGGCCAGCTATAATACGTGCAAGACAAATCCACCAAGACCACCCACTTGGATCATTCCTATGGAAGCAGGCAGGTGCCTGTCATCCCAACAGCCCCAATGTAGAGGCACTGCTCAGGGATACGCTGCTTTCTGTGCCCAGATTGGGAGCTGGTACTCAGTGCTAGCATCATTCAGTCTTCCATTTCTGTTTTTTATTTCTTCATAGGCATCTACTGAGAAACTTCTGTACACCAAGTATCACAGATGAGGGTCCTAGAACAGCAGCAAACTTAAACAATCAGGTGCATACCCAGTGTTCTTCATAGCTTGCATGGCGTGGATTGAGGCTCACCAGGTCTGTGACACATATCAGCTTCCCCCGCATGGCTATGCTGCCCATCTGTCACAGCTGCTGGCAACCTACAGTCCAGACCTGGAGCCTGAGGGAAGAATAACAGAGGTTTCTGGAGAGCTTTGAGGTTCAAATCGCTGCCTCCACTTTGGCGCCTTGTATGCAGAGATGGCCTCTGACTTGCCTTACATCTCTAGCCCATGTCCCTCCTGGCCTTCCCCTACCCAAGAAACATTTGGCAGTGGCTGAAACAAAGAGTTTGGACCAGGCACTAAGCATAAAGCTAACCTTGCTTCTTTGTAGCCTGACAGAACCTTTAAGAGAAGTCAGGACAGAACTATAGGCACAGCAAACAGGCTAGGCACCTGCCTTCCTCTCTTCATGCATCCTATGTTTAGAAGAGTCACAGCAGCTGGGCTCCGTGGCACACATCTTTAATCCCTGAACTTGGGAGGTAGAGGCAGGCAGGTGTCTGTGAGTTCGAGGCCATCCTGGTCTACACAGTGAGTTCCAGGACAGCCAGGGGTCTGTAGAGAGACCATGTCTCACAAAAGACAAGAGCCACAGTAGAGGTGAGCTGAGACCATCCCTGTGGGAATCCTTCTGCAGAAATGGAGAAGGCTCTGGTCCGTGCCCATAAGTATGTGAGTCTGTCAGTGAATGTATGCGTGTTGTGCACATGTTTGTACCCTGCTGCTGTCGTAGTAGCCTACGCGGACCTTGCATAGCAGTCCTTTTGCTGTGAGGGAGAGGGGCTCCCAATTTCCATGTCTCCTTTGAATCATAACAGTTTTTGGTGTGCTGGACCTCTGTATCACTGCCCCCACCCCCTTGTAGCAGGCAGAGCAGTGCCTGAAACATTGAGCCTGCGGTTTCTGTAACAGGAAGTGATTTAGATGCTGAAAGCTAATTTTAGATGGGTTGATATGGGGTTTTCAAAGAATGTTTCAGCTCAAAACTCAGCCTCTTTTTCTTCTTGTCTATAAAGGATGGGCAGTTTCTCACTGTCCCTGTCACTGTCTGGAGGGTGAGCTCATGCCCAGCTGGGCCAGTCTCTCTGGTGGAAAGCGAAGCTGGTTTTCCCTGGATTCCAGGCTGCCTGAATCATTGTTTTGGGCCTTGGGCTCCAGGCAAAGTGCTATGAGTCAGCAAAAGCTCGGCACCATGCCAGGCAGACACAGGACCTCTTGTCCCTTACTAAAGGCTGACTAGAGGCTTCTTAGGGTCCTGTCAGAACAAGGCCATCAGCCCTTACCCAGCCATAGCCAGAGGTTAGATAAGGCTTCTGGACCAAAGGAAATGTCTTCTTGGGTGACCAGCATTTAGAATCAATTCATCCTAAGCTTTTAAGAGCCAACTTCTCCTCAGACCTGCGGAAAGTCCACGCTGGAGATCCCATCCCTGTTTGTGGGAGGAATGTTGGTATTGAGCCCTCACCGGCTGGAGCTCTTAGAGCTAAGCACTTTCTGTCTCTACCACTGCCTGAAAGCCGGGACCCCTAGCTCACTTCCACACAGGTCTTCTATGAGTCAGCACAAGCCTGAGCTTCAAAACCAATTCAGTCTGTTGCTCCATTCCTATGGCTTCCACAGTGACCCTTGCAACAGTATGCCATGCCCAATATCTGGGAAGTAGCTAGATCTCAGCATGCTGCGAGAGGTGGCCCAGGGCCCACAGTTCATCCTAGCACTGAATGCAAACCAGGTGCAAGATGTACTATACCATGCTGCCAACGGGATGCTTGACATTCAGGGGAAAAAATACCATATGCACTGGATCTAGCGGCCAGCCATCAGCTGCTGCCAAGTGCCAAAAATCTGGGGTTGCTCAGCAGCTAAAGTGCTGGCTGTGCAAGCATAAAGACCTGAGTTTAATTCTCAGAATCCATGTAAAAACCAACCAGGAGTGGTGACATGCACACTTCACTTCTCCAGCACTGGGGGACAACAGACTAGCTTAATAGGTGAGTTCCAGACAGAGAGACAGAAGCAAGGTGGACAGCACCTGATGAAGAATACCTACACTCCACCTCAATGGTTCTCAACCTGTGGGTCTTTGACAAACCCCTATCTCCAAAAATATTCCTATCATGATTGATTCATAACAGCCACAAAATTACAGTTATGAAGTGGCAACAAAAATTAATCTTATGGTTTGGGATCACCACAGCATGAGGGACTGTATTAAAGGTCTCTGCATTAGGAAGGTTGAGAACCACTGTTCTACCTGACCCAGTCATGCACACACATGCATGTGTACGTGCACATGCATACCCAGCAGTGAACACACACACACACACACACACACACAGAGAGAGAGAGAGAGAGAGAGAGAGAGAGAGAGAGAGAGAGAGAGAGA
>JANHMN010000025.1:2842263-2858664 GCA_030674055.1 Rhabdomys pumilio
AGAGAGAGAGAGAGAGAGAGAGAGAGAGAGAGAGAGAGAGAGAGAGAATGTCATAATAGATGACAGATATTTAGGCCACCGTAGTCCTCAGCCATTTATAAGCGTCTTATGAGGATTATTAGATACTCCTGCAGACCTCAGAGACACTATGGACACATTACCAGACAGCCTTTGTGACTTCTATAGCTAATCATTCCCCCAAGGAGTAGCAAGCAGGAGAGGACTGATGACTGACTGAGTCAAGGCTGAGCTCACAGCAGGGAACATGACCTTGTTGTCAAAACAGCTCCAGTGTTTGCAGGTTGGTGACACACAGTAGATGGTGTGAGCTAAGCCCGGCTTTGAGAGTTCCATAGAAGATGTCTTTGACCCATTTTCTAGGGCTGTGGCAGCAGGAGGAATTTTTGGCCACATCATAAAGAGTTCTGTGGCTACCTCTGATAGAGTTGCTCAGGAAACCGTCATTTTCCATGATTGGGTCATTAGTCACAAAACTGACCCTTGTCCCACCCACCCCTCAGCCCCCTCCCCTATGTTTCAGAGAATGGCTTCAAGAGCCTGTAGCCTAGCCTCCTCAGCCACCAGCAAGAGTCAGGGAGGCATCTGGCCTTCTGTGCCCCCATCTGTTGGCTCCACAGCCTATTCCATTCGGCACTTTATCCATCCCAAGCAAAAGATCCCTCACCATCTCACGGAAGGTGTGGGTATAATAGCTTCTACAAAGCTTACCAAGGACAAATGTGTGTTGTCTGAGGACTTGGTAGCTGAAGGGTCCAGCCTGTGGCCTGTTTGGAAATGCTCTGTCTGAGAGAGAAAGCCTGAAAATAAAAGCATTCCCAGGAGACTACCTGCAGATACCTTGAGGAAATCACGTGTGCTCAGGGCTTTTGCTTACTAGACAGACAGGTTCATGTTAGCCTGAGGTCAGACCTGGATCCTCTGGGGGGTTTCACTTGAGTGTGACCCAGCTCTCTGAGAATTTGTCTTGACAGTCCACCCTGCCTGGTTTTTTGAGCTCCCTGGTGCTTCTGAGGAACATTTGCTCCTGCTCCTTCCTAAACCATACCTAGGTATTTAGCCACCCAGCCCTAAACCCACAGGTACAGTCAAGTGAGCTGCTCGAAGAGTGGGAACATTTTTCCTAGTGTCTGTTTAAGGATATCAGGATGTGTTGCTCTTGGTTGTTGATTTGAAAGTCGACCTTTTTTGTCCAAAGACCTAGGTCATTGCCTTGGTTCTGGAGGGACTCAGATCAGGCCTAATATCCTATCTGTTCAGAAAATGGAGGACCTTGGCCATGCTTGTGAAGTGAGGGAAGATACCCACCTCCCCTCCTCAACATGCCATTCTATGCTGATATCTGTCAGAGTAGTAGTCTGGGAAGCACATTAGCCTCAAAGTCTTGGCCTGTCCTGTAGGGAAAAGCTTTCTCACCAGGGGAACTCGGGAGGATGGCTCAACCATCTGGGGAGGCAGGAGCTGCATTCAGTGGGCAGGGTGCCCAGTGCCGGTTCAGAGGAAGGCTTGGCAGGTGAATAATGGTAAATGAAGTGCAAACCACAGGCAAGAGACTGAGAGGACACCCGAGAACCACCACCTGGCCTCGGAAAATCAAGTATCTGCCTTGTGTGGAAGTTTCTGAGACAACACAGCTGGGCTAGCCCTTGACGTGACTGAAACCTTCCTAGACATACTTTTCAGTTTCTCACACATCCCCACCTTAATTGACAGTGCTGACCACAGCCAATACCCATCTCAGTAACTCAAGGCCATCGTAGGGCTGGCTCTTGTTTACTGAACCTAGCTGAGGATCCGGGAATACCTGGAGATAGGACCAAGACTGAATGTTCCCTGGTTGTCATGTGAGCAGAAGTCCCACAAGTCAACTGATTTTTATTGTCTTGTTCTTTTTGGGATGGGTTGTGGAAGGGACAAGCAACTTGGCAGGAATAGCCTCATCTCTACAGTCTGACTTCACTTTCTGATCCGATTGTGCTGCTAGGACTCGGCAGTGCTCTAGTCAACAATCCACCCATGTTAAATCCATCCATTCATTGCCTGAGCATCTGTTTGCTAGATGCTGGTTTGGGCACTTGGGAGCAATGAGGAGAGGATGTAAATATTCTTGCACATATAGATGCCGGGCATGATGGGAGGCAGAAGTAGGCAGAAGTTGGCAGATCTGAGATTGAGACCATTCTGATCTATAAGGTGAGTTCTAGGCCAGCCAGTGACTCACACTGAAGCCATGTCTCAAACAAAACAACAAAACAAAATAAAACAAAAAAAAATTTTTTTTAAAAAAATTTTTTAGTTGTAGTTTTAAAAATTAAAAAAGAAAGAAACACAGATCATGTCTGACTAGAGAGATGGCTCAGCGGTTAAATATGTATACTGCTCTTGCAGAAGACCCAAGTTTCGTTCCCAGCACCCACATCAGGAGGGTCACAACTGCCTGTAACTCCAGCTCCTGGAAATCTGATGCCCGCTTCTGGCCTCTGTGGACATCTGCATTCATGTGCCCACACCCACACCCCACACATACACATAATTAAAAGTAAAATAAATGTTCATAAAAATGTAAAAGTAAATCATAGAAGACGTAAAGTTAAAACAAAGCTTTAACAGCTTGGGAGGAGGTGAGTACATAGAAACACAGAACAGTGGTGTCCTTATTAAGGTTACTGTTACTGTGGTGGAAACGTCGTGACCAAAAGCAACCTGAAGGAAAGGACAGGAACCTGGAGGTAGGAGCTGATTCAGGGGCCATGGAGGGATGCTGCCTACTGGCTTGCTTCCCATGGCTTGCTCAACCTGCTTTCTTATAGAACCCAGGACCAGAACCAGCCCGGGAATGGAACCACCCACTTGTGCTAGGTCCTCCCACATCAATCACTAAGGAAGAAAATACTTTACAGGCTTGCCTGCAACTCATTCTAACCGAAGCATTTTCTCTACTCAAGTGTCCTCCTCTCCATGGCTATAGCTTGTGTCAAGCTGACATAAGATTAACCAGCACAGATGGACAGGGGATGTAAGATAGTGGTAGAGTGCTTGCCTAAAGAAACAGGAAAATGAGTGGGGCTGGTGCCTAGGAGTGATGTCAAAAGGGGCTGAAATTCTGAGTACTGTGGTCGTGAAAGATCTCTAAAATAACATCTGAGCAAAGATTTGAAGGTAGTGAAGGAATTAGAAAGAGGGAAGAGACCGTGCGAAGGCCCTGGGGATGGTGTGTTCTAAGAATAGCTCAGAGGCCACTGTGGTTGGAAGAGTGAGCAAATGGAACCAGGCAGTTGATGGGAGGATAAAGGGGAACTTGTAGGTCGCCACAGGATCTGCGCCAAAGCCCAGAGAGTTCCGAAGAGGGTGGCATCATCTGACCAGCACCGTAATAGGAACACCCTAGTTGCTACACTGAGACTTGCCTGGGAGCAGGGTGCCAATGCCACTGAGAGGGTATTAACCATCGAGAACCATGACTTGGACTACTGAGGGAGCAGTGGTGACAAATGTTAGATTCTAGATATGCTTTGAGATTGGCGATGGATATACAGATGACAGGGAGAGCAGAGTCAAAGGCTCCAGGAGCTGTGTCCTGAGTAACCGGGAAGACAGACTTGACTCTGGTAAGACCAGGAAGCTAGAACAGCCAGGCTTGAGGAACGTATCAGAAAAGAGGACTGGGGGTGTGGCTCAGTGGGCAGCGTGCATGCCCAGCACACGTGAAGCCTGCCTTTGATCCATAGCACTGCATAGCACAGGTTCAATGCTACTCATCAGGAGTGCCAGCACTAAGGAGGTTGGAGGCAGGAAGATGAGATAGTCAAAGCCATCCTTAGCTACACAGTGAGTTTGTAACCAGCCTAGACTTCATGAGAGACCTGCCTGAGAGAGGTTTGAGGGGGAGAAACAGAGAGACAGATAGAGACAGGGAGACAGAGGGACAGAGAAACAAAGAGACAGAGATGGAGAAAATGAGAATGTCGTGGGGTGTGGCAAGATCCAATAGCAGAACAGGGGGAATACCCAATGCTGGCCCCAGCACCACTTCCCATCATTCACCATGCATACATATGGATGAAGTGTGAGCCACTGCCGGTCCCCAGAGGGTTTCTATAGCTAATCTAAAGTCAACACAGCCCCTGCTGTGTAGTTTCCTCGCCTTCAGAGGACTTTGCTACTTGACAACAGGGTCTTAAGATCTGTCATAGGTTTCTCAGCGATGCTTAAATAGGGTGGGTAGCTGAGAAATCTGTATCACTGGCACTCTGCGGTCCAGAAAGTACCTATATATATCTTTGCCCTAATCTTATCTCTCCCTAAGGTGTCAGAGAACAGGAGGTGTGCCCTCCCTTCATCCCTATGACAGCAGAGTGGAGGCTCAGGGACACACCTCATTCACACCCCCTGGCTACTCTTATTGCCTAGCAACTGTTGACAGATCACCCTAGACATGAGTACTGGCCACTCCCACTTTCTGGTGAGGAATGAAGGCTCAGAGATACCTGTTTTCTGTCTTTAGCGAATTAGCACATGGCAAAGGGCTTTAGCAGCACTGTGCCTCTCATATGTCTGATACATGTTAGTTATGGTATTTTTACTTATCTAATTTTTATTTATTTATCTTGTATGTGCAAGTGTGCATATGTACATGCATGTGTGTGTGTGCTACATTGCTTGTATGGAGGGCAGAGGACGGTTTGAGAGAGTTCTCTTCTTCTGTCAGGCTTGGCAACAAACACGTTTACCTGCTGAGCCATCTCTTTGGCTCAGTCATTGTTAACAGTATCTCAGTAGTTCAAGAAGATGTCTTCTGTGAGTTAGAAAGGGAAGCAGTTTCTCTAGAAGTTTCTTTTATCAAAAGCTAACATAACACCAGATGACAACTTTCTCTGAGTCCTTCTGGGCGGTGTTGCTGGCATGTGGCACACTACAGTTGCTAAATGCATAAAAATGAAAGAGGTTGTGTTTCTATAAGGGAATGGATCCATACTTGATTCTGTTGACGGAGAACCTAACCATCTGGAACTGTCATCTGTACATATGCATATTCAATGATTTCTTGTTTGAAGTGAACAGTAAACTTGCATCATAATTAAGACAATTTGTTGGTACCTCTTCCCCACTCCATTTTGGTATTTGTGTGTGTGTGTGTGTGTGTGTGTGTGTGTGTGTGTGTGTGTGTGTGTGTGTATTTCTCCACCTTATTTGTTAGGAGACGGGATCTCTTACTGACTCGAGCTCAAAGGCTGGTAAACTCCAGGAATATTTCTATCTCTGCCTCATCAGAGCTGGGATAGCAGGCGTGTGCTGCCATGCTTGGCTTTGTGGCTAATTTTTATCATGCCTTGGAAATGCTCCAGTGGGATTTGGTGTTACTTGGGTGATGAACTGTATTCAGTGGCTACAGTTGCTTTTTCTGAGAGCCAGCTAACCCTGTTATAATTCAAGTGGGACAGGATAGATGAGATGTGTGAGCTGGCGTCATTCAGAAAGACAGGTCCCCTTAGAAGGGCTTAGGCCTCTATTTGGTGCTCAGTTTAGCTCACCCAGTTCCTGAGACTCATGTTGTTGCTCTCCTCTCCAATTGGTGGTGTGAGGGTACCAGGTACATTGGGACGTCTTTGAGATTTCTGAATAACATGACTGTTGTATCCAGGGGCTCTGCTTGAGGCCTTCCTGTAGAGCTAGCACACATGAGAACGGAGCTCTTCTGAACTAGTTACATTCTGGAGAGTTCATGGACACCAAGCACCATAGCAAGAGAGTCCCAGACAGACTGGCTTTCTTGGCCTGTAAAGGAGGTCATGAGGCAGGCCAGCTTTTCAAGTGGTCTCTCAAGGAAGGTATATAAAGGCATTGAAGGCAAGCATCTTCAAACTGGTCTTCAAACTGGGGTACAGGTTTCTTGGACACTAGAATCTCGTCCTGTCTGAACCCTGTTCACTGGGTTCATTCAGAACAGCGTTGTCCTCGGAAATGTTATAGTGTCTCATACTCTCTGACTCTTCTCCATTCCATTGTGGGGTGTCATACCTACTAGAGAGGATGTGAGTACCTAACTCGGGCATCACCCCCACCTAGCACAGTTTGCTGATGAGAGTGAGGTTGATGATCACTTTTGTTCTGGCACTGAGTGTTCTCCCACAGTGCAGAGCTCTCTCCCCTGATGCTCCATCGCATGGTAACTCTCCTCACTCCTACTGCTCCGAGACACATGTTGGCACCCTCCGCTCTCTTGCTTTGGCATCCCAGGGACTTGGATGCTCAGTAAAGAGGAATGTTCTTGCAGTGGTGAGCAGAGAGACTCTGTAGGATGTTGACACTTCTCCAGGGAGCCTTCCTGTAAGCCTGCATGGATCACTAACCTTGTGAAACACCCCTCCTTGCCCCCAACCTGGAGCTGGGAGCTCAGATGCTGTTTCAGACCAATAGGATGCCAGCTTGGGCATCCGATGAGCAACATCCTGCAGCTTCAGTAGGTGTACCTTTAGGTGTTAGCCCAGATCAGAGGCGGGTCAAGTGCTAAGTGTCAGCTAGTGGGCAGCAGAGATGGTGTTGACCTCTCTGCATTGTCACAGTTCATGGTAACAGAGATCCAGGCAGAAAGATCCAGGCTAGATCTCAAGACCAACTACATGCTAGGGTTGTAGCTTAGTTTGTAGAATGCATACCTAACATGCATAGAGCCTTGGGTTTGATCCTCAGCATTGTATAAAACCAGAAGTGGTGATGCATTCCCATAATCTAGGACTTGGGAGGTTGAGGCAGGATGATCAGAAGTTCCAGACTCACCTGGGCTACATAAGACCCTGTTTCAAAAGGTCAAACTCAACTAAGCAATCCCTAAAAGTGAAACAGTCCGGCTAGGCCAGGCCTCTGTCCCTTGTTTGCTATCTGTCCCCATAACCTTCTACACAGGGACATTTGACAGTAGCCCCCAGAACATAGGCCAGCCAAGGAACAAAGGGTAAGGAAGTTGAGGCAGTGAGATTTCATATTCAAGGGCCTTGATCCCTGAGTCCATCTCCCTCTTAGGCCCAGCCTCTGCCCATTTCCCTTCCACCCAGTCTGACCACTTCTCCCCTTTTGTGCCTTTCCCTCTATTCCAGGCTATCACCTGGCAGGGCACAGACTTCTGGACAATACACAGCCAGAGTGTTTCTTCACACCATCAGGAATATCAGGTCTCAGCCAGATATTGCCTCCTCCAGAAGGGTTCCAGGGACCCCACCTAACATCTACACCTCCTCAATTATCATCTCCATCCCTTTTGATTGATGCTAAGAATTTATCACCTCACCACATTCCTGTGGTCCCCATGTCCCAGAAGGCATGGGGCAAAGGCCTCTTGGTCTGGTAGCAGCTAACCAGTAGGTATGTGACTTTTTCAAAGCAACAGGAAGGCATACTCTAGAGATAAGAAGAATGGGAAGAAGGCAGAGGCTGGAGAATGGAGGCTAGCACGCACTCTGGTGCTTCTCCCTGGGGATGCCCAGACCTCAGAAGTTGGCCAGAAGCCCCACATGCTTCCTGTGGAGAGCTAGGGGAGGAGATCCCCTCTGAAGGCCCTTAAGCTGGGGCTGCCCCACACTCACTTGTGTCCTCTCAAGTGGTCAAGAATCAACCTTCTGTCCCTTGTGTGCTCATGCACGGACACTTAGGGGTTACCTGGGGTCATGGCAGTATCAGATCCATGTATATTCTACCCCTGGCTCCCTTCCTGCCTCTTACTAGTCTTTCCATTGGTAAAATGGGCTCTCCCTGACCCTGGCAGGTATGAGGGGCCTCCTATCTCCTGGATGCATGAAGGCCTAGAGGGCTGAGATCCAAGGTCAAAGAGGTAGCCTGGGTGGGGGAGGGTAAAGAGTCAGCCTCAGGGTGGAGGAGGGTGACAGGAAGAGCTCGAGCTGAAGTTTGCACAACAGGTGGCCCCGACATCTAGCTGGCAGCAATACAGTGTCTCAGGGCGTGCTTTTCAGTGCCATGTCCTACTGGTCTGTGCTGCGTGGCAGGAGTGGGCCAGACAGCACCTGATGCACTTCAGAGGCCTCAGGTCAGGTCTCCTTCCCGACACTCTCTGGGTGTGTTATCCCGGACTGGTCATACATCTCTGCTCACAACTTCAATGACATCATCTGTGAGATGGGGTCATGCCCTTCTTCTTTTCTCCCTCTTTCTTTCTTTCACATGACTGTGATGAGTCTTAAAGAAATAACGGAAGTCATTCCAGTGGCTCCTGGGCTTCATTGAGCTCCCCATTCTATCAGGGTCATCATGTAGGGTAGTGAGGTTGTCTGGGGATATAAGCTAAGGAAGCTAGAAAACCACTATCCTGACTCAGTGATTTGCCCCACCCTGGCCTCTGGCCCAAATTCTGGAGGCTTTAGTCAGGAAGTAGGGGTCTGTTTGCCCAGGGCTGGGGTTTCCCTGTAGGAAACGGCACAGCCTGGTAGAAAAGTCTTAGAAACAAATAGATGTAGTCCTGCCTGAGAACTAGGAGCTGCCAGAATGGACGGGTAGACCTGTCGGACTTGTCCCTTCGGGGAAACCCAGGCATGAGCTGTCATCTGGACCTGTTCCTATCCACCCTGCTCTAGTGAGGCCCTGGGTGGAGCTCGACACAGGACAGCGATATGGCCTATTGGCCTGAGGTTGCCCTTCTTGGAATTCTGTCTATATCCAGGCAGTCCAAAGACCCCCCCAAGTCAAACCTTAAGTATCGAGGCTTGAACTCACATCATCTCCCCATGTTCCCCACCTGCCTGAAGACTCCCTTGCCAGCAGATGCCATTTCACCCTCACACTGAACTGTTCCTTTCAGGATCAGGGCTGTTTCCATGGAGACCTCACCTCTTCTAAGATGCTCCAGCTAGTTTTCATTGTCCTCTGTGATCAGCTCTTACTGGCTTCTTCTGCAGCTCCCCCCTTCTCTGTTCAACTTCTACATTAGCACATTTCTTTGTCTGAGGTTGGTCCCTTCTGTTTTCCTGTAATGGGGGGCTCAGGTTGGTGGCCTAAAGCCACAGTATGACTTTCACCCTCCAATCAGTGTCCCTGATCTTTCTTAACCTGCCAAACCTGATACCTCATGAACAGCATCAAAGATAAGTGGTATCTCAAGACATGTCTCTGCTTGGCCTTCTTCTTCCTGGAGCCATCTTAACCATGAGCTTTTGGTCCAATTTTTCTGATCTGACTTCAACCTATCCCTGCCAAGTTCTTGCTAAAACACTTGGAATGAATGAATAAATGAATGAATGGCTCTTTGCAAGGCATTCCACCACAAGTATATTCACTATCTCCAAGAAGATGACTATTCCTTATACAGACCTTCCTGATGGCACCTGCTCAAGACAACTGTACTCAGGTACAGTACCCTCAACCTCCGCAACTGTGATGGAGCTGAGTATGCTCACTGCTTATAGGAATGAATGGCTGTGAGGTGACATCTATGGCACTTGGTGGCTGAGATATAGTGGACATCCAATATTAAGAGGTGAAAGGGATCATGCTGAAGTCATTTCTCTTTAGGAGCTGCCTGAGAATGGTAGAATGAGCATCTTGTCCCAAAGGAAAGAAACTTAAAGCAATGGAGCCTTTTTTTCTCTCTCATTGGTCTGAGGTTTGTTTTTGTTTAACTGATACACAAAACTTAAAAGTTTCACATGTCAATGGGTTTACCACACAATGTTTAATACACATTCACATTATGCAAATCGGGTGAAATACATTCATCTTCTCAAACATGCATCCCTTCTCATAGCTGTAAGTTTTCGAAGTCCATTCTAGAATTTTCTTTTCTCTTTTTGGTTAGGACAGTAATGAACATTTGTTTCTCTTAAATTAATTTTTTATTGGATATTTTATTTACATTTCAGATGTTATCCCCTTTGCCCATTTCCCCCCACCCAGAAACCCCCATCCCATCCCCCCTCCTCCTGCTTCTATGAGGATGTGCCCCCATCCACCCACCTACTCCCTGCTCTCAAATTCCCCCACACTAAGGCATCCAGCCTTCACAGGACCAAGACTGAGTGCCCCACAGATGCCTTCTGTAGCTGTTCTATATCCCAACAGTGCCCCAGAGCATCTTACTCCTGTGTAATTTATTCCCATTGGCCAACCCTTCTTCCTTCATGTCAGCCTCTTGAAACCCAGTGGCACTCCCAACGTCTATGACATCCATATTTGTAGATTTCTCATACAGATGAGATCCAATAGTGTTTGTCCTTCTGTGGCTTGGTCTTTTTGCGGCTTGTGATTTTCATTGGCCATGATAATACCTAGTTTTATCCATACTATAAATGACAAAATTTCTTCTTTTTGGTGGCTGAGTAGTATCCCGCTGTGTATGTGAATATTCCCTCTATTCTGTCAGTTGATAGGCACTTGGGGTGTTTCCCTAAAGCAATGGAATCTCATTGTAGAGGTTGAAATCAGGCTTCTGACTCACTTGCCTAGGGGCCAGGTTTGTCCATGGTATTTTGAGATAGCCCTGGGAATGCCCCACAAGATTGGGGCATCCCAGGGCTTCTTTAATGAGTGAAGAATTTCTACAAGCTATTGGGAGATCTTCTAAAGATAGCGCTGTTGTCAAGCCTCCTTAGGGTTGGCTTGTGCTTAGAAAGTTGCTTAATGCAGCCCACACCCACTGATCTTTTGGAAAACTCTGAGGAATCATCCTAAGGACAGCTCTCACGGGGCCAGCTGGGACCATGGCAGAAACAGCATGGCCGCTCGGTTGCTCCTCCTACCTAATCCTGCTTCAGGCTTTCCTTTTCCACAGGACCCAACCGCAAGAGCTCTTCATGGTAAAGGTCCTGTATGACTCAGAGTCCACTTCCGACAGCACCTAATCTCTATACCATCTAGTTCCAAGAATGATTGGGAGGGAAGGTGGGTGCAGGGAACACTGGGGTCCTGAGCTGGATCTACCCTTTATCTGTCTATCAGTGAGGACCCATTACAAGAGGCAGGTGGAACAACCTCTGATGTAATTGTTAAAAATTTCATGCATAAAGGATGTGCCTGGCCCCACAAAGACTTGATGTGCCAGGGTGTGGGGATACCTAGGGGGTCCCCACACACTCAGAGGAGAAGGAGACAGAAGATGGAGGGAAAGGATTATGGGAGGGGGTAACCAGGAGGGAGGCAATGAGCAGAATGTAAAGTGACTAAATTAAATTAAAAGAAAAAAGACTTTCACTCATGTTAGAAAATGAGGCATTAGCTTACGCGTGTCCGTACATGTTGGAGAAATACAGGGAATTCCCTACTCTAAGGATAATGGTATTGGCAGTTTAACTGAGTCTCAGAAAAAGATAATGAAGGAGTCTGAGCAATCAATTGCCAATGAAAATCTAAGTGTGCAAGGCCTTGTTAGTGCCGGGAAACAGCTCTTGGCTCTTACAGGAGAGGAGAAGAAAAAGGCTGAGAGTCAAGTCCAAGATTTGTCAATAGCAGAGTCTGTGTTGGGGACATGGTTTGTGTGCATACCCCATGGTTTCCAATGTTGGAAGCTTAGTTCTTGAAGGTGGTGGACCCGCTAAGAAGTAACTAGGTCATGGGTGGTGGTGCTGCCCTTGGAAAGGGTTGCTACTGGTCTTGTGGAATGAGTCATTGTTCTCACAAGTGTGAGCTGTTATAAAACATCAAGCTTAATCCACGAATCTCTCTTTCTCTCTGAGTTCCTGTCTTGTCACGTGTCCTCCCCTTGTTACACACACACCAGCCAAAAGTCCATCCACCATGATGTAATGCAGCGAGGGGATCCTTGCCAACACTTGCACCAAGCTCCTTGGCCTTGAAGTCCCCAAAACTATGAGATACAGTTTTTTTCTTTGCAAAATATCCACCTTCAGATATTTTGATATAGCAGCAGAAATAGATGGTCTCCAGTGGCTAAACTCCCAACTATATACTCCTATGCTAAGAGCAGTCACTGGAAAAGGATAAGGCCATTACACACAATCTAGGAAGCCCTTCTGTACCTGAAAATCTTGAAACCTCAGGCTCTTCTTGAACCCCAGAGCTTCAGAACCTATTTAACTCTCTTGAAAGGATAATTCCCTTTTACTTTAAAAAGATAATGCAAAACCTCTGTGTTCTGATCACACCTCACCTCTTGACATGAGGCTAATAACTACAGTCACCATAACCTGTCTGGATGTGCCAGACTGATGGTCTAATTTGCTGTGATAAATACCATGACTGAGAGCAACCTGGGGAGGAAAGGATTATCTTGCAGGTTGCAGTCGATCACTGAGGAAGCCAAGGCAGAGATTTAAGGTCAGAAGCTGGAGGCAGGAACCATAGAGGAATGATGCTTTTTGACTTATTCAGTCTTTGAGGCTGGTTACTTTAGCAATTCCAATCTGGTATGGAAGCTCAGATGATGGGGGATTGGAGAGCCGTTGGTCCCTCGTCAGTGAAGGAAGCCTAGAAATCCCTGTTTTAATGTCAATAAAGAAATCAGCAGCAACAATAAGTCATATCAATTTGGTGGCAAGATGGAAAACTGAGCAACCAAAAGGCAAGTGATCTTTGGTCTGCATGTCCTTTTTGATCTGGGCTGCTACCAGGTCACCTACATTTGGAGTGGCTCTTTCCACATAAATGAGGATCCCAGCTCAGGTGATTCAAAACCATTGGCATTGAAACCAACTATCACAATTGACAACTGGACAAAAGGACAATATATGGTGATGCATGCATCCCAGCTATCAAGTACCAGCAAGAGTTGAGAGAGAATTCATCTCTCAACTGGATTCTGGACCAAGGTTAAATATAAATCTGAATGAAAACACTTATTATTACAGGAAGACTCTCCAAGGATACAGAGTTTAAAACTAAAGTAAGGCCCAAAGAGAAGGAGAAGGCACAAACATTGATCCAGTGGCTCCTGGAAGCATGAGGGAAAGGTGGCACACATTATGCTACCTAGAAATGCCAGAGTTGCTGTAGTTTACTGCATGAGTTAGATGTGCAAGAGTGGATATACTAAGCAAGGCTGAAAAAAAAAATCTGATAGCCTAGGAGAATCCAGAACAGGAAGGAATGTTCTGGAAAGAAAGGCATCAGTGTCACTATAAAGTAATGGCTTCTATAGGCCAATATCTAAAATAGAAGAGGTCCTCAGAGAACTGGTGTCACCTGTTAGTGATAGGATGACAGGATTCTGAAATAACTGCTGAGGATGGTACCCAGGTCTACAGATCAGCTAACAAATCTAGAATGATAGTTATGAGGGCCTGACATGCAGCGAGTTATGAAGATGCCCCATGGAACACAGTATCCTGAGCATCAAAAAAGATAAAGACCAACACATAACTGCTAGTTTTTTTACTTAGATGTATTTATCTTATTTTATGTGAGCGAATGGTTTGCCTGTAGGTATATATGACACACCGTGTACATCTATGCCTAGTGCTCATGAAAGTCAAAAGAAGGTACCAAGTCCCTAGAACTAGAGAGATGAGCTATGGGTAATTATGAGTCACCATGTAGATGCTGAGAATTGAACCCAGGTCCTCTAAACCACCAAGCATCTTTCCAGCTCCCAAATTACTTATTCTCTGCAGTCAGAAGAATTAATCATGGAAGATGGGATGGTTATTTTTATTCTCCAATTTAATACAACCAAGAATCACCTGGGAGGAGAGTCCCAATAAGGGTTGCTTAGCTAAGGTTTGACCTGTTCACATTTCTCCTCACTTTGTTAAGTGAGGTGAGAAGAACTTCCTGAATGTGGACAGCACCAGTCCTTGGAGTCTGGGTCCTGAACTGTCTAAGAGTAGAGAAGGTGGTAGCTGGGTGGTAGCCACCTGCCTGCCTTTTGCACTTGACCATAAATGTGATCAGCTTCCTCACTCCCCACTGTAATGCACTGTATTCTGGAACTGAAAGGTAAGACCTTTCCTCCCCTGAGTTGCTTTTTGTCGTGAGATGGTTTGAATAAGAATGCACCACCCCCATAGGCTCATATATTTGAATGCTTGGTCCCTAATTGGTGGAACTGCTTGGGAAGGATTGTCCTTATTGGAGGATGGGTTTTGAGGTTTCAAAAGCCTCTGCCATTCCCAGTTAGCTTTCTCTCTCTGCTTGGGGCTTGTGGATAGAGATGTAAGGTCTTCGCTACTGCTCCAATGTCATGCTTGTCTGCTGCCATGATCCCTGTTATGATGGTCATGGAATGTAACCCTCTGAAACTGTAAGCCCCTAATAAACCCTTTCTTCCAGAAGTTGCCTTTGTCATGGTATCTTTTCACAGCAATAGAAAAGTAACCAATACAGTAAGTGGTTGTTTTTTAACCACAGCAACAGAAATGAAACTAGGGTAGATAATCAGTCTAGATATCCTAGTAAAACGTCCCCTGCCAAGTATCTAGTCTGAACAGGTCTAAAGACTTCAAACCTCTTGATTAAAGAAGCAATTAGCTATCCCAAAATGAGGAAGCCAGCCTACACAACCACAGCAAGCAGGCACAAAAATGTGCCAAGGGCACATATGGCCATTTACATAGGTATAGGTATACATAAGAGAGAGAGAGAGAAAGAGAGAGAGAGAAAGAAAGAGAAAGAGGAAGAAAGAGAGAGAGAGAGAGAGAGAGAGAGAAAAAGAGAGAAAGAGAGAAAGAGAGAAAGAGAGAAAGAGAGAGAAAGAGGAAGAAAGAGAGAGAGAGCAAACACTTGGGGACCATGGAAATGGAACATGGAGCTTGTTCAAGTTGAGGCTATATATGTGTGTTAAGAAGTGAATTTCTGGCTGAAGTTATACTCAGCACCTGCCAGTAATATAATAGGGTAAACACATTACATGATTAATACAACCCCTACATTGGGGTGTGGCCTGTACAGTAAGAGTCAAGAGGAAGCCTCCAAAACTTCTCCCTTTTCTAGCTAAAGAAATAAATAACAATATCTCATTTTGAAGGTACTGGAAGCAGTCAATTACATCACTAAGAGTCTAGAATGGCGTTCATGGTATTTCACTTAATTCACTATCAAGATCTAGATTAACCTTGGACCGTAACAGTGGACTAGTACCTGTTCATCAAAGTGTAGCCATGGTTGTATCCAGTGTGCTTTCCAGATATTGTGTCTTTACCACAGTGTATGAGCATGGCCTTAGGCAATGAGCCAGTAGCTACTTTTTTCTGTCCATTTTGATTATGGTTTGCATTCACTTGAGACAAAGGAGTTTATATTTCTAAGGCAATGTTGACTCTCTTGCCCTTTGTTATAAGGTTCTAAGAGGCCTGAACTTTCTGGAGCATCCTTTAGAATATTCTACTGGTCTAACCTACCAATAACATTAGACCAGTCAGATAAAATCCATGGCCATGGCAAGGCATAGGCACTCCAGGAGACAAACCCTGTGGGCATCAGAGCCAGCCACAACAATAAGCAGCTTAGAGCTCATGATCGTGGATCCTGGAGCATGCCAGGAAATTTCTCAGGAAGTATGTGGCAAATTATGACATCATGTGCTTCCCTCCCTGAAGAAAGAATATCTGTGGCATGCCTTCTGGGGTTAAAGATGTAACCTATTACAGTCCTGGGGTTATTATTCTGACCCATATACCTGGCAGTTACATAAAATCCTGCCACCTTTGGGTGGGTACTTGGGCAGGAAAGGTCTATAGTGTTTTTTCAGGCCATGACTCAAATACGCTTGATTGGCATAAGACATAACTTGTACAAGGCCTTCTGATCCCAAACTTATCTGTCTTTTTACCTTCTGATTCCCCTGGTCCTCTCTCCCAGGACTTGTCTATCACTGAAGAATGACCTACTGGTACAAGTCTCAAACCCACGTCTGGAATGTGTATTTATTTTTGTAAAACTGGCTCGTTGACCCTTTGAGAGTGTAGGAGGATAGAGCCACATGAGCCACAAAGATAACGAATTCTATGCTGAAAAGCATCCACATCTATTTTGGAAAACAGAAGTCCTGTCAGACTATAATAAGTCTAGAAGGCCTGGTGAAGTATCCATGCAAGAACCACTTATGGCAGGTTCCCCTCAGCCCCAGTGAGTCCAGCAACTGTTGATCTTGAGCTAGAAATAGTATATTTTGGACTCAGCATCAGCAAGATTGGAGGTAGTATGAGTCACACACGCCCCATGTTATCCATCCCATGACACCCAAACTTTGCTCCTGGTTCACACCTATGGGTTCATGAGTGATCTCTTAATTCCGACTAATGAGGGCCATGCACACATTCACACGGACATGTAGGTTTTGAAGAGATCAATAAGATATTTGGCTGTTAGTTGACTATCTCTATTCTCCTGTAACCTGGAAGAGTCAGTGAGTCATTTTTACAAGAATAAACACACATTCCACACATGGGTTTGAGACCTGTACCAACAGGTTTTTCTTCAGTGACAGGACCT
>JANHMN010000025.1:2859064-2873235 GCA_030674055.1 Rhabdomys pumilio
GTGTAATTTATTCCCATTGGCCAACCCTTCTTCCTTCATGTCAGCCTCTTGAAACCCAGTGGCACTCCCAACGTCTATGACATCCATATTTGTAGATTTCTCATACAGATGAGATCCAATAGTGTTTGTCCTTCTGTGGCTTGGTCTTTTTGCGGCTTGTGATTTTCATTGGCCATGATAATACCTAGTTTTATCCATACTATAAATGACAAAATTTCTTCTTTTTGGTGGCTGAGTAGTATCCCGCTGTGTATGTGAATATTCCCTCTATTCTGTCAGTTGATAGGCACTTGGGGTGTTTCCCTAAAGCAATGGAATCTCATTGTAGAGGTTGAAATCAGGCTTCTGACTCACTTGCCTAGGGGCCAGGTTTGTCCATGGTATTTTGAGATAGCCCTGGGAATGCCCCACAAGATTGGGGCATCCCAGGGCTTCTTTAATGAGTGAAGAATTTCTACAAGCTATTGGGAGATCTTCTAAAGATAGCGCTGCTGTCAAGCCTCCTTAGGGTTGGCTTGTGCTTAGAAAGTTGCTTAATGCAGCCCACACCCACTGATCTTTTGGAAAACTCTGAGGAATCATCCTAAGGACAGCTCTCACGGGGCCAGCTGGGACCATGGCAGAAACAGCATGGCCGCTCGGTTGCTCCTCCTACCTAATCCTGCTTCAGGCCTTCCTTTTCCACAGGACCCAACCGCAAGAGCTCTTCATGGTAAAGGTCCTGTATGACTCAGAGTCCACTTCCGACAGCACCTAATCTATATACCATCTAGTTCCAAGAATGATTGGGAGGGAAGGTGGGTGCAGGGAACACTGGGGTCCTGAGCTGGATCCACCCTTTATCTGTCTATCAGTGAGGACCCATTACAAGAGGCAGGTGGAACAACCTCTGATGTAATTGTTAAAAATTTCATGCATAAAGGATGTGCCTGGCCCCACAAAGACTTGATGTGCCAGGGTGTGGGGATACCTAGGGGGTCCCCACACACTCAGAGGAGAAGGAGACAGAAGATGGAGGGAAAGGATTATGGGAGGGGGTAACGAGGACGGAGGCAATGAGCAGAATGTAAAGTGACTAAATTAAATTAAAAGAAAAAAGACTTTCACTCATGTTAGAAAATGAGGCATTAGCTTACGCGTGTCCGTACATGTTGGAGAAATACAGGGAATTCCCTACTCTAAGGATAATGGTATTGGCAGTTTAACTGAGTCTCAGAAAAAGATAATGAAGGAGTCTGAGCAATCAATTGCCAATGAAAATCTAAGTGTGCGAGGCCTTGTTAGTGCCGGGAAACAGCTCTTGGCTCTTACAGGAGAGGAGAAGAAAAAGGCTGAGAGTCAAGTCCAAGATTTGTCAATAGCAGAGTCTGTGTTGGGGACATGGTTTGTGTGCATACCCCATGGTTTCCAGTGTTGGAAGCTTAGTTCTTGAAGGTGGTGGACCCGCTAAGAAGTAACTAGGTCATGGGTGGTGGTGCTGCCCTTGGAAAGGGTTGCTACTGGTCTTGTGGAATGAGTCATTGTTCTCACAAGTGTGAGCTGTTATAAAACATCAAGCTTAATCCACGAATCTCTCTTTCTCTCTGAGTTCCTGTCTTGTCACGTGTCCTCCCCTTGTTACACACACACCAGCCAAAAGTCCATCCACCATGATGTAATGCAGCTAGGGGATCCTTGCCAACACTTGCACCAAGCTCCTTGGCCTTGAAGTCCCCAAAACTATGAGATACAGTTTTTTTCTTTGCAAAATATCCACCTTCAGATATTTTGATATAGCAGCAGAAATAGATGGTCTCCAGTGGCTAAACTCCCAACTATATACTCCTATGCTAAGAGCAGTCACTGGAAAAGAATAAGGTCATTACACACAATCTAGGAAGCCCTTCTGTACCTGAAAATCTTGAAACCTCAGGCTCTTCTTGAACCCCAGAGCTTCAGAACCTATTTAACTCTCTTGAAAGGATAATTCCCTTTTACTTTAAAAAGATAATGCAAAACCTCTGTGTTCTGATCACACCTCACCTCTTGACATGAGGCTAATAACTACAGTCACCATAACCTGTCTGGATGTGCCAGACTGATGGTCTAATTTGCTGTGATAAATACCATGACTGAGAGCAACCTGGGGAGGAAAGGATTATCTTGCAGGTTGCAGTCGATCACTGAGGAAGCCAAGGCAGAGATTTAAGGTCAGAAGCTGGAGGCAGGAACCATAGAGGAATGATGCTTTTTGACTTATTCATTCAGTCTTTGAGGCTGGTTACTTTAGCAATTCCAATCTGGTATGGAAGATCAGATGATGGGGGATTGGAGAGCCGTTGGTCCCTCGTCAGTGAAGGAAGCCTAGAAATCCCTGTTTTAATGTCAATAAAGAAATCAGCAGCAACAATAAGTCATATCAATTTGGTGGCAAGATGGAAAACTGAGCAACCAAAAGGCAAGTGATCTTTGGTCTGCATGTCCTTTTTGATCTGGGCTGCTACCAGGTCACCTACATTTGGAGTGGCTCTTTCCACATAAATGAGGATCCCAGCTCAGGTGATTCAAAACCATTGGCATTGAAACCAACTATCACAATTGACAACTGGACAAAAGGACAATATATGGTGATGCATGCATCCCAGCTATCAAGTACCAGCAAGAGTTGAGAGAGAATTCATCTCTCAACTGGATTCTGGACCAATGGTTAAATATAAATCTGAATGAAAACACTTATTATTACAGGAAGACTCTCCAAGGATACAAAGTTTAAAACTAAAGCAAGGCCCAAAGAGAAGGAGAAGGCACAAACATTGATCCAGTGGCTCCTGGAAGCATGAGGGAAAGGTGGCACACATTATGCTACCTAGAAATGCCAGAGTTGCTGTAGTTTACTGCATGAGTTAGATGTGCAAGAGTGGATATACTAAGCAAGGCTGAAAAAAAAATCTGATAGCTTAGGAGAATCCAGAACAGGAAGGAATATTCTGGAAAGAAAGGCATCAGTGTCACTATAAAGTAATGGCTTCTATAGGCCAATATCTAAAATAGAAGAGGTCCTCAGAGAACTGGTGTCACCTGTTAGTGATAGGATGACAGGATTCTGAAATAACTGCTGAGGATGGTACCCAGGTCTACAGATCAGCTAACAAATCTAGAATGATAGTTATGAGGGCCTGACATGCAGCGAGTTATGAAGATGCCCCATGGAACACAGTATCCTGAGCATCAAAAAAGATAAAGACCAACACATAACTGCTAGTTTTTTTACTTAGATGTATTTATCTTATTTTATGTGAGCGAATGGTTTGCCTGTAGGTATATATGACACACCGTGTACATCTATGCCTAGTGCTCATGAAAGTCAAAAGAAGGTACCAAGTCCCTAGAACTAGAGAGATGAGCTATGGGTAATTATGAGTCACCATGTAGATGCTGAGAATTGAACCCAGGTCCTCTAAACCACCAAGCATCTTTCCAGCTCCCAAATTACTTATTCTCTGCAGTCAGAAGAATTAATCATGGAAGATGGGATGGTTATTTTTATTCTCCAATTTAATACAACCAAGAATCACCTGGGAGGAGAGTCCCAATAAGGGTTGCTTAGCTAAGGTTTGACCTGTTCACATTTCTCCTCACTTTGTTAACTGAGGTGAGAAGAACTTCCTGAATGTGGACAGCACCAGTCCTTGGAGTCTGGGTCCTGAACTGTCTAAGAGTAGAGAAGGTGGTAGCTGGTGGTAGCCACCTGCCTGCCTTTTGCACTTGACCATAAATGTGATCAGCTTCCTCACTCCCCACTGTAATGCACTGTATTCTGGAACTGAAAGGTAAGACCTTTCCTCCCCTGAGTTGCTTTTTGTTGTGTGATGGTTTGAATAAGAATGCACCACCCCCATAGGCTCATATATTTGAATGCTTGGTCCCTAATTGGTGGAACTGCTTGGGAAGGATTGTCCTTATTGGAGGATGGGTTTTGAGGTTTCAAAAGCCTCTGCCATTCCCAGTTAGCTTTCTCTCTCTGCTTGGGGCTTGTGGATAGAGATGTAAGGTCTTCGCTACTGCTCCAATGTCATGCTTGTCTGCTGCCATGATCCCTGTTATGATGGTCATGGAATGTAACCCTCTGAAACTGTAAGCCCCTAATAAACCCTTTCTTCCAGAAGTTGCCTTTGTCATGGTATCTTTTCACAGCAATAGAAAAGTAACCAATACAGTAAGTGGTTGTTTTTTAACCACAGCAACAGAAATGAAACTAGGGTAGATAATCAGTCTAGATATCCTAGTAAAACGTCCCCTGCCAAGTATCTAGTCTGAACAGGTCTAAAGACTTCAAACCTCTTGATTAAAGAAGCAATTAGCTATCCCAAAATGAGGAAGCCAGCCTACACAACCACAGCAAGCAGGCACAAAAATGTGCCAAGGGCACATATGGCCATTTACATAGGTATAGGTATACATAAGAGAGAGAGAGAGAAAGAGAGAGAGAGAAAGAAAGAGAAAGAGGAAGAAAGAGAGAGAGAGAGAGAGAGAGAGAGAAAAAGAGAGAAAGAGAGAAAGAGAGAAAGAGAGAAAGAGAGAGAAAGAGGAAGAAAGAGAGAGAGAGCAAACACTTGGGGACCATGGAAATGGAACATGGAGCTTGTTCAAGTTGAGGCTATATATGTGTGTTAAGAAGTGAATTTCTGGCTGAAGTTATACTCAGCACCTGCCAGTAATATAATAGGGTAAACACATTACATGATTAATACAACCCCTACATTGGGGTGTGGCCTGTACAGTAAGAGTCAAGAGGAAGCCTCCAAAACTTCTCCCTTTTCTAGCTAAAGAAATAAATAACAATATCTCATTTTGAAGGTACTGGAAGCAGTCAATTACATCACTAAGAGTCTAGAATGGCGTTCATGGTATTTCACTTAATTCACTATCAAGATCTAGATTAACCTTGGACCGTAACAGTGGACTAGTACCTGTTCATCAAAGTGTAGCCATGGTTGTATCCAGTGTGCTTCCCAGATATTGTGTCTTTACCACAGTGTATGAGCATGGCCTTAGGCAATGGACCAGTAGCTACTTTTTTCTGTCCATTCTGATTATGGTTTGCATTCACTTGAGACAAAGAAGTTTATATTTCTAAGGCAATGTTGACTCTCTTGCCCTTTGTTATAAGGTTCTAAGAGGCCTGAACTTTCTGGAGCATCCTTTAGAATATTCTACTGGTCTAACCTACCAATAACATTAGACCAGTCAGATAAAATCCATGGCCATGGCAAGGCATAGGCACTCCAGGAGACAAACCCTGTGGGCATCAGAGCCAGTCACAACAATAAGCAGCTTAGAGCTCATGATCGTGGATCCTGGAGCATGCCAGGAAATTTCTCAGGAAGTATGTGGCAAATTATGACATCATGTGCTTCCCTCCCTGAAGAAAGAGTATCTGTGGCATGCCTTCTGGGGTTAAAGATGTAACCTATTACAGTCCTGGGGTTATTATTCTGACCCATATACCTGGCAGTTACATAAAATCCTGCCACCTTTGGGTGGGTACTTGGGCAGGAAAGGTCTATAGTGTTTTTTCAGGCCATGACTCAAATATGCTTGATTGGCATAAGACATAACTTGTACAAGGCCTTCTGATCCCAAACTTATCTGTCTTTTTACCTTCTGATTCCCCTGGTCCTCTCTCCCAGGACTTGTCTATCACTGAAGAATGACCTACTGGTACAAGTCTCAAACCCACGTCTGGAATGTGTATTTATTTTTGTAAAACTGGCTCGTTGACCCTTTGAGAGTGTAGGAGGATAGAGCCACATGAGCCACAAAGATAACGAATTCTATGCTGAAAAGCATCCACATCTATTTTGGAAAACAGAAGTCCTGTCAGACTATAATAAGTCTAGAAGGCCTGGTGAAGTATCCATGCAAGAACCACTTATGGCAGGTTCCCCTCAGCCCCAGTGAGTCCAGCAACTGTTGATCTTGAGCTAGAAATAGTATATTTTGGACTCAGCATCAGCAAGATTGGAGGTAGTATGAGTCACACACGCCCCATGTTATCCATCCCATGACACCCAAACTTTGCTCCTGGTTCACACCTATGGGTTCATGAGTGATCTCTTAATTCCGACTAATGAGGGCCACACACATTCACACGGACATGTAGGTTTTGAAGAGATCAATAAGATATTTGGCTGTTAGTTGACTATCTCTATTCTCCTGTAACCTGGAAGAGTCAGTGAGTCATTTTTACAAGAATAAACACACATTCCACACATGGGTTTGAGACCTGTACCAACAGGTTTTTCTTCAGTGACAGGACCTGGGAGAGAGGACCAGTGGATCAGGAGACAGATAAGTTTGAGATCAGGAGGTCCTGTAGAAGCTCTCTCTCATGCCAATCAAACTTATTAGGAAGCACAACATCCTATATACTATTTCCAGAGCAGAAATGGGGCAAAGTCAGCAGAAACTATCATACAATGGGACTAAGTCACACAATATTGTACAAGGGGAACACAAGGCATCTCAAAAAGATTACATACGAAGCAGCTTTGGGACCAATAACCACAGCTTCACATGGTGGGAAGAGTTGGGCTCTTCGAAAGCCCCTGACTACAGATTATTACCAACCTTGTCCAAGCATATTCCTGACTTTACAGAAAGAACACAGTTTCCTTTTCATTGATCAAGGCCTCAAGGGAAAAGTCCCAAGGCCCTGGCCCTAGGCTATCACTACTCTACTGAGCATGTCCCTCCTCATCAGAGTCTCAGGAAAAGCCTCAGACAATCAGTCCATCCCTCAACAGCTTTGCCTTCCTCTGCAGGGACCCAGCCAACACCACTGTCTGGAGGTTTTCAAAGTTGTCAATCTACATAATGCATTAGCAGAGAGGGCAAGTGTCCAAAACCATGCAATCTGCTGCTTATCACAGACTGCATGGCGTAAGTGCTGTCAGTCTGATAACTGGTAGTTGTCATTAGACAACTACCAGTGGAAGGCATCACTGAGAAACAACATGGAAGCATCATTGTACAGGACCATAGGCTCCTTGAGGACACAATTCTTACAATAAAGCAAGCACTGTCATAGGAAGCTGTAACACAGTGGTTATAAACAAACACCTCAAGATAGAAGCAGGAAGAGCCCCTGATGGGATGATCTCTGGCGAACCATTGGGAATATTTTGGCCTCTCATCACTACTTGGTGGTTTTGGTTCTCTTGCTTTTTGTAAAACATGGGTGCCGAGGCTTTGAACTCAGATTCCTACATATGTATGAGGGTGTCAAGCATGTGAACTCAGATTTGTACATAAACATGACAGTTTACTGACTGAGCTGTTCTCTGGACTCCCCAGCATTTTCTATTTAGCAGCGTCACCCTGAGCTGAGAGCAGACTGGGAATTGGACAACTCATAGATGCTGTCAGACAAGCTGCTAGGATGAGGACAGGTGCTAAGATGGGCAGGGAGTTGAAATAGAGAGTAGAAGAGGGAAAGGCTGATGTCCACGGTAGCTGTGTGATCAGCTCTAAGTTATCACCGACTTTTCCCTTTCCAGTTTCCCCCAGCAAAAGCAGGTCAATGACATCACAGATGTGCCAGGCTCTGTACTTGAGAGTGAGATCCCATTGCTAAATTTCTGCTGGGTATTTTGAAGCCACTGGTAGCTTGAAACCTGTTGACAGTGAGAGTACTTACATCATGGCCGTTGACAACATGGCAGGTTAAGGATTAGCCAGTTGTCCACAGCTCTGCCCTGAGACTCAGACTTATGGGAAGGGATTATATAAAGAAGTGGGCCTAAGAGAGTCAGGGGCTTGGGGGACAGATGGATCTCATTAGGAACAGGAAATAGAATAGATGGATGGGGTGGGGACTGGAACAGGAGGAGCAAGTGAGGAGGGGAAAGGGAGACAGGGATGAGGGAAGGAGTACAGGGAGAGACAGCTAAAACTAAGTCCTGATTGAGGGGTAGTATGGAACCTAATACAGTAGAAGCTTCCTAAAATATATACATATATGAGGGCAATCTAAATGAAATATCCAAATAATGGAGGAAGACAGTCCTAACTGGCTATCTCTTGTCCTCAAATGAAGTTTTCAGTACTAAGACTGAATTACATGTAATTGAGTTGTTGGCCATCAGGGTCCCACAGTAATCCCCAAACAACCCAGGCTGTTGCTAAGACTATAAGTTGCTCTCCACAAATTGATGCAAGCCCCACCCCCCATGCTGAAGACAACAGCCACACAACTCATTGCGTTGAGCTGGTGCCTACATGATGCCTCATCCCTATTTCAGTGTCTTTGGTGCAGAAAGGTACTTGGCATACTATCAAAAGAGAAATATAAACACTATGCCAGCCACAAACTCTTGAATCTACAGTGTTGTCCTGCCTGCAAGCTATGCTAGTACAATGGAGGCCCAAAGCTTGTGGGAGGAGTCAACCAATATCTGATCTGACTTAAAGCCCACACCACAAGATGGAACCGGTACCCAACACTGCTTAGGTAACCAAGAACCTGAGACTAAATAGCCCAGAAACCTAGGGTAAAACCAAATAACACTGTTAAAAAAGGAAGTAATGGGAACAAACACAGAGCCCCTCATTATGGAGAGAGAGGGGGATTGGAACACTCAGCCCAAAACAGAATGTTTTCGTTCAATCCCTCCCCTCAGGATTAGGAAACCCTGAGGAAGAGAAGGCAGAAAGAGTATGGAAACAGAAGGGGTGGGGGAAGACATCAAGAAAACAAGGTCCCTAAATCAGTATGATCAAAGCTTGTGTGAACTCATACAGACCGGGGCAGCATGCACAGGGCCTGCGTGGGTCTGCACAAAGTCCTCTGCATTATATTATGGCTTCCAGTTTAGTGTTTTCAGGGGATTCTTGAATGTGTGAACAAGTGGGTCTCTGATTCTTGTGTCTTCTCTTGGGCTCTTTTCCTTCTGTTTGTTTTGTCTGTTTGATATGTTAGGGTTTGTGTGTGTGTGTGTGTGTGTGTGTGTGTGTGTGTGTGTGTGTGTGTTGTTTTTTATCTTATTTTTAATATTATCCCTTAAAAGAACAAAAAGGAAGGAAGGAAGGAAGGAAGGAAACAAAGAAACAAAGAGAGCGTGGTGGGGGAGAGGGAAGCAGCGGATCTAACAGCTTAGGGGGTAGACTGCAGTAGGTGCTGGGATATGTTACCCAGAATGCCCTTCAGGAGTCATGAGCTTGCCAGTGTTTACAAGCTCTATTGGAAGATGGCAGTTCTTGACAGGCATTCCTTCTTGGGAATTCCCTGAGCTAAAGAAAATTGCCTCATTTGAGATCACGCTTCCTCAGGCAACTTACATCCAGTTACGTATCAACATGAAGACACAAAGGCTCGACTTCCTCACACCGTCACAGGGAAACTGACAGGCTGTGCTCGATCTGGAACTCTCCTTTGGGTCAGCTGACATACTTGTCACGACTGCCTTGCAGATGGGGCTCTCTCTTGTTTAGTACTGCTACATCCCTTCCTTCCCACAAACACACCAGTGTTCATCTTAGAGTCCAGTCTGCAGAAAACCCAGCCTGAGGCAGGCAGTTGGATCCTGAATTTAACATAAAGGTCTCTTCAAAGCAAGGAAGTCTAACTCCTCCCCAGAGGGGTGTGTGTGTGTGTGTGTGTGTGTGTGTGTGTGTGTGTGTGTGTACACGCATGCATGCGTGTGCTTTAATGTGTATGTGCTGCATGAGCATATGCATAAATACGTGTGTGCACACATGCATGTATGTGTACTTGTGGGGGAGCATTACAAGCCTGGATAGAGGAGCCCCAAGAGTTTCCCAGTGTATCTGATCACTGTGTCCAAAGGGGAATCTTTAAACCTTCTGTGTTCAGAGACAGAACTGTTATGTATTAATGGTCTCTGGCCCCCAAACTATCCCAGTGAGAGAAAAGACCCAGAGGTTATTCCACTGGGTATGGAGAAGAAAGGGGACTGTGAGCTATCCTGCTGCCATGTCACTTCTTATGGAGCTGTGACTCCAGCTGCCTGTGGAGCCTCCCCTCTCCACTGCAGAGCCTCCCCTCTCTACTGTGTCTTTCATGCCAGATGCTCTGTCTCATCAGCCAGTTTCTGTTGTTTGATAAGTTACTGCCCAAGTTCCCAACTGACCTCTCCATCTGACCCTTCCAGCTTGGCTTTCTACTGTGTCTGTCTATCTGTTCACCTAGCTGTTCCTTCCAGGAGCCCTAAGCTTTATCTGTTTCTCATTCACTGTCATGAACCTCTGATAGCCATTGTCTGCTTCGCTTCCCTGTGACTGGTGGACCCTCAACCTGCTGGGCTCTAAGGAAAGATGCTCCTTCCCACCATGGGGACTCATTTTGGCCTGGAGACCTAGATAGTGTCCCTTCAGTTTTCTCCCAGAGCTCCATGTCTGTCCATAATGCCCATAGGTATAGGAGACTTTGGAATAGCCATGGCACAGGCACAACCAGAAGTGTATAGTCCCCTCTGATTTCTGCATTTGTTGGAATGCACTTCAGGGGGGAGTTGAATCCATTATATAGGTGCTACTGTCTAGCAGACCCACAGCCTGTCCCAAGGCTTGATGGAGTACAAAACCTTCTACTTTAGTTAGGGCTTGAAAAGACCACCAGAACCAACCCAGACAGAACCCAGTGGGGGAAGGGACTTGACCTGAATTGGAAGCCAGGGTTTCTTAGGGTGTGGAGAGAAAGGGGACTGTGAGTTATGCCGTTGTTATGTCATTTCTGACTTGGAGCTATGGCCCTAGTAGCAATCACCATCTCTCTGATCACCCCTCCCTGCACATGACCTCACCCTGGCTAGAGGAAAAGGCTGGGCAAGTGCCAAGATCTTTAGCTCGAGAGCTTGGGGCTGCCCCAGCTTCTGGGCTGGAGGAAGTATGAGAGATTGCCAAAGACCTGGGTTTCTCTCCATCCTGCTGCTTCCTTTGAGGTGGTTCCCAAATCCACCAAGTGGGAAAAAGAACTAGCTTCTGTGGGCTCCAGTCCAGAGCATCCTCCTGGCTTACTATTCACATGGACACCAGCATCCTGCCTGTGTTTTGAATAACTTTATAGGGCTCCTGGGAAGCTTTACCCCAAGGACTATTTTATTTCTTTAAAAAAAAAAACATTTAAAGTGTATTTTCTCTCTTTCTCTGTCTCTGTCTCTGTCTCTGTCTTTTTCTCTGTGCACGTGTGTGCATGTGTTCTCACTCGTACTGAAGTGTGAGTGTGGAGGTCAAAGGACATCTTTATACCACATGGGTCCTGGGGAACTGATTTCAAGCCATCATTCTTGGTGGCAAGCACTTTTGCCTGCTGACCCATCTTGCCAACCCGCAAAGACTATTTTCTAAACCTTGGAAGCTTTACGTGACCTCTCTTGCAGTATTTCCCTAAGATCCATGAGTGTTCCTTTGAATCAGAGGAAACAAAAGGCTTACTTCGTCTCTGGGAAATAGCCATATCTGGGACCTATTAGGTGAGGGGCTCCTCAGACCTGAGGGATAGGGTGGAAACCCCCTATCCTTAGAAGAGCAGGTAACAATGCACCTTTGGGACTAGGAACAAGCTCCAGAGTGGACGAGGAGGAAAAGGTACCAAGTGGGACATCTCTCGTCTCTGAATGTTACTCTGTCTCGTTGGGAGCCAGATGTCAGCTACTTGACTAGGATGTATTCCAGGCAGATGGGCAAGTAAGCAGAAGAACTGAGTGTAGCTTCTGTTCCTGGGGCTCAGGGCTGGTGTAAGGGAAAGTGTGGGGGCAGAATAGGAGAGCAGTGTCTTTTGTCAGAGTGACAGTTCCCTAAGATGTGACCACCTCCACCACTGAGAGTCCCACAGTGCCTGACACAGTACCCGACAGCCAACAGGCACTCTGCAAATACTCTCAGGGTGAATTTGTGAGTGGCAGCTGCATAGAGCAGAGGAAGAGATGAGTCTGTGAACTGTCGGGTGTCTGAATGTGTAAGATGGGTCAGAGTAAAGCCATAAAAACAGAGAGGAACAGGCAGAGGTAAAAGAGGCTGGGGAAGTGAACATGTGACAGGCCACAGCAGGGCACTGACAGGAGACTGTGACCACTAGGCTTCCAAGAAGAGCACTAGCATGTGTCCAGGGGCTCTGTCCCTTTACCTGATCTCTCTACATTGGATAGAAGCAGTCTGTGTTTCCTGGAGTCTTCCAAAGGCTCTGAGGCCTGAGTTTCATGAATAAAGGCCACAAAAAGCCTTGGGCAATCACTCATATCTATGTCAAGGGACTCTGTATGAACCTATTTGAGTTCCCAAAAAGGAGACACCAGGAACAAAGGTAGCAAATTCTAAGCCATGAGATGGGGGCAGACACTAGCAAACCATAAACCACCTAATTTGCCTGTAGACAGTATGCACATCACACTTCCACTGGTAAGTCTTGCTTCCCAGGACAGGTCTGTGGCCTCAGGAGCAGGAGTCAGGACTCAGTCAGATTGTGTTTCGTTTCCTAACAGTTGTGATTGTCAGGATGTTGACCACTGCATGAGGGTGGACAGTGGAGGGAGGGAACATTCCCAGTGATGGTAAGGATGCTTGGGGAACTCCCTGTAAAAAGGAGAGGATACCCAGTATTGGAGGAGGGTAAGCTGTGTCTAGCCAGAAATCTTGTTTCTAAAGATCTCCCTTGAACAAATGTTTAGTGCCTCCCCGCCATTAAACCAACAATATGCATATCCTCTGACCAGAAGTTCTACACCAAAGTCAGCATTTTCAGAAGAAATAAAAACACCGAGGACCAAAACGCACATACAGAATGCTAATAATAAAGGGTACTTTATTATTAGCCCTAAGTGGCTAACAGACTAATTGTTCATCAATAGTAAAATAGAGACATCAGCTGTGAGGCAGTAAGCCTGGTGAGTCAGCTCAGTAGGTAAAGGTGCTTGCCACCAAGGCTGAAGACCTGAGTTCGATACCCAGGACCCACACATTGTCTCTGAGCACCATACTTGCACAGTGGCACACACGTACTTCTCCTACACTAAATAAGTAAATGTAAAAATATTAAAATTAAGTAAATTGTAGGATAGTTGTAAAATATCACACAACACGGCTATTAGAAAGAGCTCAGATGCAAAAGATAGTATGAACTCAGCCTTCTGCTGAAATGAAACTCAAGTATAGTCCAAACTATTTCATGGTGGGTTGAGGATAGTCTTTGTGCCTATTGGGGAATGTTCTGCTCTCTGGATGTTGGTTCTATGTATATGGATATTTGTGAAAAGTCTAAACTGTGTGTATTTTACATATTGTGCGACAGTAATAAAAATGTAAAGCAGTATGTAGCAGGCTGGCTTTCCCTGGAATGAGGCCTAGGTGCCACTGAGAGCAGGCCCTGGACGACTCGTCATCCCCTGAACAAAGGGAAAGGGAAAGGCAAAGGGTCGCAGCTGATTATTGCAGGTTGACAGAGCAGGTCTGCTTGGTGGCAGATAACATCAGTGGCAGCAACATGAAACCTGTCTCACTCTTCATATCTCAAACCACAGTGAAAAATAACCCTGAAGCTGCAGCTTTCCGGGTAGCTCGGGTCTCAGCATCTCTTCACAGCAGGGAAATTGGTCAGCTGTTTGTGAGGGTGAGGTCTGCACCCAGCAAAGTCCTTCTCAGGGCCCTTGAAGGCTAATAACTCTGTCTGGTTCACCTCCTATGTTATTCTGAGGAAATCCCCACCTCTCTGAGGTATGAAGGTGGGGAGCTTCCAGAGAATGTAAGCCCAAGGACTCCCCTGGGCCAATTCCCTGTCCTAGGGGCTGCCCACTCTGCTCCTCAGCGGACCTGCGTGCCATGAGCATGGGGCCTCCCTGTGCTTGCACGGGGGCTCCCTCAGCCACTACAGTGCCTGGGCCTCTTGTGACAGGATCAGTTGGCTGGGGCTGGGGTCCCTTCTTTCCTGCTTGTACCCCACTGCCCATATAAGAAATATGAGGCTAGAGAGCAAAATTAACTCAGTATTTCTTAGCTATAACAATATGGAAGGTTCCAGGTCAGAAGCTACTGGATTCATAAGAACTGGCATGTACCTCACTGTAAACCAGCAGCTTGCTCAGAAGTCCAGGTGGATATGGCCTGTGCTTGGTCCCTGTGCCCTTGCCTCCAGTGTGTGTGTGTGTGTGTGTGTGTGTGTGTGTGTGTGTGTGTGTGTG
>JANHMN010000025.1:2873245-2885880 GCA_030674055.1 Rhabdomys pumilio
GTGTGTGTGTGTGTGTGTGTGTGTGTGTGTGTGTGTGTGTGTGTGTGCGCGCGCGCGCGTGCGCGCACGCATGTATGCACATTCTCAAGTAAGGGCCAGAAGTTGATATCAGATGTCTTCCTCTGTCTCTCTACACCTTATTTTTTGAGACAGTATAATTCATTGAACCTGAAGCTATCTGATCAGCTAGAGAGTATCAAGAGTCCCTAAAATTCTCCTCTCTGCCTCTTGGTATTGAGTCTAAAGTTCCCACTGCCACACCCAGCCTATTACACGAGTACTGGGGATCTGAACTCAGGTCCTCATGCTTGTACAGCAAGCTCTCTTCCCACTAAGCCATCCCCTATTCCCTATCCTCTACTTTCATCATACAGACTCAGGCCACCAAACATCTATGCAAGAAGGCAGTCAGGAACCACAAGAAGGGCTCAGAACACAGCACATGTGCTTTCCAGGGCCAGTCCTACACATTTTTGTCCTTCAGCACCTAAGATTTTGTGTGTGTGTGCATGCAGGGAGGAGGGTGTGTAAGGTACCAAATGACATCTTGCCACCTCCAGGAGCACTACAAGAAGGGGGCTGCCTACCAATGAAGAACCTATTAGCAACATCCCTTCTGTATCCAGGCATCTTGTGACTGTCCTAGCCCTTTGACAGGACCTGCTACATTACCCATTGTAAGCTCACCCTTGGCATCTTGGCTGAATTATCCATTTGGGGATTCTTCTGAGGCTATGCAGGGACATTGAAGATGCAAATTTACTATGAGCCTGTGATGTCTGTTGACCTTAGACATAGCTTCTCTCCCCATAGAGAAAGGTCTCCTCCCAACCTTCCTCACATGTTGTCCCAGTTGCATCTCTTGGCCTATGTGGGGTCACTTCAGCATGGGTACCATTGTGGGCCCTGCACAGCAGCCTGTCCTAGCTGCCATGTTAGCTTGGTGTCTGTTCTACTTTGCATTTCTGTTGCTGTGATAAACACCATGACCAAAACCAACCTGGCAGAGGAAAGAGTATATTCAGCTTACAGGTTACACAGTCCATCATTGAAAGAAGCCAAGGCAGGAACTGAAGCAGAGACTACGGAAGAACATAGCTTTTTGGCTTGTTCGGTTACCATTTTATATAGCACAGGCTAACCTATCTAGGGGTTGGCATTGTATATCTGTGGTGGAGCCTCCTACATCAACTGGCAGTGAAGAAAATACTCCATAGATATGCCCACAGGCAAATTGAGAGAAGTTGGGGTCCTACTTTCCCGGATGTGTTGACAACCAAGATTAACCATTATAGTGTCTGTCATTCTGTACTGACATAGACTGACAGATTGCCCCTTCTTGTGGGTGAATCTTCCCTCCTGTGTAACTTTCCTGGGACCATATCATGTGACCATATGATGGATATTCAAAGACTGCATGGGGCTGTGTATGGGCTGGTTCAGTTCTCAAGGCCCAATGTGAGAAAGGCTTCTGTGTCCTTTCATGCATTTCTTAGAGTTCTGTTAATAACTGTGAGGAGGACACATGAGGCCTCCAGGATGAGTGGACTATTCCTGTATTATAGAAAGTCATGATAAGTGGATGAGTCTATCTCTTAGCCAGCCAGCTCTGCTGTTCCCCCTGGGGTCAAGATGGGTCAGAGAAACCAAACTTGCCTCTTCAGGTCCAGGTCTACTCTTTTTTATTCCCCAGGTCTACTCTTAAGTGTCACCTATAGAGGCTACAGTTTCATCTTGGCCCTGGCCTATTAGAGAAAGGAAGTGCCCAGGGCTTGACTCAGACAATGTCAGGTCACGGCCATGTTTTGTGGACTGAGTATCATCCCAGAGCCCCAGCTTTTCACTAAAGCTACATCTTCTTAAAACCAAATGCTGTGGACTCAGGCCTGCTGCTCTCAGGAACAGGACCTGTATGCATGTAGCCCCAGCATGTACCCCAAGACCATGGCTAGAGCTGAGTTCACCTACAGGGAAAATAGTGGTGCATAGAAAATTTAAGAGACTCTCACTGTCAAGCCTGTCTCTTCATGAGTGACTGTCTGGTGTCTGGTGACTTTAAGGAATAGTTCATCCTCTTTGTTCTTGGGCCTTTCCCAGCTCCTCTGTCCACCTGCAGTGCTGTGAGCCTCTCTGACCTGTCTCCTGAAGCAAGCCAGATGTTCTGCCGCTATTCATGCTCTGCCGCTATTCAACTTGACTGAAGCCCTATACTCAGGTTGAGGTGTGGCCCTCCAGTGCTGAAGTTCATTCTACCTTTGTGGGCTCTGTGACTAAGTAACTAAGAGATTCATCCAAGGTCACATAGCAAGCAGTGAAAGTGATAAGAACCTACATGCAAGTCTTCAAGTTCACTACAGATGCCTCGCTTCGTCAGGAGTTCAAGATCAGGGATCCCACACACCAACTGATAGAAAGCAAGCGAAGTGAAGGAGTGTGTCCTCCTGGAAAGATGTCTGCAGCTCTACCCAGACTCCACTGCCAGTTATTAAGGAACATGGCGGACTGTGTACTCAAGAGCTCACAATCTTTAGGAACCATACCAAGAGACTCATGACCCTGCAGCAGCCACTGATGCCTGGCCCAGAACCACAGGGTTGTTCCCCCATGTTCTGAGACACAGGCAATCTTGCATGAGCACATTTCTGACCTCTGACCTCTATGGTATCTGATCGAGATGAGAAATTATGGCCCAGAGTCCTTTGGCAAGGACTGCAGGTGTGTGTATGGCCTACATAGCTGGGCACAGCCTGTCGGTAAGCAGGTATTGTATCATAACTAATTACACTTTAGGATAAGTAGAGCCTTATCCATCCTGGCCTATTGAGGCTCTGGCCTCAGAGCTTCGAGTTACGGGAAGCTGTTTGAATTGTAGGCTAGCCCAGGCATCCTCAATGGGTTGTTCAAATGATTAGGGTGAGGTTAGTCTTGAGGGTGGAGGTCAGAACTTGAGAGTCCTGGCTGCCAGCACTTCAGGACCTAAGCAAAACTGGCTATGGGTATTGGGGGATGAGAGTCAGATATGTTGTCATGCCAGACACCCAGGAAGTGTTGTGCAGATTTATATGGGCAGGATGAGGGGCCTTGCTCAGTGGTTAGATGACCCTCTTCTGGTGCTGGGAGTGGAAGGATCCCTGAGCTTTGTGAACATCCTTCCTGCCCAGGCCCTACACTATGTCTACTCTTCAGTAGGTAGCTTGAGAGTTCCCTTATCCCCACTCTGAGCCAAGGGACAGGCTGGGGTGGATCCGTGGAGCTGCCCAGGAGCTGTAGTAGAGGATAGTAGAGGAAGTGATTTTAGCCTGGTGTCTCAGCACTTGGGTCTTGGAGGTGGGTAGATACTGGTGGACCGGAAGGGGAGCTCTGGGGAAAGATTGTATTTGGATCAGATAAGGGAACAGGAGGCAGTACAGGAGAATTTCTTGCGTGGAAGACTACAGGTGAAGTGCCTCATGATGGAGCTCTTCCCTCCCACCCCCACTCCATGAGGCCCCAGACAGGCTCTATCCAGTATTTTCCCACTCAGGCTTTGTTGACGCAGTGATAGATCAGTTACAGACGTGCGGCCTTGGGTACTCCGCACTATGGCCCACCCAGTGCCAGACTCCCACCCCTTCCCCAGGTTTACCATAAATAATTTCTGAGATGCCTCCGATCCCATTTCCTTCATCTCTAACCCCAGCAAAAGCCATTGGTCTTCTAACATTATTTCCATCCTTCTAAGGAGATGACAACTCTTTTTAAGGCTTCCTTAAATTCCTTGAATTGGCGAAATCACTTTGCTCAATAGCACATCCTCCGGTGGACCTGAAGGCTGAAGAAACACACAGTCAAAGTCATCTTTTTTTTGCAGCAGAAGAAAACCATACCAAAACAAGCAAAAACAAAGGAAACTGGTCTTCCAGCTTTGTGCAGATTTCTGAAAGGAATTTTATGTTCTTATAAAGCTTTGGTATGTGTAGGCCCTGCCTAGTGGATCTATCAGTCAGATCTTTTAGGGTAGAGATGAAGTCCTGTGTAAACTTTCCATAGCAGAGCCCCTGGAATAAGGTTAGAAGCATTGGGGTGGTAGGTCTACACAGCAGGGTGCTAACCAACAACCCTCTTCACCCACCCCTTCTCACCCTGGTCTGACGGAGCCCCAGACCAAAGGCCCTACCCTGATTCTCCCACAGGAGACTTGTGGACCCTGCAGGCTATGCAGTGGATGCAATAGATATGCTTTCATCTCCCCTTGCATCTGAGGGCTATGTTGGGGTAGTGGCCAGAGAGCCTGGCAAAGGCGGGCACCTGACCATTGGTTCATGTACTGACTGGGCCAGGGGTTCGGTTCTCAAATCCTCGGCATTTTTCATTCATATCTTCACTGTTTGCTGACTGAGGCAATCCCCTCCTCCTCTTTCAGCTATGGCCAGAAAGGCCACAGAAGTTAAACTCTTCTTATCTCACTGGTGTTCTAGAGTCTACTGGAATACCTCTGCAAACAAGAGAAACTGGCCATAAAGGGCCACAGGCATGTGTGGACATTAATGGAAAGTTAGACTTACATAGTGTATCTTGTCAGCAGACAGTTCTTGCTGAATTTCAGCACCAAGAACCATGTGATTTTTCTGGGGTATCATGGTGGCTAGCTTCATTGGGGAACAATGGCTTTCTGACCCCCAGAGCACAAAAGCCAGAAACATAGTTTTAGAGGTGACTCACAGTAAATCTGAGCTTGGCTTGCTTGATAGCATTTCAGTGGAAGACACACACACACACACACACACACACACACACACACACACACACCCCTAAGGAAGTGCCAATGCTGATTATCAGTTATCGATGGCTTTCGAAGAAGACAGAGGGAACCTTATCACTGTGTAAGATGTGATTTTTATACATTTTAATATCATGCCACATCCCATAGATTCTTCTCTTTGCTAAAATTTAGCTTGCTCTAAGAATTTTTATTTGCAGATGGTGTTATGGTCTTTTTGCCTGAGGCAAGTGTCTGTTTGTGGGACGGAGCCATCATGTGTGCAGGCTGGCACACAGGGGGCAGTGGGTAGTCACTGCATCCTAGCACCTGTAACGGCCTTAAACTGCAGACAGCCAGCTTCCCCAGGCCACTTGCAATAAGGATGGTCCCACTGCCCAACCCCCAGCATCAGGAACACGCTTACACTTCCTGATGGTCCTCAGGAAGGACTTAGAGTAGTAAATGGGGGAGATCTTCTGCCTGGTCATCAAACCAAGACAGAGGATAACTACGTTTCTCAGCCCCAAGGCCATGGATTCTAGTGGAAAATACTCATGAGAGTCAAAATTTAATGGAAAAATAAAAACCAGTTAAGAAAAGTGCCACCTTAGAGCTAAGCCCCAGCATACTGACTGCTAAAGATTAAGATCACCCACTTGGGGGAAAGTTGGGTAAATATGCTGAGTTCTGACCCCTGTGGTTTAGTTTCTTTTTCTCCGAACAGTTAGTCTGTTTGCTGATTTTCTTTAAGAGTTGTTGAGGCCCCAAGTGTGAAGGCCAAATAGTGACACAGGGTCTATGATCTCAAAAGGGGACAGTAGTTTTTGCTGAATACTAGGATTCAGTTGTTTAGACACCAACCACCAACCCCTTAGTTCCCTTGGTTCCTAGAAAGGATGACACCCCTTCTCTGAGCCAGGTCTGTGGACAAGTTACTTCAACTTCCTGGTGAACCTAGAGTCCTTTCTCTGGGGCAGAAGCTCTTGAGCACCCCATAAGTTCCACCAAGGCATGCCTTGGTCTCACCAGCATTAACCCTCATCAATATCCTACTCCAATAGCCCTCTGCCCCCCACTTCACCTATGCCCAAATTTCTCCCCTCTTAAAAATAAACCAGACAACTGTACAAATGAAAATTTTAATAATTTATTATTCTGGTAAAACATCCTCAATAAATAAAGAGTTGCACAATTAAATAAATAAATAAATAAATAAATTTTTAAAAAATATAAATATATAAATAAATATTGCTGGTCCCTATCAGTAGAAAATATCTCTTGTTTGTCTTCCGCTGTCTGGTCTGAGTCAGCATTTTCAGAGGGCTATACTGCCCCCCACTGTGGCTGTGCCCCATCCCTTGGTTCCTTTAAGGCAGAAATTCTGGGTTCCTGGCTCATTATGCAGGCACAAAAGTATCAGTCTGAGAAGCTGGATCCAGAGTTGGCCTGGACCTCCTCATTTTTGGACTGGCTTTCAGCATTCCAAGGGGATATCGATCAGAAAGTCTTTAAGGTTGTCTATGAAATCCTTAAAGGTGGTGACTTGTATTTCACAGTCATTTTCCTGGAGGGGATGGAAAAAAATAAACAGCACTTGAGTCCAGGTGAGTGGGTGACTCAGGGAAGTAGCTATGTATTCTCTCTGTTGCTGCAGAGAACTCAGAGGCCCATTCGAAACGATCAGATGGCACCATAGCTGCCCATGTGCTGCCTAAGGTATGCACAGCTCTGCCGATGGCACCCAGGGACTGTACCCTAACAGAAGAACTCTCAGGTCTTCAGGTTAGTTAGGCTGCCTCTTTGATTCCTGCTGAGAGGAAAGCGGCCAGCCTGAGGTATCTCTTCACCTCTAAAAGGACACAGGACTCACTGTCGTCGATGAGGAAAGAAAATAGGAATGTTTGGGGTGTTTCTAGGAGTTTCCTCCTTGTATCCATGGAATATAGGCATCCTTACAGGAAAGTCCTGCCAGGAAGTGGCACCTGGGTGCTGGCTCTTGGCTCTTCTGGGATTGGGCAGGTCCTGAGCTTCCTTGGGTTTGCCTCACCTCTGACCTCATGACTGACAATGGCATGTATGGCATGGACAGGTAGATTCTCCTGGGGAGAGCAGTGGACTCTCTACTGCTCCTCAGCTTAGCATCCAGGGATGAATAGGAGCTATGGCCTGTTCTTGGCACATCTAATGATACAGAAACCACTTACTAGGGCCCTGAACAGCTACAGCCAGAAGTCTCTCCTTACTGGCCCCACCCTCCCAGACTAAGACCCTGGACCTGATGCTGTGTACTCACCTCGACTGGGGGGCAGTACGTCTGATAGTAGCTCGCTATCATGGTCAAGGTGCCCTGGAGTTTGGTGAAATTGCCCCGTAGACTCTGCTTGTACATCCTCAGACGTGTCTGCATACATGTCAGCTTCTGTGAAAAGCATCCATTTGTTGATAAGCAAAGGCCAAGTGTCCATAGAATATAAGCACACTGCTCCCCACTCCCTTCTCTTCCCACCAAGTGGCACAAACTGGGGCTAGTCATAAAACACTGTCCTGACCACTGCCCTTCTCCCTGCCTGGCCCAGGTCATTCTCAGCTAGCACAGCCATGTTTATAGCCTGGTACCTCAACAGGTTCTAAGTTCCAACCTCCCTTGCTCCCCAATTTTGTAAGTAAAGGCTACTTGCTGCCATTCTAGGAGAAAGAGATGGCCAGAGCCCAAACCTCTGTGTAGTCAAGCACTGTTCCAGAAGTCCCTCTATCTCCCTGGATAGTCAACACCCTCTCTCTATGGTCGCAGGGAACAGTGAGAACTCTAAGACAACAAGGCCAACTCATAAAGTGACTCTCACGCTCGCATCAACCCCTGAAGATCTCTGACCTTTGAAAGCTAGCTCTGCCCTAACTTATTGCTCACTTGATAAAAGAGTGCACATGACCACTGCAGGGGCATGGCTATACGATAAAAAAAGTGCACGTGACTGCTACAGAGGAATGGATATGAAGATCTTGACTACCCAGACTCTATCCCCTCCCACTAGCAGCCACTGACAGGGAAGAGTATAGAAAGCCTTGCAAGAACCCTGCAGGGCCACTACACCAAAGAGAAGCAGCTTACCTTGACAGAGAACTCATTAGAGACGACTTCTACCTCTTCATTCTGTAAAAGGGAAGTGTCGTGTTACCAAGCTGACAGGCAGGGTGAGACAAGGGCCAATGGGTGGCTTGGGAACAGCCCAACTCTCTCCCTCACTCACCACCATGGCAGGCATGTTATTCAGGAAGCTCAGGGCTTCTTTGATGGCATTTACATGCTTCCAAGGCCGGGTGACAGTGATGGTTGAGGGAGTGGGTGCTGAGAAGCTGTAGACCACAATGCCCAGGAAAAGTAAATTCTGTAGCCACATCCTCCTCAGGACCTTAGCCTTTCTCTCTGAGTACTGGGCTCACTGCAAAAGAGCTCTTATATACACAGTTAGAGGAAATGATTAATGGTGACCACAGAACTCCAGGGGGGCGGGGGAACTACCTGAGTTGTGGAATCTCCTGGCCCTTATCAGCTATACATGGGGCCAGTGAGCCTTCCCCCAGGTTGTCAGGCTTGGGAGTTTTTGTTAATAAGCCCTTCTAAGAACTGGCAGCCCACCTGTGGGCTGCTTTAAGGGCCTCTCCCACCCTGCCTGGGCAGTCTGACCCAGCCTCTGGCTAGCCTCTCCTTTTTGAGAGGCCTCCAGGCATATTTGGACTTCCTGGCCTGGAGTGGCTGGGGCGGGGTTTGGGAGATATTGAGTGGGGCTCTTGCTTCCATAGCACCTGCTGTTCCTGGAGGCCTTTGGGCAAGCTGTACCTCCTCTGGTGGCTCATTCCCGCCCCAGCCCTGGCCTGTTCTCTTTCCAGCCTTCTTCTAAGATGTGCACTTCTCACAGGTCCATCTCATTATCTAATTAGACAAGGTCCAGCCCAATGGCACAATTCTATAATGGTCTCTGCCCAACCAAGCCCTACCCCCACCCCGCCACCTTGGGAGCAACGGGAATGGCAGCAATGGGTTCTGCATTGCTACACCATGTTTTCTTATGGTACCATCCCAACTGACTGCTACAAACCCAGTTAAAAGTCTCATTTACAAAGGCATATTCTATCTTAAAAATTCACAGCATGACTAGAGCTTCTGACTGGGGCCGGTAAGGCCACCTCAGTTTGACTGCTGATTCTGCCCCGATCCCTTGCCAAGTGACTCTTCCTTTGAGTTATGTGAGCCTCTTTACCTTCTTCAAAGCAGCCTGCCATCCAAAGAGGACATATTACTGCTATCTGTACCACTAGGGGGTACCTGGGGTCTCTGAGACTGGCTGTAACATAGTAGCTGGCTGAAACATAGTAACCAGGGACAGCCCCTACCCCTACCTTGCCCCCCACGCCGACTTCTCTAGCAAGTTCTCTCAGACTTAGTTTGCTGCATAGCCCCTTGCTCCAGCCCACCTCCCACTCCTGTGGAAGTTTTCTGTGGAATCAGGAACTGCTTCTGGAAAAGCAGCATGCCCTCAAGGGGCTAACAAGTGTTTGATTTTCACAATAGGTTTTGGAGAAGACGGCACGAGTTTGTGTTTGCACAAGGGATCCGGCCCAAGCCTTCCTATACAGGAAGTTTGAGGCCATGGGAATACATATGTGTATTTCCTTAGTTGTGTGTATGCTGGTGGTGTTGAATATATGTATACTCATAGGAACATGTCAGGGTGGAGGAGGTTTTGCATAAGGGTGCATCTAATGTGAGCTGCACTTATTCTGCCTGCTCTGTGAGGACCCTTGGGCTTCTGGCGGTGCCCTCTTGATATGAGAGGAGCCTCCTGTGCCAAGCAACATGCTTTAGGGCCCAAGAAGCTGATTCAGTGGACTGATGAAATCAGATAAAAGCAAAGGCTTTCGAGGGTCAGATAAGAGGTGGAACTCGGGCAAGGCTGCAAGAATCATTTAGGAAGAGAGACTGGGAGCCAGAATGGCCATGTTGAAAAACTAAAGATAGCCCAAGCATGTGGCAGGGTGGTGGCCAAGAGGAAAACAGAGGCCACAGAGGCAAGACTCACTTCAAGAATATGGTCTACAGGTGCCAAAGTTGTCACCTATGGGGTAGGATTCTAAGGGCTTGGGGATGCAGATTGTGGGCAGATATGTATCTTTCTCCTAGAAAGATGACATCAGGTGGTGACACAGACAGGCATTCCTAGATTGCACACATGGAAAGAAGCGGCAATAACATCAGACAGCCTCACTGACTCAAGGGCCTCAGTGGGGCTGTGGCAGGGCGGAGGTGGGGACCAGATGGGTGGAGTGACCCCTCTTTGGCCTACAGCCCACAAGGCTAGGGAGAGAACCCTCTGGAAGGAGTTTCCTGGGAGTGTCCCTTGACATGGGCCCTGGGGGAACCAGAAGCATGTGGCTGCCCCAGGATCTTTATCACAAGAGGAAGTCATCACCAGGGGTCAGGAAATGGGCCTCAAAGTCCCTCACATCCCACAGGACAGACACATGAGCATCTAAGATGGTGTGACCCATCCTTATGTCCAACATTCTTTAGGGAGTTGTCTATCCTCAATGAAATCTGAGATCTAAGAGACCACTTGCAGCTTAGTTCACACAAGAAGGATGGTGGCAGAACCAGGACCTGAACCCATGCCTAGTCCCACACATGGATGCTTTTTACTGCCTAGGGGGACAACCCACACAGGAAATTCTGGCCACCCATCTAATCCAGAAAATGGTGGACCTAACACACTTGTCCATCAGGGTAGCTCTATTGATGGGAAGACACGGGCCCTGTTACTGCCCCAAGGACATCTTAAAGCTGTAGGAGACTTCTCCTAGCAGATTCTGCCCTCTATCTAGATATCACTGTACCCCAGGCTTGGGCTCTTGTCTCTCTACTCAGTCACCATGAATTCTGGAATATCCCAGGAAAGTACCCCTCCGAAGGCTCCATTGCATCATCCGCTTGATGGATGCTGTGTCCGTCTTAGGAAAGTTTATAGAAAGACTTTCCCAGGGGGAGGCAGCATTCTAATACCTTCCCCATCCTGAGGAAGTCCTAACCTGGCAGAAGACCCAGAATTTCTGGAATGTTGAAGGTCTGTTGTGACTTGTCCTGTCCCAGTCTCTGGGAACATCTTTCTGGACAGATGTAGTAAAGTGGAGAGAGACAGCCTCCACCCATAGACAAAGCTTATGGAGTCTTGCCCCGCTCCCTTTGAGGACCACAGTACAGCTCAACACTCTGAATGGCTTGTGCATGTCTGAGAAAGTGCTCCTACCTGCTTTCTGCTACACTAGACGCAGGGAGCCACAACTCTGGCCTTCTGTGTCTCCACTTCAGGACGACCCCAGTCACATTCTTTGTCTTTAGCCCATCCCAATATGTTTTAAATGGTCAAATTTCCTTCTAGTTCTGTCTCAGCTGCATTGGCATCCTCAGGTCCTTGGCACTGGTGACTTCTAATGAATCTGGGAGGTACTGAGGGTGACATCTGTTCAGCCAAGCCTCCAGGAGGATATCCAATATGGTACTAGCTTTCAGAGAATTCATGTCTATGGCCCCATGGAGTAGAGGACAGGGACAACCAGATCTAGATTTATTGGCACATGGTTGAGAGTACCAATGGAGATATGCATAAAAAGCAAATAACTGTGAAGAAAGCCATGAAATGAAAATAAAAGAAGTTATGGGAAGGCCTAGAGGGCAGTAGGTGTGGTGTGGGGCAGACAGAGAAGAACAGTCTGTCTCTGGCCCAGGGCCACCAGCTAGGTTAAGGATTATTTGTTTCAGTGGGGAAAATATAAGCTAGCAGTAAAGTTTGGGGTGTCAGTCAGACTAGATTGGATGAGGCAAAGAAAAAGTCAATAATGTCCCAGAATGTTCGGTCAATTATTGCAATATGGACCCAGCACTTAAGGCCCTGGGAGGCTCCTGGGGTGTTCCAGTATCGTACGAGCTTCGTGGAGTGGCTTGTGCTGGCATGCTGGCTTTTGAGAATGGACCAAATGTAATAAGACCTCCTCGTTGGCTTTATTTCTTATTCTTAGGGCTTTTTTTCTGTCTCCCCAGGACCTAGAAACTATGCCAGGCCCACACAGGCAGGTAAATCCTATGGGCACACAACCCATGAAAGCAGAATGCCTCCACTGCCTGGGATTCTCTACCCAAGATTCTCCCTCCAAGGTTAGGAATGTGTCCCACCCCTGAATCTCTGCCCCAAGCCTTATCTCCAACTGAGAGGTCATCAGGCACCCAGAGGGGACACTGCCTATATTATTTGCACCCCTTAAAAGAATCACTGGGAGTGTGTGCAACAAAAATCAAAGGAGAAATGAGGGGAGAAGCCATCACAACTTCCTGGAGTGCCAAGGGCCCTTCTTCCTACCCTACATGTAGGAAGAATTTCAGACCCTTGGTTTGCTCCGACACCTGCCAGCTTCAGGGGCTGGGGGGCCATAGTCAAAGCAGTGGTTGCTGCTTTATATTTTCATCAGGACAGGTTCTAGAAGGAGCCATTCACAGGGCTGTTTGGGTCTTCCAGGATCCTTTATTCTCTCTCGGAGCCCCTGTTTGGTCAAGTATGTTGATTGCCTCTCTGGATTTCAGATCCCAGAAGGCTCTGGCCTTAAACATTGCTCACAGGATCTTTGTCTCTGGAACCCCCTCCCGCCCCCTGCCCAACACACACACACACACACACACACACACACACACACACACACACACACACACACACGAGAGAGAGAGAGAGAGAGAGAGAGAGAGAGAGAGAGAGAGAGAGAGAAAGAGAAGCTCCAGGTTGGTCTCTGTGTGTGTGTTTTTAAGGGGAGGGGGTTCTGCAGGCCAAGGGTTTGGCTATGTGTTCCTGAAGGA
>JANHMN010000025.1:2885980-2910980 GCA_030674055.1 Rhabdomys pumilio
CAGGGAGAGATCCTTGGAGACCTCCAGGAAGCATCAGCCTCCATGGTCCTGGATGCAGAGTGCAGACACAGACCTGTCTTCAGGCCTGGCCACTATGCTTCAAATCCACTTTCCTTCTCTGTGCCGACCTTCATCTCCATGAGGGGATGGAGACCTCAGCAGGTCACTTTGGAGATGCCCGGAGACTGGCACCTAGAGGTGCTTCTTAAATATTAGCCAAGAGCTAGGTCTATGAAGATTTTCTGCTTGGGTTTTCTGTTTGGACTAGTTAGGAGGCCTCCATTCCAGCCTCAGTTTCCCAAACTGTCAAAGAAAGAGAATCTTCACCAAGGTCTGTGCAGGTAAGTATTCTACACGAAAATGAAGTAGATTAAATTGTATCTGATGGAGAAATTTAATCCCTATGCAGACCTGCTCTTGTGTCTCATGACGTTTGCATGCATACCTCAAGAAGCAAAGGCAGCCAGGAGACCAGGGTACAGTGCTATTCGGGGATCTGGGTGGACTACAAAGTAGCTGAGTTATACCTATTTTCCTGTAAAAAGTCAATTAGAACATGAGACTGTCTTCTCTATTCCTGCCCACTATCCTAGGTAGGAGGAGACAGTTCTACATAGCCAGGGAGCCAGGGTCATACTTTCTAGGAATAAGCAGCCTCACTGTCTGCCTGAGGAGAACAGAGATATTAAATTTGGCAATATTGCTTGGTCCAGGTGGTTTGCCACCCCTCTGGATTCAACACCATGGACATGCCCAAGGGCTAAAGGTAGCTGTCTATTTATTATGATTTTTTAATATTCAGTTATTTATTTGCGTGATTGCATGCATGACTTGCGTGTAGGAGTTGGAGGACAGTTCTCTCCTTCCACCATGAGTACCTAGGATAGACCTCGGTCATCAGGTTTGGTGGCAAGTGCTTTAACCCACTGTTGCAAGTCCTAGACATCAAACTCTGGTGGTCACGTTTGGCCACAAGTGCCACCAGGTCTTCTCATTGGCCTGGTTGTGAAATATTTTTATTACCACACTCACCCCAAGCATATGGGGCCAGGACACAAAATATGTTAAAGTATATGTTCAAAGAAGGGGGAACAAAGGGAGACCTATGTCCTGGTGCCAGATGTGAAGCCTTAGTGTCCAGCCTCCTTTCTGATGTGCCCCCAAGCCTCTGCTTGTAGAGACACTGTCTATGCATCAGTTGTCTGTGCTGCCTGGATCGGTCTCCGGGACATGTCTGGGCACTCCTAGGAGAGCCCAGCGGGAGCATCGATGGAAGGAAGTTCCAGCAGTCAGATCAGAAGTTCCAAGAGTACGAGTCTATACACCTTGAGGATCAGAGAGTGCTCAGGGATGATAAAGTGTCTATACCACTCAGGTTGGAAGTGAGAGGTGAGCCTGGGGTCTCCAGAGGCTGTGTAAGAAACAGAGAAAGCCCTGAGTGACAGTGACTCTAGGGATTGCAGTGAGTTCATAAACACTATCTCTCAGAGGCATGTAGGCGAGTTTGGGGACACTGAGGAAATCACAGAAATCAAATGGTAATTCAAACCAGAAAGGAAAGATCCCTTCTTTGTTGGGAGTGGGGGGAGGGTCTTGAATTGTGGAGTAGGTTTAGTCAGCTTCCCTTCCTTAGATACTTGCCTTTCTGGAAGTTTCTCCTTGATTCATTCTTCTGAGGTCCTGCATCTTTTTAGGTAAAGAAAAGATGTACATCCTATCTTGCCTTCCCGATGAAAAGCTGTACCTGTAAGATTAAAATAAAAGATAAGTGACATTGCTGGTGGCTGGTATGACCTACACATAAAAGATAAGTGACAATTGAGATGTAGGAAGGTGGCCTTCTTCTAGAATCTGCCATGGAGTGTTGCTGCCCTCTGCTGCCCTTTGGATTTACTGACCTAGCACAAAGGACAGTTTGGTGGCCATGATAGTTGTGGGGAGATGCAAGCCAGCTCTGCAGTGCTGTTGTGTCAGGGAGTCAGTATCTTTCTTGTCAGTGGCTGGACATGACAAAGACCTGTCCCTCTGGGTCACTGTAACACAAAATTATACACCGCAGGAACTGTCTATAGTTCTAGAGGCTGAGGAGCCTGACCAATAGGCTCAGTTGCTTGTTAGCCCACCCCCTAGTTCATAAACAGCTGTCACACTGTGTCATCACATTGAAAGGGGACTCAAGGGGCTTCCAGGAGTCCTTTTTTTTTTAAGACATAATTTTAAACTATGTGTATGGAGATAGAGGGAACTTCTGTGTGTATTAAAGCCATAAGAGGGCAACTAGATCCCTTGGACACAGAGCTATAGGAAGGTGTGAGCCACCTAAAGGTGTTAGGAACTGAACGTGGGCCTTCCATAGGAGCAGTCTGTGCTCTTAGCTGCTGAGCAGTCTCTTTAGCCCAGAATCCTTTATTTACAAACCCCTTACACTTTACCTCTTTCTCAAGACTCCGCTAGCAAATACCACTACACAAGTATTTTAGGGTTACAGATTGAGTCCAAAGCACAGAGATACCCCTCCAAATCCTATCAAGGTCCAATCACAACTTCTGAATTCCAACCTAGGGCTGTGTTTGGGTGAGGCTGTGCTGTCCCCAGACAGGGTCCAGGTAAACCTAAGTGAGACTGGTCAGTGGTCATTTCTGAATCAAGGTGGCTCTAGGCTGCAGACTAGACAATTTCAGGACATTCCATAGGATGTCTGAGAAGGCTCATTCCCACTTCAGGAATGTCACCTCCTTCTTCCACTCCACTCCTGCAATGTGTCTTGTGTTTCTGACCTCTCTCCTTACTCCTGTGCCTGGTCTGTGTCTGTCCCAGCCACTAACTTCTGCTTATTGTTTGTTTCTGCATCAACAGAGACCTGGGCCATGCCAGTGTCCAACCCAGATCTGGGGAAAGTGGCAGATATCACTGTCATCCCAGGTCCTTCTGTTCCATGAGTACTTTGAGCACATTGTGGTACCTGGCCATTGCTCTCAATGCCCACAGATTTTTTTTTCCCCTCTGATTGTCACACAGTTTGCACATTCTTGTCATTTAGGTCTCCACCTGTATGTCAGCTTTCTTGGAAAGACTTTCACAATCATCCAATCTAAAGCACACCCCGCCACCCCAAGCTCTTTCTATTTAGTTCACTGTCAAATCCACACAACCAGCACAGGGCCTTCCACATAGGCACTTAGTCAACATGCACAGGAAAACACAAGGCACTATGGGAATATAATGTCCTTCACCTAGAGAAGCTACGATTTCACAGCCATGGGACCGGAGCTCCAAGAAGTGCGTCCTTCAGTGAGACAGCTAGACAAGAGAAATAATGGACTGCTGCCTCACTTCCAGTGAGAGAGGCTCTCACAGCTGGTAAAAGGTAGAACAGAATTCCAGGGAGAGTCTTCCGCGAGGTGCGCTAACTGGGTTTTTGTCAACTTGACACAAATAGAGTCACCTGGGAAGATGGAATCTCAGTTGAAGAAATACCTCTGTCAGACTGCCCTGTGGGTATGTCTGAAGGGGGTTCTCTGGATTAAAGATTAATGTGGGAGGGCCCAGTCCACTGTGGGTGGGCAGATGGTCAGGAGCAGTGTAGGAATACTAACTGGGCAAGCCAGTAAGCAGCATTCCTTCTTGGTTTGGGCTTCACTTCCTGCCTCCAGGTTCCTGCCTTGAGTTCTTGTTTTGTCTTCCATTGATGCTAGACTGATTTTTAAGCTGAAAGGAATCCTTTCTTCCACAAGGAGCTTTTGGTCAGTACTTTAGCACAACAGAGAAGGAAACTAATGCAGGGAATGCGTCCCGATTTGTATGCTTGTAAACTCTACCACTGAGACCAGTCATGCTGCAGATAACTGAGCACTGCATGGCACTTCTCGTTTCACTTGTTTGTTTGTTTGTTTGTTTGTTTGTTTGTTGTTGTTTTAAGAGTTATAAAATTTAGCATGCAAGGTGATGGATTTCATCATGCAATTTCAAAATACTTTCTTTGAAACCCTACTCCCCACCTCATCCTACCCCGTTCCCCTTCTGTCGGTCCTCTTTTTCCTCCCGTCCCCCTGATTCTACTTTGATAGACACAAGTATTTCATTACCCAATCCCCTTAAGACCTCTGTTTCCCCTTTCATGGGTCCTCCTTCTACGTCCAGGACCCATGACCACACTCGCATAGAGACATGCATAAAAGTCGTAATATAGGACCTCCACTAGAGAGAAAGCATGTGATATGTCTTTCTAAGTCTGAGTTACTTCTCTTAAGTATAATCATTTCCAGCTCTATCCTCCCTCCCCCCCCCCCCCGGAAATCCCATGATTTCATTTTTCTTTGTTACTGTATAAAAATCTACTCTGTAAACGGCATTTCCTTTATCTAGACATCTGTTGATGGGCATCTAGACTAGTTCCATTTCCTGGCTACTGTGAAGAGCAGAGCAGTAAACACGAGCGAATGTGCAAGTGTCTTTGTGATAGGAATTGAAGTCTTTTAGATGCAAAAGTGGACGTAGGGGTGGGGGGGGTTCTACTTTTTAGTTTCCATAGGTTTCTACATTGATTACCATAATATTTGTACCAAATTATACCCTCAACTAAGTAAGGGTTTCTTTTTTTCCACACACTGACCACCATTTGTGTGTGTGTGTGTGTGTGTGTGTGTGTGCGCACACACGCCTCATTCTAATTGAGTGAGATGGAATCTCAAAGTACTCTTAATTTAGATTGCTCTGATAGGTAAAATTATATATTTATAACACATATATTTTTTTCAAATATTTATTGGCCATCTGTTTCTTCTCTGAGAACTGTCTATGCACCTCAGCTTTCCATTTGTGCTTGGAAGATGTGGAGGTTTGGTGTTCAAATGTTTTCAGTTCTTTGTATGGTTTAGATATTAACCCTCTGTCAGATATATAGCTAGTTAAAGTTTTCTATTATTCTGTAGTCTGTCTCTTCACGTGTTTGAGAGTTCTTTGTCTATGTAAAAGCCTTGTATTTTGTTAAATGCTGTTTGTCAGTTCTTTGGGTTATCTCCTGTGCTGCTGGAGTGCCTGTAAGTGTTCTTGCTCATGCCTATGTTTCCTTTTCTCAGTTTCATCACTTCATATTCAAATCTTAGATTTGTTTTTAATTGATTTTTGTGCAGCACAGGAGATAAAGGTCTACTTCCATTATGTATGTGGATAGCCTGTTTTCAGAACACCATTTTGAAGAATCTGTTTTCCCACTGCCAGGGTATCTTTTAATGCCTTTGTCAAAAATCAGATGACAGTAACTGTGTGGGTTTTTTGTTGGGCCGTCTATTCGGCACCACCAGCAGATATGTTTATTTAATGCTGTATTTGTCACTATGGTTTTGTAGTATACTTTGAGGTCAGATATTATGATACTTCCAGCATTATTCTTTCTGCCTAAAATTCTTTAAGCTACTTGAGGTATAAGAACTTTAGAATTTTTTCTTCTGGTTCTGTGAAAAATGTTACTGGAATTTTGATGAAAATTACCTTGAATTTGTAGACTAATTTTTTTTTTTTGCAATGTAACCACTTTCATCACAATATTCTTACTGCCAATAATTCCTATTTGCAACGTCTTAAAGTTTCTATTATAGAATCCCATCATCTCTCTAGCTAGGTTTAATATCCTTCCTAGATATTTTAAATTTTGAAGCTACTGTGAATGGTGTGTGTTTCTCGTTCCTTTCTCATGAGAGTTACTATTAATATATAGGAGAGCTACAAACTTTTGTATGAAGATTTGTGTCCTGGAACTTTGCTGAGAACATTTGTCAAATCTAAGGATTTTTCTGTTGGAAACTCTAAAGTCTTTTAAGCATATTTATGCCATGTGCACATAAAGATAAGCTGACTTTATTCTCTACTTATGTCGGTTTTGTTTCTTTTCCTTGTCTATTGCTTGGGCAAAGACTCAAAGCCCAATACTAAATAAAAGTGGAGAAGGTGAACACCCTTATCTTGTTCTAGGTTTTGAAGAAATGCTCTCAGTTTTTGCCTGTTTTGTATATTGTTGACTATAGGTTTGCCACATTTATTATATTGTGGTATGTGCCTTCTAAATTACTTTGAGACTTTTATCATGAAGTCACATTGAACTTTGCCAAATGCCTTTTCTATACCTATTGGGATGGTATGATTCTGTCCTTAAGTCTATTTGTGGAACGTACTGTATTGATGGATCTGTGAATGCTAACCAGACTTGCATCCATGACGTGAAACCAATCTGGTCATGATGTGTGATCTTCTTAATGTGCTCTTGAATTCAGTCTGCAAACATTTTGTTGGTTGTGTCTGTGTGTGTGCGTGCGTGTGCACGTGCGTGCGTGCGCACAGGTGTGAACGTGGGTGCAGGAGTGCCACAGTGCAAGTATGGCTGTCAGAGCACAACTCTTGAGAGTTGGTTCTCTCCTGTCACCTTGTGGGTGGGGTCCAGGGATCAAACTTGGGTTACTGGACCTGCACACAAGTGCCTCTGCCCACTGAGCCATCTTGCCAGTCCATCCACTGTTCATTTAAATCTGATTTATTAATTCTTTCAATTCTAAAATAAAAATTTCTGTTCTTTTTTTTGTTTTAGTTTGTTTGGTTTGGTTTTTTTTTGGTGGTTTGTTTTTGTTTTGTTTTGTTTTTTTTCATCTCAGTTTCCTTGGCAGATCTGTTTTTTCTCCATGGTTTTGAATTTCTCCCCTGGTTTAATGATCACTTTTACTTGACTGCTTTTTATTTCAGTCCTTAATTGATTTTTTTTACTGCTTTGGACAGCAGGGGTGGGGGGATTATATAGTCATTTATCCTTTATGAAGCTGGGCTCTGCAGTCTTCTGGCTTTCCAGCTCTTTCGTTTTCTTTAGGTTGAGAAGTTGTGAGCCAGCGATTGTGCTGTAATGGATTGCGGTCTCGTAGCTTTTGTGACCTTTCTGTTGTGTCTTATGCATCTGTCGGGGTAGATTTGTCCTTCCCTTTTAAAAGTCCCCTGCCTTCCCCTGCTCTCTTGCTTGCTTCTTTTATTTTATGTGAGTCGTCTACACCTGCTGTTATTAAGGTGGGAGACAACTGCAGTAACCCACGAGATTTAACACCCATCCTGGTGTTGGCTTTGCAGAAGATATCTGTGCACTTTGGGGGTGTCTCTGATAAAGTTAAGACACAACATTTTTGTGTCTGGGGAAAGTGTGGTTTATCGTTTCTGTTAGAGCTAAGGGTATCAATATGTAACTGGTGAAACAGAAGCATGGAGGAAATGGAGACAGGAAGATGGTAGTAGTTCTTAAGAAAAGAAAAGACACAGGTGTGAGTTCCGAGAAGTAGAGAAACGACTGCAGAAATAAGTACTGTGGGCCTATCAGTCTCCACATGTGGGGAGGGGGCTGCTAGTCTCAGTAGTTCAAACAAGTTAAGTCAGAGTGTCCTTCAACAAGAGAATTATCTCCACACTGAAGTCCACTCTGCCAGAATCCCCTGCTCTAGGCCTGCTGCTGCAGGCTACAGTCTTGCCTCTGGTGTTTTTAAGATTGGGTTTTGGGTGGCAGACTCTGGGTGTATATGAGGCCCACACATAAGAGCTTACCTTTGTGTGTCATCAGGGCATCTTACCAGGTTCCACAGCATACTCTCACAGTCCAGTGTGGCTAACCAGGCAGTGTCTCCTCAGGCAATATTTCCTGGTCTTCAGCCTCGAGTCTCTGGGTTGCACCAGCCAAAATCTATGCACGCCTTATCCAGCCTCTGGTTGCATTTCCAGAGCCTGGACACCTTCTTCCCAACTCGTGAGGTGTCCACCTATACTTAATTTGCAGTTGGCCAGCAGGAGCAGAGTTGTGCCTGATACCAGTGGCTTGGCTCCATGGTGGAGAAACTCCCATCTCGGCTTATTTCTATTTCCCTTAAAAATATTTCCTTTTACGTATGAATAGAACTATTGTGTTTTTAATCTAGTGTGTATCTATGCCTGCACATTCTGCTTCTAATCTACCAACTTGCCCAGGAGTTCTGGAATTTCTTTTGAAACATTGAACAGTTGGTCCCATGAGCCAGTATGGTAGTCTCAGCTCACCACTGACTCTGGGCCCTATGTGGACTAGTTACTGGAGAAGCATGACTGGACAGGGCAGCAGGTAGCAGGACCACGGAGGGAGGCAGGGCTGAGGACAAGCTGTGACTCAGCAGAGGGCATGAAGTAAAGCACCGATGCTGTCTCAAATAGGATGAAAATAGGACCAGGCACAAAAATTCATGAGTGAAGGCAAGTGGATAGAGGTGGATACCCAGGAGAATTGGGGAATCTAGTCTAGGATCCAAGTTAACTGAACGTATTAGACCCATCTTTCCCAACAGCATGTAGGTGAACCCTAAGACTAGGGCATATCTTCCTCTAGTGGTCATTTCAAGAACTGCAGGAATGTCACTCGCTTCTCTGCCTGCGGAGCACTCCAGGCAGGCAGGCTAGTCTGGCTGAGGAAGAGGAGTGGAGACAGGGAGAGGAGAGACTGATTTCTTTGAGAATGTAAAAGTCTATTTGGAAGAGATACATAGAAGAATGCATTTCTGAGCCAGTGGCCGATAAACTATGCACTTCCTCCAACATTTTCAATAACTGGGCTGTTTCTCACTCGGAACCTAAAGAGATAAAGATAGAAAAGAAAAAGAAAGGGGAACGAGCCCCAAGATCTGATGTCAGTACCCAAAGCTGCCTTTATGGTACTCTTGAGGAATCAGGGAGGATACCACTTCCTAGCACGGTGACAGAAAAAGAAGGCTCATTTGGCCTCTTGTCCTGCCTGACTACCGGGCTAGAGGATTCACCAGGCATCATCAGGCAAGGTTCAGTGAGCCAGGCAAGGAGACATGCAGTACCAAAGAGTCAGCTGGTAGACTGAATTCCATCTTGGTGCTGCCCCAGTTTCCACCATTCAGGCTGTTTTCTGCAACTAAGACACCATATGGTTGTCCTTCTTATGGGCCCCTCCCTACCCTTTCCTTTCAGAGGAGAACCCTGTCATGGGTCATCTTGGACAATCCAGAGGTAGACAGTAGGAATCCTGCAGTAGGACTGAGCTGAATGTGGCTGAAGGTTTAGGTAGGGAGAAAGGTAGGAGGAATGCCTGGGAAGTTACAGCGCTTTGGTTTGCCGGAGCTCCCACAGGATTGATAAACGTGAGGAAATACAAGCAAAAGGTGAAGGCGTGTCCCATCTGACAACCTTAGGATACAGGCAAGCCCCTAGGTACTTCCCCCAATGATTTGGGGTTAAGGCTCAAAGATGAATTTTTAAAGCTGGATCCAGCTCAATAGGTCATCAATCCCAGGGTCAGTCTGGAGTCAGGCACGAGGTAGGGAGACTGAATCAATCAACAGAAACCGGAAGCCTAGGCAGGCATGGAGAGTTCTGGAAGAAGTAGAATTTGTGGGTCTGAGTAATCTACATTCTCAGAGAGTACTGCCAGATGGCAACTCAGACAATGGTACTGAATGGGCTTCTACTATGGGAGGTTAGGGGCACTACTGCAGTTCTAAGCATGACCACTAGGGGGCATTCTAGTGGATTTCAGTACTTATCAGCATGTTCCCAAGAGCCAAGCCTGAATGAAGTCCTAGAGGGGGCACTACTTAGAAGCTATTTGGCCTTACTTTGCCACACTGGACTTCCGTAGTCTCATAAAACAGATCACACATTCTAGTTGGGAATGAAGAATAGATTGAATAGTACAAGTCAAGTGTCCAGACCAAGATCTGATACATGTTGCATGCTGTGTAGCCACTTGTGATATCTGGACAAGTATCCTACAGGACTGTTAAAGAGATGATGCCAAACTAAGAAACTGGACAAAGCAAAACACATTTATTCAAAACTATTTATTTTCAAAAGGGTTTAAAAGCCTGTTTAAAACATGAGGGACAAATCAACATGCCCCTAATCTCCCTTGGAATTTTTTTTTTTCAATACAGGGAGAAACTCCTCCTCAGCTAAAACAGATACACTTCACATTGCAGAATGTAATAAATAAATAAATAAATACATAAATACATAAATAAATAGCCTTCATGGAATAAAATAGGGACATAATTAGGCAAGGCCAAAGGAGAGTTGCAAATTTCAGAAAGTAGATAAATTGATAAGACATCTGATGGCTTAAGGGAGTGTGAAATCCTCCTGAGGATGGGCCATAAGTAACATTCAGACTCCAGTTGCTCTGCCTGCCTTTTTAACACGCCATGGTCTCAGGGCGAGAAGTGATGGAGTCAGATGCGGGCTGAGATGGTCTAGACTTTGGCACTGGTAGCAGATCGCTAAGTTGGCTCACAAAGTATCTCAGCTTCTTCTGAAAGTCATCTAGATCATCATGGCCGACGGGTGACAGCTGAGAGGAACCGAAAAAGAGGGCATTAGATGCGAACAGGCTGCTGGGGGCCATAGCAGGCTATAAGTCTGATCATAGGCAAGAGCACAACCTGCAAAACATGTGGTGGGAAGGACAGCTTACCCTAGAGTCGTTTGCAGATGCAGGCAGACAACACTTAAGTTTCTGTGGAGAAACACCAAGGCACAGTCAGATCCCTCTAAAAAGGAGAAAGCCCAACTTTCCTCTCCAAAAATGCTGGGAAAGATAAAGGCAGGGTTCCCCTAAACCCTCAGCAGCTTCACACACCTGAAGATTGGACTTGATGCCGTCTTCGATCTGAGGATATTCCTTTTGCTTTTCTAGGAATTCAAGCAGGTTTACTCTCCGAAAGATCTTATTCTAAGAGGGCAAAGAATCTTTATGTAAGACTCAGGGAGGTAAGAGCAGGGGAAGGGAGAGCTGGGGAGGGGAGAGCTGGAGAGGGGAGAGCTGGGAAGGGGAAAGCTGGGGAGGTAAGAGTGAGGAGGTGAGAACTGGGGAGGTGATAGCTGAGGAGGTCAGAGCTGGGGAGTCGAGAACTGGGGAGGTGAGAACTGAGGAGGTCAGAGCTGAGGAGGTGTGCCTGCTGTTAGAGGTTTCTTTGAAGAGCCTTATTCCTGGTCCCTCCCTATCCTGGGGTTAAAAGCTAGTGCACAGCCTAGACAAGGGCCTGTTTCTCCCAAGCACCAGGTCTTAACCCCTGGCAGCCTATGGGTTGTGTGAGGGATGTAGGCAGATCTGTCTATACTTGAGGAAAACACATCTCTCCAGACAAGCTCTAGAAAAGGCGAAAGGTTGGCCAAGAGAAATACTTATGCCCAAGATGCCAAAAAAAAAAAAAAATGTTAATGCTTTAATTTAATTAATAATTTCTAAATACCTAAAAGAAAATCCTATGGACTCCAACATGTCCCTAGAGAGGGGAAATGCAGACACTAAACACACTTGCAAAGAACTTCATGTTAGGTCCATTCAAATAAAAATGAGACAGAACCATTGTATCTAACTAGAACCAGAAAAATAACTGCAAATGGTGATGTCTGGGGCTAGTGGAAGTGGAAAACACAAGCTCAGTTTTGGAGGAGGAAGAAAAGCAAAAGACACAGTCACAGAGGCAACTCATTTGCCAGTCCACGGTATTCCCCACTGGAAGTGGGGCCAGAGGCCTATGGCAGGAGTCACCCACAGCTGTCTTTTCACTGTATACCCTGAAATGTAACTTTCATTAGTGCAACTGACTGTGGCTTATACTGAGGCTTGGAGAGTCATTGGATGATTTCCTTAATCACCCCACTGAGATAGACGCAAAAACGGAAGCAAGGCAGGGTAGAGTGAGATGGCTGAAGTCACCCAGGCAGGAGATAGATGGAACCCAAGAATGCCCAAAAGTAGGGCTCTTACCCTCAGACTGTTTATGTCTTCCATATTAGTGAGTTCAGATTCCTGTAGGGACATAGGGAGAAAGAATTATGAGTTTTATTGGCCTGAGGCACCTGTTGGAGCCAGCCTGCACCAGGCCAACCTTAGCCAGCTACTCACTGGGAGCCTCTCCATAATCTCCATGGCAATAGAGTTGCAATTCCACATGCTGGTTAAATGGTGGGTATCTAAGCCATTGGTTGGAGCTTGGAATCCCTGGTGAAAGAGCTTCAGGAGCAGGAGCAACATGGAGAGGATGCTGGTGGTAGAGCTGATAAGAACCATTGTCTCGTCTTGGTCCTCCAAGAGATTCTGAAGAAGCCACAGGAGCCTTCACCTTATATATATTCATTGAGAGGGGTGGGGCGGGGCCAGGCGGGGCAGGGCAGGCATCAGAAGCAGCGTTATCTTACATGGAACCTCCATAGCAAACCACAGACTTATTCATCACTTTCTAGTGCTCAAGATTATCGACATGGGAAGAAAGACTGCTTATTCAAAGGCCATCTTCTTCCTTTGTCATAGAGATGGACAGAGTGGAAACGGGTGGTGGGAGGAAGTAGCCTGGCTTTGAGCCAGGTTGGGTTTTTTGTGTGGTGGAATCTCATCCTACCATCCCTTGTACAAACCTGACCCTGACTGTACATCCTACCTGGTGGAGGTGGCCACCAGAGTCATTGGAGCAGACTTGAACTTGGTAGGCATTCAGGCACATGGTTAAACTTCCATGTGTGGGCTAGTCCTCTGGCCGGTGGTAGTCAGAGCTAAGTATATCTCTAGACAGCTTTCCCGTTGACCCTTATTCCTTGGAGGTGGGTATGGAGTCCATCCTACTCTTTCATTGGTTTAATTTCAGTACAGTAGGGCAATGTGCTAAGGCCCACATCTAGAGGACCAAACCTCGAGGGAGATATGCCTGCAAACACTAGGCTATCCTTCTGATAACACAGGTAATTAGGCTTGGGGACCTAAGGACAAAGGTGGGCCTTGAGAAGAGTATTACTGGGAGCTGTGGAACAATTTAGCAAGTGGCATAGACAGGTCTGAGCAGGGAGTGCAAGCAGAGAGAAGAGAGCAACTCCCTGAAGGAAAGCCATATTGAGGGATTTGTATCCCAGTCGGCCCTGGAGCACGAACATAGTGGGAGCTGGCCTGCAGATTAGACCTGCAGAGGTGGGAAGGAAACAGGGACAACTATGGGAAGTTCTCAAAGGACCTGAGAACCACAGCTAGGGAGAAAGTGGAAAAGCCAGGAGCGTGGAGAGCCAGGGAGAGTCCCTGGAGGATTGGGTGGCCCCCTTCTCCATGGGACAGGTCGGCAGGCCCCAGAACACATTAGGAAGTTAGACAGAGTTTTGATGAAAGATGGGCATGATGAGGCTGGTTAAACATTTCTTCAAGATGACTAGGCTGTGGTGCAGGCAAGCAGAGGCACGGTAGAGAAACCGGGGTTTGGGTTGGGTTGCGGTGTGATGTGATCAGCTCGAGGAGATGAAGGCTAGCATGTTATGCTGAGGCAGGGGAAACTGGGTGCTTCTGTCTTCAAAGCAGGAGCAAATATGGTGAAAGATGAGGGTGAGACAGCAAGGGGGGCAAAGACTGATTGAAGAGATGGTGTCTAAGGTCCTTATATTCCCCGTCCAGTCAAGCAGACCTTGTACTAGGAGACTGGACTCCTGGATCCATATCAGAGCACTCTACACTTAAGGGAATCTCTCTAGGGAGCATGCAGGGGTTTGGGGACCAGTTTGGGTGCCCAGGAGGCATTACTCAACCAAATAACTCATGTTAAGCAATTGCTGTGTGCAGGCGCCATAGATAGAACATACCTCGGCCTTGAGGGAAAGGCAGACTAATGCTGTTCCTCTTTTAGTGGTTGGGTGAGCACTACACTCTTGACTTTCAGATTTTCATTTTGACAAGACCCTCGGTAACATAGGAGGTGATATGATTTAAATCTGCCAGTGACTCGAATTCAGAAGAGGTCCCCAGGACCCTAGAGACCAGGGTTTGTTTCTTGACCTTTCCACCACTGTTGCTTGCCTGTTACTTCTAGTATAAGCATCTTGGGGACTGAAGCGTGTACTATGTGATCCCTCAGTGAGGAAAAGTTTTTATTTTTGTCACCAAGCTTTTGTTGAGGAAACTCGAAACAGTGAATTTTCAAGCTGTGCTGACCAAACCCTCTTACATATAGTGTTTGCCTCCTTAAAACTACCAGTTCTGAGTTGTAGCGAGGAAACACCACCAGCAGCAATGGTGGAAGCATGAGGCGATGGCGGGAGTAGAGTACAAGCAAAGGTTATGATCTACATTTGTGAAAATGCCATAACAAGACCATTCTTTTTGTACTAGGACTATACACTAGTGATTTAAAAAAAAATGACGGGTTGAGAAGACAGCCAGTGGGTCAACACCCACATTAAAAGCCGGGAATAGCCACGTGTGCCTATAATCCTAGCACTGGAAGCCAGAGGCAGGAGGATTACAGGGCTCGTTGGCTATGCACATAGTTGCACAACACATGTGCACACATATGTATGTACATACACATGCATGCATACACTACACGCAAACATATACCACACATGTACCCACATGCGTGTGTGTGTTCCACATATACCACACATACAAAAAAAAACTGGTTTTTTTTTTTTTAAGAAAAAAGGGGAAAGAGGAAACATTGGTGTTAGTAGGTTTGTTCCTTCTTTGGAATATGATACTAATCTGGATATGGCAGCATACCTATAGTCCCAGCCACTCAGGCAGCAGGATTATCTGAGTGTAGGAACTCAGGAAGTTCCAAGGAACTTGGGCAGCATGACAAGAAGCTATCTCAAATGCTAATAATAGCATTTTTAATCAATGAAAGTAGTATAAGGTTTATTGAAGGGAAATGAAGCTTCATGCTCGTAGCACTGAGACACATGGGCTGCCTGCAAGAGAAAGATACAGTAAAGTATCCCAGGAAGCTTTGGCTAGCTTGAGACAATGGCTGAAACATTGGGAAACAGTGAAGGGGTTGAGGGACTCCTCTGGACCTGAAAGGAGGTTCTGATGCTGCTGGAGAGATCCCCGGATAGCACTGAGGGTTGTCTAAGTTTATAGAGGGGCACTTAGAAAGTGCCAGGAGCAAAGTCCTTGTCATGGTTAATTGCTCTATTCTTCATGATGGTTCAGTGAGGCAGTACTGTCATTATCTCTGTTTACAGATGAAGAAACTGAGGTTTAAAGAGGTTGGCCTCAAGGTGTTAAGCGAGAACATTATTGGACTGAATGTGACTAGCCTAGAGACCAAATGTCCCCTCTACTGTGCAGACATACTAACTTAGAAGATGATGTGGCATGGCTGGAGTGGCTAGTAGGATGAGGACAGTGAGGTCCTGGTAGAAGCTGGTGGCCTTGGGCTAGTGAGTGCAGGTGGGAAGGAGAGCAGAGAATTCTTCAAATTTGTCCTTTTAAAATTTTTTCTCACTTTTAAATTTTACTTTGTACGTATGATATTTTGCCTGCATGTATGTATGTGTGTCATGTGCCTGCCTAAGAAGCCAGAGGAGGGTATAATCTCCTGGAACTGAAATGACAGATAGTTGTGAGCTACTATGTGGGTGCTGAGAACTGAACCCTGGTCCTCTGCAAAAGTCACAAGTGTCCTTAACAGCTGAGCCGTCTCTATAACCTTCCAATTGGTATTTGGGGGCAGCTAGCATAGTCATAGAGTCAGAGAAGGATCTTTCCAGACAGGGACGCTCTATATCTGATGAGACTAGCTGTCAGTACAAGATGACCAGGTAACAGATACAACATGCCTGAGGGGACTTATACAGGGAGGACCCCCACCAGAGTCACACCAACCCCTAAGTGAGACCTTAGGACAAGACTGCCTGTAAGAGTCTCATCTATCTGGTGGGGAAGGTGCAGTGTGTTGGAGTCTCAGGTTTGATGCAAAGAGAGGAAAAAATGGCCTCTTTGTCCTCTGTGAGATAGGTCACACTCAGGGTAAAGGGGTTAGAGGTGAGAGGAACAATAGGATTGAATTGCTTGAGCTTGTTGTCATGAGTGACTTTGAGGAGGTTCACAGCCTTGTGTCAGAGAGTGAGTTAGTTAAGAAGACCTAGGCCTCTGATGGTAAAACCACTGAGGCAGGGTACTGGGCTCAAGAGAGTAGTCTCACAAAAGCATGAAGGGTGCAAAGATATGCTCAGAGGAGGCAGATGTGGTGCAGACAACTCCCAGGGGAAAGCCTCTGTGTAGCCCAACACCTGCTGCTGTCCAAGGAACAAGGGACAATGAAAAACCCTATTCTTGAAAGCCAATGTGCTTGTCAGAGGGCCACCCAGCTATTCCTGCTGCACATAGCTGGGTACCTGTCACCTCTATGATATCATTTCATCAAGAAGATGAGCCTGGGCTTCCCTAGGAGTCTCCTTTGAGGTCTTAATCTACAGGAACAGCTTTGGTGAAATCACAGAAACCACTTCCTCCCTTCCCCGTGGGCCTTGGTGGTGTCTAACCCCCTGGGAGATAGTGATTCCACCCCTGACATTTGCGTCAGCCCAGCTTAGGGAAGCCTCTTCCACAGGCGAGTTGATTACTATCTCCAAGTCCACAGCTTCATGTGCTTTCGGTTAAGGTCCGCCCGACAGAGACCTTGGCGAGGCTGAGGCCCCCAAAGCCATCAAAAGTTGTTGAGAGCCTGTAGCACAGAGGCCCTGGAGGTTCTATGTTACCCAGGCCTCATCTGAACAATCTTTTTTGGCCTTGCTAGATCCACTGTGCGACAGTGTCAGGATTCTCACCCTAGGAGTGAGACTAGAAAGTCACACCTGCTTCTTGTCATCACCCGCCCCCATAGCCCAGTGGAATTTTCTGAGGTATCCACCACTGGCAGGGACTTGGGCCCCAGTCAGTATGACAAGCTCCTCTGCCACTCTCTCCATGGCATCACATGACAGATATTGTCTGCCCATGACCTCAGTTGGGCTTCCGCTAGGGGCCCTGACCACATAGCCTGGTTTTTGTCTCTACAACAGGCATCTTGGGGCCCCAGGATGGCTCAGTGGGTATCATCAAGTGGACAGTGGGTGTCCACTTGAGAGTGAGGGGCCCAGGAAAAGGCTTATTGGATAGGCCTTCATAGGAAGGCCTTGCAGGCCTTCCTCAAGACTTCACTCATCTTCCCTCAAATCTCCATTCCATGCTGCAAGAACACAGGCTCCCCAGCTCCTCGTCTGATCCTCATATATGACCACTGGCCCTATTCTGATAGCAAAGACTGGTACAGACTTTTTATTTGGAATGATGCACTTGGGCAACTTGACTTATACCCATATTAGGGGCACAGTTGGGTTCTTGCTCTTGCACTATAGAAAATGGAGTCCAAGAACAAATGCTTCTCATGCAGGAGGAAAGCTCAGAATTCCAATGCTGAGGCTCATTGACTTGCTGTCCACTGGCATGGTGCCTCAAGTATGGAACAGCCTAACAGAGCCTTGACTGTTGAGAAGACTGGCAGAAGGGACCACTAAGCCCTGCAGGATGGTCTGGAGCAAGGCAGAAAAATGCTCTCAAGGACAGATAGGGTTGAGCTGCAGGTGGGTTTAATAAGCTGGTAACTGGGAATGGTCATTTTTCTATTGAGCCTAATACCTGATGGGCTGTTCACTCTTTTGACGGGACCTGTCATTCTCTTGTTACCTACCTGGAAGCAAGATGAAAATAAGAAACATGCGTTCTTATTGTGTTTGCCATAGTTATCTTGGACAAACCCAGGAGCCAAAGAAAAGGGCAAAGATGCAGAGTCCTCAGCTGTGTGTTCTCTAGTCTCAAAGGGTGAAAAAATCTGAGGATTAAATGCTAACAACTCACTATTTCAGGCCCTCAGGAAATGCTCATCCAGGTGGGTGAGGCTTCAGGGAGATGGTGGCTCAGATGATGTTACCAGGCAAATTTCTATCTGCCTCTCAGGCAGAGACAGAAGGAGCATCTTGAGGGCCTTAGTTCCTATCAAGATGGCAGAACCAAAACATGGCTGAGTCTGGGCAAAGACAGGCTCATGTGAGAATAAAGCTCTTCCTCTGTGACCACTGTCTCCAGCAGATAGCCAGCTCTTCCTTTCCTTGATGAGGTAAGAGGGAACCTTTGCAAATGCCCTTTCATATTCTATCCATGAAAAGACTGTTTCACAGCAGACTTCTGGTACTCGGACTCTTTCAAACTTTCCATCTCTGTCCCTGATGTTTCCTGAGCCACAGATGTAGCTGTGATGGGAAGCCACGGGGGCTGGGCTCCCCACAGCCTCTTCATTGTGTCCAGTTGTGGTTCTTTGTGATGGTCTCCATTTGCTGTCAAGAGAAGTTTCTCTGATGAGGGGTGGCAGCTACACTTCCCTGTAAGTGTAGGTGTAAGGATAAGGTTAGACTTTAGTAAGGAATTTTGATGGTCTGGCGAAGTGGTGGTAATAGATCATTTTCTAAGATCCAAGACCTCACTAGCCCCGGAAAACCAGCTAGGTTTCTAGTGGTTAAACAAATAAGGCTGGCACTAGTGCATTATCAATTGATGTGCTAATGTGAAAGGGAAAAATTTGGTGGGGTCTCCTCCTAGACAAAAACAAAAAAAAAACAAAACAAAACAAAAAAAAACAAAACAAAACAAAAAAACTATAGGCAACTAATAATTGCTAGGAGAATTAGCCTCTCCCAAGGCCTCTTTTTGGTTATTCAATGCAGAGTAATCAGCCATGAAACTATATGTATGTAACAATAACAATCAAAGGAATGGGCTAGCAGCATAAGGGGGAGCATAGAAGAGACCGGAAAGGGTAAAGGGAGGGGATGCTGGTACAATTCTATTCGAATTAAGAAAATAAGAACAATAATAATTTTACCCATGGTAAGTTCCAGAAAATGACACAGACACCAATGTACTGGTCAGAAAGATTACAGATCAAGAAAAGATATTAAGTAATTCTGAGTCTTCTCAAACTCCACCATTGTCTCATCTCCCCAGACCACCGCCTGAGTAGGCTTATATGGAAAGATATGAGCCAGGAGCCCTCAGATCCTCACATGGTGCCACTTGTCATGTGCTTGGAGTAGTTATGTTTGGACCAGCTATGTAACATGTATGCCTCCAATATGCCACTAGCTGGGCTGCCCTGGACTCAGCATGGCACCTGCTCGTCCTCCTCCTCCACACCTCATCTGGCTTTCTAGTATACACAGCTTACTCAAGGAAATTGGGTATCTCTCTGAAGACTATATTATTTCCCAAAGTCTTGCTAAAGTGCTGAGCTACTCTCCCAGGCTTTTGTTCTCTGAGTTCCCATGGCTCAGAGCTATATAGAACCTGGGCATCAGTCCTCCTCCTTGCTATATTCCAGGAGCAAAGTCATTGGGACGAAGGTGCCTGTGGTTAAACCCCTGGCTTCAAACTGTGGTCTCAAGTGTAGTATCAGGGTTTGTAGCAGCTAGTTTATTGTCCATCTATTGTGTCCATACTTGTTTTAGTGGTAGAGCCTGCTGGGGAGTCTCTGAACTCTTAGAGGAGGCAAGCAGCCCTTACTAGCAAAAATATTTCTTCACACACTTTGTAAGGAGTAATTTTGTCTTCTGTGTAACCTTTTCTAGAAGTCATCTCCCTTTGACTCAGCCCAGGTCATGCTTTCTGCTCCACAGTTAGTTTCTTTGATTCTGAGCTGTGATTCCTCCTGGAATCCTCTCTTTGGATATCTCTGTCTTGTCCCCTCAATGACCTCACCTAGGTCCTGTCCCTGGATCCCTCAGTACCATCAGCACCACCCTGCCTCATGCCTCTCCTCATTGCTACACCAGCCTCCTAGTGCCCCTCTGCTCTACCTCTTATGACCCCTTCATTCACCATGTTTTGTGGCCCAAGGTTGAACACCCAAATTCCTATCATAACTCCCAGGCTGTGTGCCTCCCTCAGCCATCCTGGTGGCCTCTCTAGATACTTGTGTTCTGCTATTCCCTCTTCCAATGACTTATGGCTGGTTCATCAGGACTAGGCCAGACCCCAAGAAAAGCTTAGCTTAGTCTTTCTTCTTACAGACAGACACCCTATGGCATGGCACTCACAGGGCTGCCGTGGTCTGGGGAACAGTTGGTTCCTTTTCTTGTGTAATCTTATCCTCCAAACTCTTTTAGCTTTAATGAAGAGTTTCATTATGTCTCCAACTCTGAGAGCTAGAGCCTGGAGTGCCACCTCCAATTCCCAGGAGCGTGCATCACAGGCTCTCATGGCCCATGCTCTCATTTATTTTTTCATGTTCTGAAACCCTCCCATGAGACTCCATATAAAGCAACTCTAATGGACAGACTCTGTGCGATTTCAATGATGTCTTATTTCAAGGCCACTGTCATCCAGCAGCTGCCTGTTAGTGCTAACCTATTCCATCAAGGTTAGAAAAAAAATTAACAGGAGGCTGAGTAGGACCTGATCTATTGCTCTAGGAGACACAGGGGTCAGCCATCCTAGCCAGTATCTAGTGCCCTACGCACAGAGGGAGCACTGTGGATAGCAGGCAGTAGTGTCTTTTTTTCAGCCAGTGGAGAGGAATTTTAATACGTCATCTAAAAGCTGATAAGTATTTACGGAGAGGGATATGCTAGTTGCCCTGATTTAACCACAACACATTGTATCTGTAGAAATATCACACTTATACTCCATACGTGTATGTATAATTATAAGATGTCACTTCGATAGGAGACCATCAAGGTGGATGATCCTAGATTGTCCTCATTTTCCCAGAGAAAGACCTTCTCTCAGACCTGCTCATCTGTCAGGACTCAGCTCAAGAAGTTCCCAGAACCCTCCACCCCCAAGGTGAGTGAAATATTTCCTAATGATATTCTGCTATACTTATAGATTGGTGTCTTGCGTAATCATCATCAGACAGGCTTCACCTAGCAACTGATAAAAAGAGATGCAGGATTTACAGCTAAACATTAGGTGGAGCATGAGGAATCCTGTGAAAAAGAGGAAGGAAGGACTGTAGAAACCAGAGGGATCAAGGATACCTTGAGAAAACCCACAAGTGACTAACCAGGGCCTATGGGGCTCACAGAGACTGAACTGCAAACCAGGAAGCCTGGATGGGCCTGACCTAGGCTCTCCACACATGTTACAGTTGTGTTGTTGGTCTTCTTGTGGGACTCCTAATGGTGGGAGCAGGAGCTGTCTCTGACTCTGTCACCTGCTTTTGGGTCACTTTCCCCCTACTGGGTTGCCTCATCCAGCCTAAATACAAGGGTAGTCTTTCTATAACTTGATATGCCATGGCTCGTTGATATCTATCAGAAGCCTGCCCTTTTCTGAGGAGAAATGGAAGAGGATTGGTTGGGTGGGGGAGGGAAATTGTAGTCTGGATATAAAATTAATTGATTAATCAATCAGTTAATAATTTTAAAAAAGAAGTTTTCAGAAATCTCCACCTTTGTAAGGGACGAATCTATAGTCCCAAGCTTAGCAGAGGCCTCTTTGAAGGTCAGGAGTGAGGTTCACTCATGACTCTTGGGTTCCGGTTCACATGGTGGATAGCTGTGAATTGCAGCAGCTGGGGATGTGTAGTGAGCATCCCAGCATATGAATACTTTGGTGCCAGGGCTGGGCACCCTATAGTCAGCCTGAAGGTGCCTGAGGAGGCCGTAAGAGGGTGTCGAGTCCTGTATGAGGAGCTAAGCTGGGAGGAGTAAGGAGAGGAAGAGGAGGAGTAAGGAGAGGAAGAGGAAAAGGAAGAGGAGGAGCTAGAGAGAGCAGAGATGAAGGAGCGATGGAGAGACATACAGGTATGGAGAGCAGTCATGGGTGACAATTTTCACTTAGGTTAGCTAATTAGGTTAGCTAATTAATACAACTCTCTTTGTATGGGCATATTGTTATTGAGCATTACTAAATATATATAAAGCCTTTGATTAATACCTAAGCATTAGAGTCTCTCTCTTTTTTTTTTATGAAAGCAGAGCATCATTTATTTCTAAAAACAAAAAAAAAAGTTACAGGAATTAATCACAATGTCTATAGTAACAAATTTCTTCCTATCTAGTTTCACACAATACATGAAAATAAAACTTATGTAGCTTTATGTGTTAAAATTTAAAAGCCACAGGATAAAGAAAAGTAAAAAGAACATTTTTCATATTTATGGTGGGAAAAAAGAATATTCAAGCTTGAACAAACAGAATCTTAAACATATATTTATAAGTTTTTGTATATTTAGCAGTATATAAACTGATGGGAAATGTCAGTGAGTTAAAAAAGAATGGTCCTGTCTTAACTATTCTAAATAGTTAACAACATTTAGAAGGGAAGCAGAACTGTGGTCTTTGAAACTGAGCAAAGGGGGTAAATTTTTTTGTTGATTTTTGTTTTTTAATTGGACAGGGTTTCTCTAATATGTAGCTCTGGCTGTCCTGGAACTCACTATGTAGACCAGGCTGGCCTTGAACTTAAAGACATCTACCTATCTCTGCCTCCTGAGTGTGGCATTAAAGGGGTGCACCACCACACCTGGCCAAGAATAAACTTTTAACAAGTTTAGAAATGGAAATGAAAAAATTATAATTGTAATAGAGACAGTGAGACAAATGCTCCTTATAGACTTTCTACATCTTTCTTCTGCCTATTCATTTTGAGCAATCTAGAATTTCTTTCTCAACATAAACCATCAAAGGTTTTAGTGTTTAAAGGACCTCTTTAAAATCTGCATCTGAGCCTGTGTTAGAAATGTCTGACATTGACTTAAAGATGCTGAGAAGGACATTTCTCTTGTTCTTATTTTTATCACCCATTAAGCAGGTTGCCGAGATTTTTTAATATTCTCTGCATGCAATGTGCAGAGTCTCATTTTATTACTGGTTACACATGGATGGTGGGATGGTCTGGGCAATGCCCAGCCTTGCAGAGACAGTGTGGAAGATTGGCAGAGCCATCTCCTGTGCTAGCATCTCGTGGGTGGCAGGGCCGGTGTTTCTGGCTGGCTGTTTCTAGCTGTGGTGCGTACAGGTGGTTTCTGGCCACACAACATGGCAGATGAGCTAGGCAGAGACACTGCAACCTAGATAGTTGGCTTGACCGGCAGCCAGTTTTAAATAATTACTACAACAGGGTCCCCTGGTGCTGCAGTTACAAATAGTTGTGAGTGCCCAACATGGATGCTGGGAACTGAGCTCTGGTTGCTCCTAGGAGCTGAGCCATCTGTTTGGGTTTTTTTTTTTTTTAATTTGTCACAAACTAGAGCCACCTGGGAGGAGGGAACCTGATGGAGTTGCCTCCATCAGATTGGCCTGTAGGCATGACTGTGGGGGCATTTTCTTGATTAACGATTGAAGTGGGGAGGCAGTCTACTTTGGGCAGTGCCACACCTGGGAAGGTGGTTCTGGACTGTATACAGATCAAACCGAGAAAGCGGTGGGGAGCAAGCTAGTAAGTAGCACTCCTCCACAGCCTTTGCTTCATGCCCTGCTTCCAGGTTCCTGCCTCAAGCTCCTGGTCTGACTTCCATCCATCATGGTCTGTAATTTCTAAGCCAAATAAACCCTTTCCTTTCCTAGCTGCTTTTGGTCAGTGTTTTATCACAGGCTCAGACAATCAAACTAGGCCACCATCTCTCCACATTGACTTACTTCTTGAACTTCCATTTTGCTGGGGCAGGGAACAGGGGAGGGTTCCTATTTACTAGAAAAATTGTCTGCCATCTTCTTACTTGGAATACTTTAAGTACTCTGAGTGCTAAAACTCTGAATTATTTCATCAGTATCTTTTTTTCCACTCAGTTTATCTTCCCACTCCAAGGATCTTTTGAAGAACCAAAGCTCTGACTTTCAAGGTAGCTCCATCTTCTCTTTCTGGGCATCCTTGTCTTGTGTTGGAGTTCCATATGAACCTCAGAGTCCTAAGATCTTTTTCTTCTGAGCTATCTTAAAACTCTGTGGTTTTACCTTGCATATTGATGCCTTTGATCAATCTGGGGTGATGAGCTAGGCTTTGATTTTATTGTTTCCATGGTAATAATGGTCATTTGTTCCAACATTATTGATTTAAAGGCTGCCTTTTCTCCACTGATTTGCATTGATGCTTCTGTCCTGTTTCAAATGTTCATGTGGATGTGGGTGTGGGTCTTTCCTTGCTCTCTACTCTGTTACACTCTTCCACTCACCTCTCCTTGAACTAATAACATTACATCACTATAAATGTCTTTATAATTTATCTTGGTATATGGTAGAGAAAATTCTCCCATCTTGTCTTTTTCCTTCAAGGGTCTCTCTCTCTCTCTCTCTCTCTCTCTCTCTCTCTCTCTCTCTCTCTCTCTGTGTGTGTGTGTGTGTGTGTGTGTTTTGTGGTGTGTGTGTGCCCCATACATCCTCCTCTATCACCCTCATTCTTATGTTTTGAGACAAAAATCTTTCATTGAACCTGGAGTTTGCCAACTGGCTAGACTGGCTGGCCAACAGCTGCATAAATCTGCCTGCCTCTGTACGCCTCCCCCACCAGCTCTGGTGTTATGGATTTGTACCTCCATATAATGCACATATCTATATATCTATATCTATCATCAATCTAACTATGCATTGCAGGGTCTCCAAACTCAGGCCCTCATACTTGTTCAGAAAACACTTTTCCCACTGAACCATCTGCCTAAATGAGATGCTCTGTGGGTAAAGGTGCTTGCCACCAAGCCTGACAACCAAAGTTCAATCCCAGGCACCTACATGTTGGAAGAAAGGGCACAAGTAATTCTCCGACTGCCACTAGTACACACTGGCAGGCAGGATTCTGCATGCACATGTGTGTGCATATGTGTGAATATGTGCACCCATGTATGCACTCATGCCCACACAGTTCACACACACTAAATAGCTGCAATTAAAAAATTAAATAGAGAGAACAAGGCATCTCTATCTTTATTTCTGTAGTATTTCTTAATCGGAACTGGAGAGATAGCTCAGCAGTTACATGCATTTGTTCTTGCCAAGGACCTGCATTGGATTCCCAGCACCCATATGGTATCTCACAGACATCTCTAATTCCAGTTTCAGGAAATCTGACACCTTCTGGCTTCTGTGACACACACAGAGTGCACATACATACATACAGGCTATATACATAAGATAAAAATATCTCACTAAATTTTAACTTTTTTCTCAGCATGAGGCTTATACAACCTTTTTGTTTGTTTGT
>JANHMN010000025.1:2913480-2954147 GCA_030674055.1 Rhabdomys pumilio
ATCTTTTGTTACTGGATGCAACATTTTATATGTGTTCACTAATTAGATGTTCTCTTGGTGTGTTATGCAAGCCTTTGTATATATCTCAGCTACTTTTCTAGTTGGAACAAAATACCATGACAAGAAGTAACTCAAAAGAGAAAGGGTTAATTTTGGCTCAAAGGTACAGTGCCATGTGGCAAGAAGTCCTGGCATTTGAGCTTCCAGCAATCTAGACACAGAGAATGATGAATCCTGTATTCAGCTCTCTCTCTCTCTCTCTCTCTCTCTCTCTCTCTCTCTCTCTCTTTTCTTTTTTTTTTCTTTCTTTTTTTCTTATACAGTTCTAGATTTAGGGAATAGTGACACCCACAGTGGGCAGGTCTTCTCACCACAATCAGTTTAGACAGTCATCCATAGGCATACCCAGAGGCTTATTTCCTGATGATTCTAAAGCTCGTCAAATTGACTTCAAATGTGTTTGACCTCTTAGTCCCAGTTGGTGGCATGGTTTGGGGAGGATAATGAAACCTTTAGAAGGTGGAGCCTTGAGGGAGGAAGTTTATCACTGGTGTGGGCCTTAGGATTTTAAAGCTTCACTCCACTTCCAGCTTTCTTTCTTTGCTTCGTGAATGTGGATGAAAATACGATCAGCCATCTTTCTGCTCCACCACCATGCTTTCCTGGCTTGCTGCCATGCCTTCTCCACTGAGATGGACTCTACTAGAACCCTAAGCCAAAATAAATGTTTTTCTTCCTTACGTTGCTTTCTGTCAGGGTGTTTTTATCACAGCAACAGAGGAATAACTGATATAGTGCCCTTACTGGATTTTTCGTATACTTGCTTATCCAGTCAGAAGATGTGAAAAACCTCCCACAAGTTTTCTTTATGTTTTTGAAATATGCACATAAATCTTAAATAGCATGCTTTTTAAGTTGGACAACTTAATAAACTGAATAAATGGCTTTCTTGTTCTAGAAAGCTATTTGCTTCAAGTCTTGCTTGTCCTGCTTTTACCTGACTCTGCCTATGTTCTTTTAGCTATTGAGCATGGTGCATGTCTTAGCATGTTGAATGTCTTAGCGTGGTGCATGTCTTAGCATGTATCATGTCTCAACATGTTGTGGGTCTTTCTCTGGCCCTTTACTTTCAACTTCTGTCACATTTAGGCTTGTCTCTTAAAGAGTATATAGCCAAGTTTTGCTTTTTAGTCTGAACTAGGTCTTTCGCTATAGTGTTATTGTTTTTCTTAACATAATGTGATGGCTTGGTTCCATTTGTCGCCTGCACAGTGATTTCCATCTGACTTGCTTCTTTTATTCTGTAGCTTTTCCTTTTTCATTTTCTCAGTTAGGTATTTTATTGCCGTTTTCTCCCTCTGTTAGTTTGGGAGTTCTACACGCTGCTTCTATTCTTCTAACCATTACTCTAGAAATGATAGAATTCTTCACTTACTAATGCCTAAGGCTAGTTGTTACTTTCCTTTCAGAAAATACAAGGAGTCCATTCACCTGCTTCCTGACTTAGTCTCCTTGTTAACAATTTTAGTCCCACAGGAGCTTGGAGTTTTCTCATATTTCTGCATTTGTCCATCTCTCCCCATATTCCTGGCTCTTCCTTCATCTAAAGTTTTATTTTTAAGTGTGTGTGTGTGTGTGTGTGTGTGTAATGTGTGATGTGTGTGATGTATGTGTGTAATGTGGGTGTATGATGTGTGTGATGTGTGTATATGTAATATATGTGTGATGTGTGTGTATTGTGTGTGATGTATGTGATGTGTGTGATATGTATGATGTGTGTGTGATGCATGTATGATGTGTGTGATGTGCATATGTGTGATGTGTGTGTATGACGTGTGTGTATGATGCATGTGGTGTGTGTGTGATATGTGTGTGATGTCTGTGATATATGTATGATATGTGGTGTGTGTGTGTGTGTGTGTGTGTGCATGCCACAGTGCAACTGAAGAGGTTCAAAGACAGCTCTTAGGATTAAGATCTGCTCTCTTATTATGTGGGTTCTTGAGATTGAACTCTGGTCTCCAAGCTTGCAGAGCAAGAGCTTTTACATACTGAGGCATCTCACCAGCTCTTCATCTCAACTTTTCCATTTCGAATCAATTTCTTTTTTTAAAAAAAATTAACTTATTTATTTTATGTATGAGTACACTGTCACTGTCGTCAGACACACCAGAAGAGGACATTTGATCCTGTTACAGATGGTTGTGAGCCACCATATGGTTGCTTGGAATTGAACTCAGGTCCTCTGGAAGAGCAGCCAGTGCTCTAAACTGCTGAGCCATCTCTCAGCCCCTGGAATCAGTTCCTTGATGCGATCAGTTCATTTTGCAAATTCTGTTTACTGAGAAATAAATGGTTACAAAATCTCTTGGCTGCTACTTATAAAAACAAACTATTTTGGTGAGCATAAATCTATCTAAATTTTTACTTATTGGTTAAAGACTAAGACATTTCTCAAACACATTTTATTGTATTTATTTGTATATTTATATGTACTTATATTTTTAACATGGTGTTTTATTTGTATACATTATTGTTAATAAGTATTTAGCTAAAACATGATATGTTGAAAGTTAAAATGTAAATACTATTTTTTAATCTTAAAACTTGTTTTCTGGGTGTGTAAAATACTAGAATTGATAGCATTCAGCATGTGTGTGGTGGTGAGAAGAACTTGAGAGAGTCAGTTCTCTCCTTCCACCCTGTGAGTCTCCAGGATTGAACCCTGGCAATCAGTCTTGGTGACAAGCACCTTTATCTGTTGAGCCATCTCACCAGCCCCAAGTCACTGTTTGCAAACACTACAGTCTGTGAATATGATCCTTCTGTCTGGTGTGTGCTTATTCGTGGTGCTGCACTATGCACGCTAGCGTATCCAGTGGTCTTTTAGGGGAGGTGGAAGGGATATGAAGGACACTGGTACCATTCCAAGTCCCAGTGTGAGTTCTGCCTCTACAAGTATGCGTGTGTGAAAGTTCAGAGTCAGGTGCATGCCTGTGCACGTCATCACAGAGAGCATGAGCTAGTTCTCAGTTAAACGTTTATATTTCTTCTATTAATTTTCAAAGACATGCAGTGACTCCATAACTGGCAAGCTGAGCAGCCAATCGTGACCCACAGTGAGAGAGGCAGAGCCACCCACCTGGTCACTATTTCAACCAAAACCTCTTCCTATGCTACCTTGCTGAGGAGGCCAGAAGTTAAACATAGTCACAGATGACAAGGTCCTTGAACACTAGGCAAGGGCATTACTTTATTGGTGCCTTCTCTACACTCAATCCTACACCAAGTCCTGAATCCAAGTGTTGACTTAGCTTTGGACCTTACCTTCAAAGAGTGCCACATGCAAGCGGGATACATACACTCACTGATTGTCTATCGCTCTCCATGATACCAGGGCTATAGGTTGGCTGGAGAGTACTTGCCTGGCATGTTCAAGGCTCTAGGTTCAACCCCAACATCAAATAAAGACCTACTCATTTCTAAAGACAGTTCAAAGTACTTAAGATACATAAATGCTCTATTCACCCACTATTATAAAACTCAGCATAAAAGAAATACAACAACAGTATAGTCCTGGAATAGAAAGACGGCTCAGTGGGTAAAGTCACTAGATGCCAAGTGTGATGATCTGAGATTAATTTCCATCTCAGGAACCATCATAAGGGCAGATGGAGAGAGCAGACTTCTGAAAATTGCCTTCTGAACTCCACATACCCACTGTGGCACGTGTACCCATATGCATATTGTGTGTATTTGTGCATTACATATATTTTAAATATATATGTTAAAATTAAAAATACATACACTGCTAATGTAAAGTTCATGTGGTGTGTTAGAAGGTGATAAATGACTTAGAAGAAGTAAAAAAAATAAAGGAGCCAGGCATGCTGAAGAGATATTGGTGTTAAATACAATGGCCTGGGTGGCTCTAGGTTAGATCCAGGCAGCCTCCTGGAGAACCTGTATTCAGGGGCTGAGGGAGGATAGAGGGTTGTTCTCTATGAGAGTGGGAGATGAAAGCGGTTCCCAGGGGAAGAGCCACAGAAGATGAAAGAATTCAGAGAAAGGTTGTCAGCCGAGGATGCAGTCTGGAGAAGAATGAGACTAGAACCCAGGGAAAACCATAGATGGAAGGTCAGGGGGCAAGACCCCTTGTCAGTGTTTTGGTTAGGTTTCTATTGTTGTCATAAACAACATGATAAATAGCAACTTAGGGAGAAAAGGGTTTATTTTATCTTATACTTCTAAGTAATAGTCTATCACTGAGGGAAGTCAGGGCAAGAACGGAAGCAGGACAGAAACCTGAAGGTAGGAATTGATGCAGATGCAGTGGAGGGATGCTGCTTACTGGCTTGCTCTATAGCTTGCTTAGCCTTCTTTCTTATAGTACCCACAACCACGAGCCTAATGTAGCCCTGCCCACAGTGAGCTGGATCCTCCAACACCAATTGTTAGTCAAAACAATACCATAGACTTGCTTACAAGTCATTTATGTGGAGATATTTTCTCAATTAAAATTGCTTCTTCCTAGATATATCTTGATTTATGTTAAGTTGACACAAGCCAACCAGCACAATCGGGAAGTTGTGGAAAACTCTAATGCCTGTAGATTACCTCAAAAGAACTGTGCTGAGAACAAGTCTGCCCAGAGAGTTGCCATTCCCAAAATATCAGGCGACTTGCCTCTGAGTAGACCTTCAAGTCATGGGGTGCCCACCATGGAATGGGTGGGGGAGGGCAGAATAACCATCATCACATGTCTAGTCTGTCTTCTGGGGAATTCTGGCCCTCTCTTAGTATAACACCATTGGTAGGGCATGGCTGAGACTCTGTCTTTTGCTCTCAGAAGGAGACAGGAAACTGTGGCCAAGGCCCCAGAAACATTTGCCCACCAGTCAGGAAAAAGGAAGTTGTACCAGGAAGCATGTCTTGCAGCCCCGCCCTAGCCTTGGCCATAGTGGTCCAGTCCAGCAGTCTCAGATCTCATCTGAGGCATGTCATGGCAGCAGTGACCACTCCTTCACAGATGGCATCATCTACCCCCATAATGGTCAAGGTAGTCAATATGGCTCGCCAGAAGCCAAGAATATGTGACTAAAGGCCTCAGCACGACTTGACGACATGACTTACACACACCCTGCCCCCATGGCCTCTCTGAATTGGGACTTCCCATGACTACAGGTACAGTAATTTCTCAGGCCCCCCGCCTTTTATTTTTGACATTTTTTCCATAGACCACTGGTTACTGTTGTAAAGCATCTTCTGGAACCCTGGTCCTGAAAGCCACACAGGTTCTCCCCAGAAACCTCTCACTTGCCTCCACACTCTCACTTTACCCAGAAGCCTGTCGGAGAACTTGTGCTCATTGCAGTGGGGCAGAGATTCCTATGATAGCGACCACAGTTACTTTCTGCCTCAGTGATGGTCACAGATATAAACGGAAATCGCAGTTGGTTCAAACACAGTGTTAGGACCTGATATATTGCAATGAACAAGACTGGGCCTCTCACTGGGGAGTTCCAGCAGGAGAGGGAGAGAGACTACCAAGAGACACAAATGAAAATTTCAGATCATACTGTGTTATCAATTAAATAGGACAATAGACCAGGGCAGTGAGTGACTGGATGGGTCCCATGAGATTGAGTCATTGGCAAGACCTGCCTCAGAAGGGGACAGGAAGAGTCGGGATTATACAAGAACAAGTGGTGGGGTCTGAGGAAGAACAGGCCAGTGTTCCTCAGAGAGCAGGCAGGGAAGGAGATGAATCTAGACAGGAGACTAGGTGAGGTCACATGACTTGGTCTTCTATTTCAAGTCGGAACTTTTTCGGCAGGCTAGTGACATGATCTGACTGATGTGCTTCAAAGAGTAATCTGGCTGCCATGACAACGGGAACAGCATTGGGACAGAAGGGGGAGCAGGGTTACCTGCTCCAGTGGTGGTTCCCTGGTGAGGAGTAGATGGTCCCCCTTTGCATTATTTTAAGATTTATTGTTATTTTTGGAGTGTATGTGTGTGTGCTTGTATGCCACATGTATATAGGTGCCCCTGGAGGCCAGGAGAGGAGGGTGTCGGATCCCCTGGATCTGCAGTCCCAGGTGGCTGTGAGATGAACTCAGGTCTTCTGGAAGAGCAATAAGTGCTCTCTCTGGTGGCTCCTCTCTCCTTCCTCCTCCACACTCATGTTTTAAACAGAGCTGTGTTAACGTTAACGAAAGGAGTCAAGGCTGTATCAAAGGATCAGCTCTATCCCTTCAAAGACAGAAGTGCTATGAGCTGAAATCAGAAGGACCACGGGAGAACAGTTTGATGGGGTAGCAAGAGTACAAGAGTTCTGTTTGTACAACTGCATGGGTCAGAGTGTCCCTGCCAGCTTATGACAGAAGATGCATCAGGCCTGGTCTGTCCATCTAGTAGGTATCTTGATACCACTAATTGCAAAATCCAGTTGCAGTTGAGAATCTTGACACACGTTTCTGTCAGCTCCTCCATGGATTTATTCATCCTCATCCTTCTCTTAGTGGGCAAAAGTTTGCTTTGGTTCAGTCATGATGCCCGCCAGTTGGAGCTTCTATGAGCCAGTCATGAAATAAGAGCCACAAATTTTCATTCAGCTTGATTTCATTAAGTTATGTCACCCGTTGCCATGGCAATGAGGATGGGCTACACTGATTGTTTTCATGGCAGGATTTAAGACTCCCGAAGAGGAAAGGGAAGAATGGAGTCTAGGAAATATGCCTGAACTAACATCCACAAGACCACAGTTTATTGTGACAACTGAGAAGAGGTGAGAACACAGAGGAGCAGCCAGTGGGGCAGGCAGAGAGCCTGGGAGTGATAAGTCCAAAGTTAAGAAGGGAAAACAATTCCCATCAGCTGAGCAAAACAGGTGCCTTGGATGTGGACCGCCATCGGTGACCTTGACTAGTGACAATATCAGCAACACCGAGACTCGATGGTGCAGAGAAGAGGAGTGCAGGTGACTTTTCCAGAATGTGAATGGGGAAGAGAAACGAGGTATTTGGAAGGTACATGGAGTCGACAGAGATTGTGTACTAAGGCTTGAACCATAGTGAGACCTTGTTCCAGTAAAAGAAAGAGAAAGTAGAAGAAGAGGCCATGTTAGGAAGGGCTGTCGAGCCAATCAACAGTCCTCTCCTGCGGTTCTGGGGATTTCAGACCTGGGTCTGACCCGGGGATGAGTTGACAGTGACTCATGGGAAAGACTTGGTGATCGGGATCAGGGCAGCTGTATGAGGCCACGATTCTCTTCAGCTGAACTTTTTTTTCCTCCCACTTGTCACTGTTATCAGGAGCTCACACCCACTCCTCCGTCAAGTCGTTTCCTGGGTACCCCCTTACCTCTACTCCCAGAACTGCAGGTGCGCCACCAGCAGCATCCCAGCTTCTCTGTGGGGGCGGGGGGGGGATGATGGACATTGTGCTCAGGAAAAGAAATCCTGCTTTAGGAAAAACCCAACTGTTATATAGGTCTCAGCTTGCATGCTTACAAGAATTAAGATTTATTTCATTTGCATGTGTGTGTTGCCTGCATGTACACCGTATGCACACCGTATTCACGTCCCGTGAGCTCAGAGATCCGACGAAGCTGTGGGATCTCCTGTAATTGAAATCACAGACGGTTTCGAACCACCGTCTGTGTGCAGAGAGTCAAACCCGGGCCCTCTGCAAGAGAAAGTGCTCTTTAGCACACAGCCAGCCCAACTTAGGCTCTTTGACATTTTTTATTTTAATTATTCATCCATCATGATATGTAGAGGTGCAGGGGTGATTACAAGGCTGCCACTGTGCATGTGTTGAGGTCGGAGGACAGCATGCAGGACTCAGTTTTCTCCTGAGGATTGAACTCAGATCATCAGGCTTGGCAATAAGCAATGTAACCCGTAAAGCATCTCCCTAGCCCTTAACTTGCATTCTTTCAAAGTGTCTAACCTTTTTCTTGATGGTCACAAATATGAGTTATGGTCATGACAAAAATAATTTGTTGGTTGGGGATATAGTTTGGTGCTAGACTGGCTTGCCTAGACAAGATCCCCGGGTAACCCTAGTATCACAAAAAAATAAAATAACAAAATAAAATAGCATAAAAAGTTTGGAGACCTCAGAAAAGCATTGAAAAACATCAAAAAACCTCCCCTCAGTCCCCAGCTCAGAGGCATTCACTTCTCTGTGTGTGTGCCCATGTGTCAGGAGCATAGCAGGAAGGTCCTCATAGCCACAAAGTCTCCAGAGAATATAGGAATGTTATGCACACAAGATTGCCTTTCCAATGAGGAAAAATAAAAACTTCTTCCATCCAAATAGCTGAGAATCAGAGGTGACTAACAGCCTGGTGATCTGTGTTATCTGTTGGGCCAGGCCATACCAAGCTCCTACAACCAGGACCTGAAGTAGCTGAGTAATCTAAATGACCCTTACAGCTAGAGGCTTCCCCAAGCTCCCACAAGCAGGACCAGAGGTGGTTAATAGTCCAAATGACCTCTATGCTATCTGAATGACTGAGAACAGGCCAGAGCCTTAGGCCCTTAAGCTAGTATAGGTAGCATATCTTTAAAGCCCATTTTCTTAGAAGAAATGACACTTGACCTGTGTTGAGTTTTAATGTAATTAGATTTCCTTGTGCAACAGGGGTTGTATTACATCAGGAAATATTTTTCCAAATTATACTGGGCTTAAATACATTGAGAATAGACTTCAAAGCTATTGATGAAGTCAATCTGCACCAAGTTTTCATTCCTATCTCATTGGGTAGTTTACTTCTCTGTCTGACACCTGCAGGGACCCCTGACCTGTGGGTCCTTGTGCCTGTGTGTGATTGTGCACATACGTGTGCAGGTGGAGATAACAAGATCAATGCCATTACTCAGGAGTTGTTCACTGTTTTTGAAGACAACCTCTGGTTGGTTTGAAACACACCGTGAGCAGGCTGGGCTGGCTGACCAGTAAGCCCAGGGATGTTTCCTACCTCTGCTTCCCCAGTACGAGAAACACAGGCACTCCCCACCACAACCAGTTTTTTACACTGATTCTGAGGAGCAAGCACATGTCCCCATGCTTTCAAGGCAAGTACTTTACCAGCTGAGCCATCTCCAGAGCCCCAGGTATTTTCTTCTGACAAATTTGTTTGCCTTTACTGACTCCCTTGTAAATGCATTTTCTTTTTATTAACTGGAGCTATGCTTGGTGTTGTGGCTCATAAGTTTTGCAGTGGAGTATAGATCCTTAAGAAATGAGGCTTCATCACATATAATCACTCAAATATTTGTTAAAAAAGTAGATCTCATGGCCTTTTGTCAGTTAAGACACAGGGATCGTTTTCTGGACTTACCACACATCGCCCCCCCCCCCCCACTGCTTTTTAATAGTTATATATTATTTTATCTTTTGGGCACACAAAATATTTATTTTTTAACCTACTATTGTTAGTAGATACCTCACTTGCTTTCGAGTTGTTAGAGGAAACTGTATACAGAATATTCTTGTATTCTTGTATGTATACAGAATATTATTCACTTGTAACATCCATCCATATTTCTGCACATCAGTCCCTGAAGATTAATTCGTACAGTGAACCTGTTGGGTCTACACTGTTTACTAAAAAAAAAAAAAAATTAAGATTCATTTGTTTATTTCATGTATATGAGTGTATTGTCACTGTCTTCAAGACACACCAGAAGAAGGTGCCAAATCCCACTACAGATGGCTGTGAGCCACCATGTGGTTGCTGGGAATTGAACTCAGGACCTCGGGTGGAGCAGCTGTGCTCTTTATCTCTGAGCCATCTCTCCAGCCTGGCCTTGAATGTACCTAAGGATGACTTTGAACTCCTGATCCTCCTGTTTCCTTCTCCCAGGTACTACGATTAGTGGTGTATGCCACCATGCCCAGCAAAGATGTAGCCCAAACTGGCCTTGAACTAGAGACTCTCATGCCTCACTCTCTTTGCCATTTGCCTACTGGCATGTGCCCTACAGCCAGCTTACAATGTCTACATTTTGCCAAATTGTTATTCTCTTTGATTTCTACCCATGTCCTTAATCCCTTTTCTCTTAATCCGTGGGTATACCTTACCTTTAATAACTGATAAAAGATATGAATTGTAATGTTATTTAAGACAGGGCCTCAGGTAGCTCAGCCTGGTTTTGAACTTGCTATGTAGCTGAAGATGACCTTGAACTCCTGATCTTCTTGCCTCTACCTCCCAAGTGCTGGGATTGCATATGAATTACTGCATTTAGTTTTCTTTTTGTTTTTATTGACATTTTCTTTTATTATTTACTAGCCATTTACATTTTGTCTTTTCTGTTTTACTTCGTCAATTTTTTAGTTTTAAAATGTTAACATTGTATTTATTTTATTTTTGCTCAAGATAGGATCTCATATAGCCCAGGCTGCCCTGGAATTTTCTACATAGCCAGTGATGACCTCGAACTTCTGATTCTTTTGACTCTACCTCCCAAATTCTATAATTACAAACATGAGTCAGCCATCACAACCTAGCTTATTTGATACTAGGGATCAAATCCAAGGCTTCATACATTATAGGTAAACACTCTACCAACTGAGCCTAACTGGCTTCTTTTACTGTATGTCTATCTGTCTGTTTTTCTACATCTGTGCCTAGTGCCCACTGAAGCCAGAAGAGGGCACAAGAACCCCTGGAATTGAAGTTAGAGACAGTTTGAGACAGTGTGTGTGTGTGTGTGTGTGTGTGTGTGTGTGTGTGTGTGTATACACGTGCACCTGTGTGAGCATGTGTGAGTGTGCGTGTGTGTGCGTTTGTACATGTATGTGCTGTGAATCAAACTCGAGTCCTCTGCGAGAGCACTCAGTACTTTTAACTGCAGAACCATCTTTCCAGCCCCTGGCAAATGTAATCTAAACTCATTTTGTTAAGTTCAAGAAAGGAGAACAAATTAAATAAATATAAACACAACTTTGGAGAGAATCGGCACCTTTGTAATGCTCTACATATACAGACACATAGAGATAGATTCTACAGTGTGTGTGTATAGCGCAGGCTAGCTCAGACTCTATCCTCTACCTAAGCTTCCCACTGGGATGGCAGACATGAACTGCAATGGCTTATAAAGCTTAGCATTTTAATTTGTCTGTACCCCATTCTCTAACATCACCCTTCATAGTCTTTCCTAGGGATGTAAAATTAATGATTACCCTGTCTGATTCTGGCATAGGAAGCCCTTCCTCAGGAGAATGGCTCCCAGGTCCTCTGGAGGTTCCTATCTGCCTTGTGATTTCTCCTTCCCTAAGCAACTCCACAGCACCAACGTTTTTCTTTACCAAAACCAGATGGCTGAGTGACATGTGGGCTTGTATATCGAGTGACAAAGGTGATAAAGGGCCGAAGAAACAGGGGGTGTCCTTGTGGCTTTCAGTTTGACTCTCCACAGGTGTTGCTGACGGAGTCCTGTCTTTCACTCCTGACCCTGCTGCTGCTGGGAATTCACCTTGCAAAAATCTCGTACAACGTGGATCTCCTGGCAGTCTACCCCAAATGTTCAATGTTCCATCACCACCTCCCTGTTTGGGCATTTTTCACTATGCAGATCTTGACTTTTTTCCTTTTTTGGAAACTATTTTGCATGGGACTGACCTATAGCATGCACTGATATTTTGGGTGGATTCACTCCTGTCGTGTCATGGCTGAGCACTTGTGGTTGGACTTGGTGTTTCTACAAATACAGAAGACATTCTCTTTCATCCTCTCTGGGGTTTGCCCCCTCCTGGAACCAGGGCCTAAAAATAGCCTAGAGATGAGGTGACTGTGGTTTTGTTTATAATTCTACTAAAACACAGTGGTTCCTGAGGTCCACACTCCTCTTTGCAAACAATTAGCTATTGCTTTCTCCATTTTCCTATTTAAAAAAAAAGTTTCTATTCCTAATTTTAGGAGGAGAGAGAGGGGAGGGGAAGAAAGAGAATGTTCAAGCACTGAGCATTCTCTAGGCCAAGTATTCTGTTGTGTTCCTCCCTCGTAGACAAACTCTGTTCTGTACTCCCCTGACCAGGAGCCAGGAAGCTGAGTATACCTTTTCTCTTTCAGTTCCTCAAGAGAGCTCCGAGAGTTAGGTGCTCCTTCCAGGTCCAGGGGATGCACCACGAGCTTAAGAATTCTGTTTGATCTCCTTGAACCTCCATGAGCAACTCCTTCCACCCCTAACAGGATCTTCTTGTCTTTCTTTCTCTCCCTCCATTTCTTCTTCCTAGGCAGACATGAGCTACTCTGAAGGTTTCATCTCCAGCCCTGTCTCCAACCCTCATTCACTGTGAACCTTTAATGGCACAACAGAACATGAGGTCTTGGGAAAATTACCAGAGACTGCAGGATCCACAGGTGGTGGTGGCAATGATAAGTTATGCACATATAATCCTGATTTTTCTTGCTTTGTGTTAGGTCCTAAGCAAAAGCACTGGTGATCATCGGTGGGTAAGAATTTGTAACACAGTTTGCCAGGTGGTCTTTAGGACATCAGATCCTCAGATACCCATGTTATCTTATCGTCTCTAATTTATTGCTGGAAATCATCTGGCCTAACTCAACTGAGAGAGGTTGATGCCTCACTGGATCCTCAGGAAAAAAAAAAAAAAAAAAGCCTGAGCCCTCAGCAGATGGAAAAAATGATGGTATTATTGGAGTTTTAAACAAAAAGTCCCTGTTTTGGGAATCCCAACAGACTAAACTCAGCTCCCCATCCCAATACACAAATCAGAGAGATCGGTTGGACTGGGGGGCGTGTAGTTCAATTGGTAGAGTGCTCATCCATCAAACACAAAACCCCGCGCCTCCTCCCAGCACTGTGAAGACTTGGCATGGTGGTGGTTGCCTGCAATCTCCAATCTTGGGAAGAAGAGACAGGAGGATCTGAAATTCAAAGTCATCCTCAGCTACATGCCAAGTCTGAGGCCAACCTACTACATTCTGTGCCCCTTCCTAAGGTTTTAGGATGAGAGAGATGAGTAATGGTGAATGACAGATATAGGGAGTCTAATCTAAGTGCTGTCTTAGGAAAAGTAAGAGATAAAGGGCTTCAGTGACCCAAAGTCTGTCTTTGGTGTGTTGGCATGGGCGTAAGCTGAAATAGAGGATGAAGTGGATTTAAGATCACAGCGTATGCGTAATTAAGCAATCCTGGTAAGGGCCATTATCTCAGTTCTGGTTCTTTGAGGCAGCCTGAAGAAATTGTTATCACGGTCATCCCCAAAGATATCTGGTCCTACTCCAGGACAGGGCCTCGACATCATAGATAATCGCTACCATTTGGAGGGTTATCTGTCCTAGCCATGCTGTTATTGGAGGGTGACTACAGTCCCTTGTCACAAAGATGTCTATCAACCAGTCCTGATATCCCTGGAATACAAGGCACATAAAGGAGAGAGGGAGTCAGGAGAGTGACGTTAAGGAGGAGAAACAAAACCATAAAAGGACAAAATAGAGTGACTGAGGTTAGTGACTAGTACTCTCCTTCAGTGGGACTTCAGGGTAGTAGAGACAAGGATCCTCTCTCTCTCTCTCTCTCTCTCTCTCTCTCTCTCTCTCTCTCTCTTTCTTCTTCTTCTTCTTCTTCTTCTTCTTCTTCTTCTTCTTCTTCTTCTTCTCTCTCTCTCTCTCTCTCTCTGGGATCGGAGGCATGGCCATGAGATTTAGAGGGAGTAGAATCTTGGGCCATACTTTCTAGAGGAAGGAGATGAGATCACCCTGTCAGCTGCTTCATGTCTCCCCTCCCTAGGGAATCAGGAAATGCCAAATATGCCAAAAAGGGAGCCATTTCTTATCCTTGAATCATCCATCCTTATCCACCCTCATCTGTAGCCTCTCTCTCTCTCTCTCTCTCTCTCTCTCTCTCTCTCTCTCTCTCTCTCTCTGTATGTATGTATGTATGTATGTATGTATGTATGTATGTATGTACGTATGTCTCTGGTGTCTCTGATTGGTTTGAGCTACATATCAAACCTTTTGTTTCAGAATGGTGTAAATATGTTTTACAATCTATTCCTCTTTTAGTTTTTTTGGTGGTGATTTTAGCATGCAGATCTTTTAGATTTGCATGTGTTAGAAGTTCAAGTCTGCTGGGTGGTGGTGGTGGCACATGCCTTTAATCCCAGCACTTGGGAGGCAGAGGCAGGCGGATTTTTGAGTTCGAGGCCAGCCTGGTCTACAGAGTGAGTTCCAGGACAGCCAGGGCTACACAGAGAAACCCTGTCTCGAAAGACAAAAAAAAAAAAAAAAAAAAAAAGAAGAAGAAGTTCAACTTTTTTTTTCCTTTGTGATTTCTACATAGACCTTCCTCAACCCCAGCCAAGACAACATTCATCTAGCTTTTTTCTTTACATTGTACCTTGTTTTGCAACAAAACCCAACCTGTGTAGCCAGAGACACAGGCATAGAAGCCTTCTTGGGAACCCGTGGGAACCACTGTTCATCCTTGGGGTGGTAGACACAGGAAAACCTACAAGACCTTTGATTTGTCTTCCTGTGATTCTTTTGAAACTCATCAAAGAGTTCCCAACTAAAAGAAACCTTTTCAAGTAAATGGGTTCATTCTTGTGTGGTATCTGTGCAATAGCAGTCCCCAAAGTGAGAGCCTCTTGAGCTGTTTCTACTATGACCCTTTTTGACCAAGGAAAAATTTTTTTAATTAAAAAAGACATATACTTATTTATGTGTGTATGAGAGGTGTCTTGTGCTATGCTGCACACAAAGAAGTCAGAGGGTAGCCTGTGGGAGTCCATCTACCCGTATGAGTTCAGGGAGTTGAACTAAGGTCAACAGGTTTGGCAGCAAGCCCCTTTAACTGCTGATCCATCTCACCAGCCCACGGGTAACTTTACTTAAATATACTTCTCTATATTTCCCAAAATGTCTACATTAGACAAGATTTAAATTTTATTAACTTCTATTTTTAATTTATGTGAATGCAGTACCTATAGAGGCCAGAAGAGGGCATCAGAACCCCTGGAGCAGGAGTTACAGGCAACAGTTACATGAGTGCTAGAAACTGAATTCAGGTCTCCTACAAGGGCAGTATATTCTCCTAAGCACTGAATTGTCTCTCCGGCCTGCAATGAACAATTTTGCTCAGTGAGAGGAAACCCGCTAGAGAACATGAATTGGGCATTACATTTCTCTAGCTGTTGTTTCTTATCATTCAAGTCTTTGCTGTAGATGGGGTGGCTCTTCTGAGTAGATTCTTTACTGAGTTTCAAGAGTTTAGCCCAGAGCCAAGCATGTGCACACACTTTCAGTGCCCAGCACTGGGGAGGCAGAGACAGGTGGGTCACAGTGAATGAGACTAACCTGTTTTATATAGTGAGTTTCAAGCCACCCAAGACTATAGACTTAGACCTTGCCCAGCTTAGTAAGCCTCACTAGTCAGAATCTCCATCCCCACAGTGTAGGCAGCCATTAGGGACAAGGTATGTGCCATGCTGCATGCTTAACCCCATAGACACAAGCTCCCAAGGGCTGAAAAGTCCTTGAGCAGTGGGAAAGTGAAGGAGATGATCCCAGTTCTTGGCCATAAACAACACCAAGTCCATATGGATTCTTTTTAGCATAAAAAGAGCATACTGAGAAGTTGTGTAACTCACAGCATTTATGGGAGGTTCAAAAAGGAGCTTTACATTTCCAAGAACACCTCTCACAGTCACCCACCATCCATGGCTTCTGCTACTTTCCTGGCACCCAGCAAGATGGATGCCATTGGACAGGATTTTCTCCATCTCATTTCTAACTTTTGGATCAGAGACTCATGAAGACATATCTCATTGGCACAGCCTCATTCACTTACCTGCTCCTAGATTTAAGGAAGGCTGGAAAAGTGAGTTTTCTGGGTCCCTCCAGAAAGAGGTACTTACAACATGGAGAATTATCAAAATATGTTCAAAACTGGTAGGGATGATTCTTAGGAATGCATTGTTTGGCCTAGCACATGGGAAGCCCTGGGTTCCATCCCCCAAACTGAAAATATGTTACAGACTTACAAATACCAAAGGACCATGGCTCAGATGTTCTACATGTAAGATTATCTGAACCCATCCATCTTGGGCTATTTCTCATGGTCATTGGCAGACTAGATGAGGGGTAGATGGAGGCTGGTTTAGACCTAAAGGCTGGTCACTCAAGCAGAACCCTCTAGATCAGTATTTAATGGCATCAATGGAGACAGAAAGAACTTCCCCTAGGCTTCATGCAATGGCGAAAGCAGAATTTAGACTGGTATCCTGTGCTCAGCCTTGATGGCTGATGTGTTAGTCAACTTAAGACACTCTGACAAGATGCCTGAGAAAAATCATCCTAAAGTTTTATCTTGGATCATAGTTTCAAAGGTCTGAATCCACAGTTGCTTGGCTGTTTCTGGGTCTGCAGAGAGAGAGTTTCATGGTAGACAGGATTCAGAACCGCTCATCTGAAAGCAGAGAAAATGAGAGGAAATAGCTAGGGATGAGACACACCCTTCAAAGCCATGCCTTCCCCACCTACTTCCTTCAACCAGGTCTTCATCTCGGCAGCCCACTCAGCTATGAACTCACCAAGGGATTACTCTACTGATGAATAAATGGCATGTTCACTGTCTAGATGCCCCTCAATACTAGCACCACCTAGAGATCAAACCTTGAACATATGAACCTTTTCAACAGACGTCTCTTATCTAAACATTTACACTAAGGTTAAAGGTGCAACATGAATGCTTCATCCCTAAGGAGATCTTCCCAGGGTTAGGTTAGGGCCATCCCTCTGTTTCCAGACTTACCATGACAGACTGCTGTTATTGCTGCTTCCGAATTGCCTGCCCGCATCCTAGCTCCTACCAGAAGAGGGCACAGAATACACAGTAGCTTAAAGAGTGAATGAATACGTGAATGAATGAGAACTAGGAGGCTACAGCTACTGCATAACTTGATGTAAAAGCCCTATCCCACCTTGCCTGGACATCTTTGGATGCTGGCTTCTCTCTTGCTGTGCTCCGAGAGTGCTGGACCCATGCAGTCTAGAGTCACACCTGCCTGATTCATGGTGGAGATCTACAAGGAGGAAGGAGCCCTTGGTAACCCAGGACAGAAAACAACAGCCCTATGACTCAGTGGAAGGGACACACCTAGAGTGAAAAGAGACCTGGCCATGATCCCACAGCCAGCCCAGCATCTCCCTGTCGCTGTCCCTCAAGAGAAGCCAAGTGCTACTCAGAGAAAAGCAGAACCCCACTGGGTTAAGTTGTCATCAACTTGGCGCCAGCACAGAGTTTTAAACTATAATACTTGCAAGAAACAGAGACATCTATAGGAAGAGTAACTGGATGCAGCATTCTGCAGGAGGCCAGGCTAAATGTGTCCTATGACATCACTCTGGAGAAGAGGCTGCCAGAAGCCACCCAGGAGCCTAGATGTTCCTGCAGCTTGGTGCTGCAGAGGACTGACCCCAGAGTCTGCTGCTTGCCTCTTAGGACCCCTGCTCTGTTCAGGGCTATCCATTTAGTCTCCTGTACAGATAATAGAAAGACATGGGCATCTGAGAAGGGGATGGATCTTTTTGTCCTAACTATGAATGTGAAATGGATATTGCCAGAATGCAGAAGGCACTAGAAGAAAGAGGCCCTACAGTGCATGTGATCCGAAACTGCAATGGGATAAACCCTGCTCATGGCTTCATTATTTCTTTTTTTAAAAAGTGCAATGATATTCTGGCCAACTCTCTAGTCCACTCTGACTTGAAACTATCTATTCCTTCTGCCAAGCCTAGAACTTTCCCTTGACTGGGTCTCCATTTAAGCAGGCCTTCTATTAGTTTGCTACTGCTGCTGGGAATGCAGGAGGGATTTCTGATTGCTGTGTCACCCACTGGGAACAATCCTGACACATCACCTCCACCATCTTCTCATAGAGGTGTCTGCCAGGTTTTAGATCCCAGCAAAACCCTTGCCAGGAAGACTGGTTTCAAGCAAGAGCAGCTCTCCCAAGACCCAGTTCCTGTAATGGGAAAGAATGGTCTAGTGTAGAGACTCACTGTAGATGTTTCTGCAGACTATACATCTTTAAGGTTCACAAAAATAGGCCTAGACACACATACCAAGATACAAGACCACCCTCTCCCCAACACATAGACACACACACACACAGAGGTGCACACACAAACATACATATACACATAGAAACACACATAGACACACAGAAACACACATACACACACACAAAAACACACACAGACACACAGACACACACAGACACACACAATTGCAGCCCGGCTATGAGTTCAAGTGGACAGAGAGCAAGCAATCTCACCTATCCACCCCTTGCCTCCTGATCTCTGATGTCTGCTTTACTCCTGGTCTGGGTCCTAGTCTTTACCAGTGCCTGACCTCTGTGCTGCTTGAGCGCTGTCCTCGGTGCTGGAAGCCTGGTGAGTCCTGAATGCTTGAAGAATGAGGGGACCTTGGTGAAATTCACTTGAAAATGTCCATGGAGGCCGCATCAGAATACCTACCTTTATTCTTTTGGAAAAATCGCAGAGACAGGCTTCCTCCTTTTGTTCCCAGACAAAGGGATTTCAACTCTTCAGGTGAGCAATGTGACTATCAGCAACTTGGTGGTCATATGGCCATTTATCATAGCTAAGAGGAACTGAGCTCTCATGTACCACACATAACCATTACTGCCTGTGTCCTTGGGAGACACCTGTGATTCCATGTGGCCGCCTATGGCTTCATGTAACATGCCTCGGGACATGGCAGCTGGTGAGTCTTCTCATGACCTTGTGTGGCCTCCAACTTGACCTTGAGCGTTCTTATTAAGTCTGGACATTATCCAATCTGGCCTCACCTAGACGCCCCCCCATTACTCCCCCCCCCCTTGGGTTTGCAGATGTGGCTCCCAGCGACTACAAAATCAGGTCCTAGGGGGCGTCTGACTCAGCCAGGAACCGGCGCTCCAGCATGTGCACTTTCTGGGACAGAAGCCCTGGACCCCCTCTGCCATTTGAGCCTGCCTAGCCATAAAACCCTGGAGGCCGGTCGTGTGGAGGTAAGGGTCGTTCGTGGGTGGAGGGTGAGGCAGCAGCGGCAGTGAGCCCGTGAGCCCCGTCCTCCAGCCCGTTTCCCCCAGAACGTTGCGGGGCGGGCGGCCCAGCCCCTCCCCCATTCGGGCTCGGCGGTTCGGACGCCGCTGTCTCTTTGCCCAGGAGTCCCGGCCGCGCTGCGGGGCTGGGAGTCGGGTTCCGTGAGGAGCGCGCGCTGCGCCCTCCCCCTCCCGCCGGGTCTCCGCAGCGGCGCGGGGAGGCGGGGGCTAAAAATACCCGGCGGCGGCGGCGGCAGCGGCGGTGGCTCTGGGGCTGCGGGGCTGCGGGCCTGGGAAGCAGTGTGGGCCGGGCTGGGCCCGCTCACCAACATGCTGACCTTCTTCTTGGTGTCGGGGGGTTCTCTCTGGCTGTTTGCCGGTAAGTCCTGGTCCGATCCTGATCACAATCTCCGGGAAGCTGTAGTATCTCGGCCCAGGGTGCGGGTGTGACATCCCCACCTTGCGGAGCCCTCTGCTACGCTGCCGAGCAGTCCCTTCAAGGTCCTTGAGCGGCCCCCAATTCAGGGGGGCCCATGGGCAGCGTTGGGGAAGCAGCTGGGTCAGCCCGGAGGAAGGGCCTTGCTAGCTGAGACCCCCCCCCCCCAATCTCCCTTCAATTTTCAACCTCCTTTCTCCTTGTGATCAGATTAGGCCCCGTGCCAAGGGAAGGGCAGACTTTCCCTGTCTGTGTCCATCTCCAGAGACCAAAATCCAAGTTATGTTGCCCCCAAGGTCCCTTGGTAGGTGAATTGTATGGCAGAGCCGACCTGGGCTTCCTGATTCCAGCCAGAACCTTTCTCACTACCGGTTCCTGCTGCCCTTTAGCCAGAGGACAAAACTGTCCCGTTACTTGTCCCTTAGCTTTGCCCAAGGCTGTGCCCTAGCTTCCTCATCCCTGCACCCTCTTAGGAAGCTACGAGGCTCCTGATAAATCCCAGCTTAGTACTTTCCCCAGATTCCTACACCCATACCTGGACTCTCCCAGGACACTCCCTTACCAATCCCACTTCTCTGCACTGGCCTCTCCCCTCTTCAAGGCTCCAGCTAATACCTCTAAAGCGTTTCCATCCCAACCTCGGCCCCAGCTCTGTGCAGAATAAACCTGATAAAGTATGTAAAAATGCTTGGCCTAGCCCAGGGCAAATGCTGTCCGCATGCTAGTATTTCTTATTTGGTATTCAGTCAGCACCACCAGAGGTGGTGACAAAGTTGTTTCTGAGCTAAAGGAAGAGCAGAGGTTGATTCTTTTGTGAGAATCGTGTATTTTCATGTGTTAGTTTGATTTTTAATATTCACTGTGAAACCTAGTAGGTTGGCGGGACCTCTTTTATTGTTGAGATTAAAAAAACCGACTTGCCCAGTTGCCATATGGATAGCACTTGGCAGATTGGAATTTGATCTCAAGTTTAGCTGATCGATCCATGCCAGGTGCTTTGTTATATCATGTCTGAACCTGAGGGAATGGTGGGCCAGGTAATTATTTTCTCCGCCCCTACAATTGTCCTGAGTTAGGCCACAGGGACACAGTCCCCCTGAGCTGGGGAGACTAAGGCCTCTCTAATCCCTTCAGCTCCCTAAGCTCCTTCTGTATGCCAGTGTCTGGTGACAGGCTGGTCAGGGCCACTCTGGTCTTGCTGTGTGCCCAACAGGAAGGACAGGCTAGAGCTGGGGTCACAGATAATCAAATAATGATGGTGTTGATGATGATCACAATGGCGGTGGCGGTGGTGGTGGTGGTGGTGGCGGTGGTGACAGACACTATTTATTGCCTACATGACAAAATGGCCTGAGCCTCTTCCCAGTAATTGGTCCTCTTTGTTCTACTCCAGGAAGAACCCCACCCAGCATGGGTTCAAAGCTTTGGTCTTTGGTTTAGAAACTTTGGTCTTTGTGGTTCCAGGAAGGTGATCTGGAGGCTACAGGGTCACTTGTGATAGGGACCATCAAGTAGCCTGTGAGAGAAGCCCCGACCAGGAGGGCTTCTTGTCTACAGCTGGTATACAACTGTCAGAGTCAGGTTGAGCTTCTGTCATGCCTCCTTGGATAAGAAAAGGGGAATCTGCCTCACTGGGACATTAGACAAGGACTTTGAGAGTCAAGCAGAGCTTTTCCTGTGATCAGTGGCCGCTGCTTCCACAGAGGCCAAGCTGCTCTGATTGCTGAAAGGCAGAGTCTGACATGTGCTTTTCCTTAGATGAATACCCCCAGGTAAATTGTGGGGGCTTTATGGATCATGTATCTGTCTTTCTTGGGGCTTGGCTAGATCTCAGACTTTCTCTTGGAATGGAAAAGTCTGAAAAATGTTTATTCACACACATGCAGACACACACACACACACACACACACACACACACACACACACACCCCTAAGGATGAATTCTGCTTTGTAATCTACTTTATAACCCAGTGCGGCTACCAGGTTTCTGCCACTCTGTCAAACAGAAAGATACTCCTGAGTCAATGTCTATGTGCTTTTTGCTACTCAATGTGTCCCTAGGGAAACAAGCCTTGGTCTGGCAAACATTGACCTCAAGGGCTCTCAGGGAAAAATGGGGAAAAAAGCAACCTGGGAGAGCCATGAGCTCTGGGCTCACAGTACTGAACCATTCCAGATCTAACCTGAATGTTGAGTTGTAAACAAGGAGACGATGATATGAGTCCAGCATGAGTCATGTGCTCAGTCTGGTAAAAAAAAAATATGCCCACCATATCCCAAGCACTTAGAGGACAATGGGGATCAGTGGGTTGGGACTCCTGCCCACCTCTGTGACACCTGTGTGTGGACTGGAAAGATATACCACTCTTGATACATTCTAAAAGGATAGCCCTTACTTCAGATTGATGTAACTCTAAACTCTTGTATAAGATTTAACCTTCTTAACCTCAGACCTTACCCACCAGTGATGCCTGTGTGGATTTCTGCAGGACATGGGACATTTATCAGACAGTTAGGCCAAGTACCAAATAAAAGAAATCAGAGCTGTCAAAGGCATGCAGAGAGAACTGTGATTGAGCTGAGTCTCCATGGTCTTCTGCTTTGAGGACCTGGGTTGTTGGATGGGTCCTGGAAGAGAGGATTTTTATCAGGGAGCACAGAAGAACCCTCTGTTTAGACACAGTGGCCAGGTTGTGTCAGGATACTGGAGGCCAGGAGTGTTGTGTGGGACTGTTATGTTATGAAAATACATGTAGCCCAGGTTGGCCTGAGTGGTGCTGGGCTCCAGGAGGAGGCAGAAATGAACCTCCAGTCCTGACTCCTGCTCTGGGGACATGGACCACACCCTATTGGGGTGGAGCATGGCTACAAGAGGCTGATGTGACAGATCTGGTCAAGCAGGTACAAACACATGCTCATCTCTGTCCCATCAGATCCCACCCCAAGCCCCAGACTCCACTAGAGTAATGAGACCTGGGGCAATGAAACCCAAAATGGCAGCTAAAAAATGGGGCTGATGGTGAAGCTCCAGGAAAATCAGGTATTTGGGGCATTACTCCCAACGGAAGAAAGTTTGAATTTGCACTCAAGCCTTTACCTTGTGGGAAGATTATTATTATTATTATTATTATTATTATTATTATTATTATTATTATTTATTATTACTGCTTGGCAGCCTGCGTGGGCATAAGGCTGCACTAGCACTAGGAAGAGTAGGCTGTCACCAGGGGGCAGCAGAACCCAACCATGCTGCTGGGTAGATGTGATAGAACTCAGGGATGTTCTATACACAAGGTAGTAAGGAGAAGGTCTGTCTTGTTTGCAAAAAGAAACAAGTTTTATATAGTAGTGGGTATGCTGTTTGTCTACCCAGCACCTTACACACAGTAGGCACTTTTAATCCATTGAATGAAAGGAGGGAACAGAATGTAAACATATCATCTTCATTTCTGTTTCACCTTGCACACAGTTTGTCAATCACCACATTTCTATGGTTCTGCAAGCTTTCCTTCAACCTTCCCACAATGCCGTGTTGCTGTTATCACCACTTACTGCATGAAGCTCTGAGGCCCAGTTGAATTTAATCAGGGAGCTGCTTGAAGAAGCTGAGGGTCAGAATGTTTCCCCAGATTTGCAGCCCAGAAGAGAGACAGGTTTCTAACAAGCAGAAATGAAGTAGAAAAAAGAAAAAATATTCTAGACCAGAGGGTCCTGATGAGGAAAGATCAGCAACAGAAAGTGTCTGAAGTAAAAAATTGAGTGTGGTAGCCCATGCCTGCAATCCCAGCACTTGGGATGCAGACACAAGGCAATCAGGAATTCAAGTATAGCTTTGACTGCATAGCAAGTTCCAGGTCAGCCTGGGGTATGCAATATTGTCTCTCAAAAAACGAACAAACTGGAGTGAGTGCTGACTGCTTTACCCAGCATAGCTGAGAAGAATCTCATCAGTGGCCTCACCTTGCAAGGGCAAATTCTGGTTGGTCCCTGATATTGTCAGGGCTGGGATGTTCAGGAGCTCCAGAAGTGAGGGAGAAATATGGATGGATGGATGGATGGATGGATGGATGGATGGATGGATGGATGGATAGACTGGTGAATAGATAGATGGATGGGTGGATAGATGGATGGGTGGATGGGTGAATGGGTAGATGGATGGATGGATAGACTGGTGGTAGATAGATGGATGGGTGGATAGATGGATGGGTGGATGGGTGAATGGGTAGATGGATGGATGGATGGATGGATGGATGGATGGATGGATGGATGGATGGGTAGATGGATGGATGGGCAGATAGATGGATTGATGGGTGGATGGATGGATGGATGGATGGATGGATGGATGGATGGGTGAATGGGTAAATGTCCCACAGCTTCAGGATAAATGGTTTGTAGAAGGGAGATTTCTCTGAGGGCTCTTGCTTCCTTGGAACTCTAAGATCTAATCTCCCTACAGATAGGCAGTTCTAGGTACATTGCCCAGCATGGCTGAGAAAAAGATCCAGTCAAGTCCCTGTCGTTGTGGATGGCCTGGTAGGATAATCTGAGCCCCTTACCTTGACCTAGCCCTAGTTCTCACCAACCACCAGATCTCAGGATCTGGCCTGGAGGCTGTCTTTAGGATGCCTGGGCATGAAGTCCTGCCACTCACCTATCAGGTGTAGTCGTAGCCAAATACTCTCCTGACTCATGGCAGACATGGGGTCTGTGAGAAGTTGTTAACACATGTTGCAACAGAAATTCTGAGCTGAACTCCCCTATCTATTCTGACATCTAATCATTAATCTCAGATCCTAAATTGTTTCATTCCAACTAGACCCACTGTAGCAGTGAGGTTTTGCTACACGGATGTGGCTCCCAGCAGATTGCACTTGTACACCCAGAAGCTATCTTGGAATCCTCAAATGAAAGGCATACATATACATACATTAGCTTATTTTTAAAGTGCCTTGGCTACCTCAAAGGCTGGGCACTCCTAAACCTACCTTTCCCTGCTACCCCAGGCCCAATCAGGGAAGTGGCCAGTGGCCACCCACCTGAATTCTCACATGGCTTGTTGGCTCTCCTGTAGCTCTCCTCTTCTGTCTCCCATTGCATCCTGGCGATTCTGCTCTGTTCCTTTCTGCGTCCTAGCCCACGCAATTCTAAGTGTCCTGTCCTGTGTCCAGCCATTGGCCATTGGAAACTTTATTGATCAATCAAAAATCAATTGGGGATAAGGATCTTCAGCGTTTGGACACCCAAATTCCCAATTGAATCAAAGGCTTAGAACCAGTCTCCAACAACCCCTTTGACCCCATCTATCTGCCCTTCATAGAAATGTTCTTTATCCCCTCACCCTAGACTGAGCATTCAGGTAGGATATCTGTGGAAGGTTAGGAGTAGCTAGCTCTGGCTTGTGCTCTGTCCTGTCAGGCTTACATTCCAAGCTGGCTGCTTGTTGAGGTTTTAGAGCAATAATAATCAGAATCTCAGTTCCTAGACCCTGGAATAAGCAAATCCAGATTGAGACCCTTTGGAGCCAGGAACCAACCCCTTGTGGCCAAGGGGGGGTGGGGAGAGAAGGTGGGGAGAAAAAAAAAGCAACTCTTGGTTAAATAGGCAAATGCCACTAACTTGCTCACAACGCTATCTGTCCCATCTATGGATCTGGAAGGAGTAAGCAGGATTGGACCTATCATCAGCCCCGTTTTTCCCACTACATTGAACAATTGGGACTTTGAGACCCCCCCCGACCCCCAAGATCTACCTGTACACCTATTCCTGCCTCAACTCTAGCCACAGACCCGTGTGAACACTGACAGTAGGTTCTGAGGAATGAGCAGAAAGGACAGTTGACATTGAGGTCAACCAGAAACTGGATAGGAAGGTCAGTCCAGGGCTGTATAGCAAGACAGTCAGCTGAGACAGAGAGAGATCGAGCAGCAAGGTAGGATGTGGGCCAGCCAGTGAGATCAGATAAGGAAATACTTAGAGACTGGACAGGATGTTCTCAGGCCAGTGGAAGGAACATAGTTATCAACATGGGAATAGGGATATCAGGTAGGAATCATCCAGGCTGGCAGAGACCACCATGGCCTCAGAAGTAGCAGCCCCTCTGTTCTATTTCCAGAGCTGGGGCTACATGAAGCCATTTAGACTCTAGCTTCCCGCTTAGCAGGCAGAGAATTTCAATGGTGAAATTCAGCTGATAGGATGAGGTTTTCTGGGGTAAGCCTTCACCTCACCTCTACTCAGCTGCCACTCTGCCATCTTTTAAGCCTGACCACATCTGGGGTACGTGGCCTTCCCTTTGCCAGCAGACTAGTTGAGGATTTGGGTGTATGTGTTCCTGATCTCCTTGCTGCAGGCTGGGCAGAGGATAAGATATGGCTTGTGAAATTCCCATTTTCTGGGTCCACTGTGTCCTCTCTCCTCCTCTTCCTCTTCATCTTCTTCCTCTTCTTCCTCTTCCTCTTCTTCCTCTTCCTCCTCTTCCTCTTCCTCCTCTTCCTCTTCCTCCTCTTCCTCCTCCTCTTCTTCTTCTTCTTCTTCTTCTTCTTCTTCTTCTTCTTCTTCTTCTTCTTCTTCTTCTGTTTTTTTTTTTTTTTTTGGTTTGGTATGGTTTGGTATTTTTGTTTGGTTGGTTTTGGTTTTTTGGTTTTTTCGAGACAGGGTTTCTCTGTGTAGCCCTGGCTGTCCTAGAACTCACTCTATAGACCAGGCTGGCCTCGAACTCAGAAATCCGCCTGCCTCTGCCTCCCAAGTGCTGGGATTAAAGGCATGCACCACCACTGCCCGGCCCTCCTCTGCCTCTTGATTCTCTTCTCTGGGTAGGTTCTCTGAAGTTTCGTGGAGACACATCTGGCATCTTAGCTTCATAAATATCCTGAGTAACCCCACCCTAAAGTAGGACAACAGGAGGTAGGTGGGTGATGGCCAATGACCCATTACCTACCAGGGCTGGGCCTTTTCTTAGACCTCAAAGCCAACAAGGCCATATGCCTTGGATTGTAGAAGATCCATGTGACACCTCTCATCCTTGTGTGGTTCCAGAAGGGGCTACTAAGGCCTTGCCCTGGCTGTGCTTTCAAGTTAAATGATGCTGGCTGAATTACTGATTCTTAAGAGCAGTATTCTGAGCCTCACACAGATGCTTGTGGGATCCAAGATTTACTTTGTGGCTGAAGGACAGGTCTTGGTGACCCTGGGGTGTAAAAGGTGAGGGAACAGAGACACAGCAAGCCACTGTCGCCCTCAGCAGCCTTAGAGTTCCCTTAGACCTTTTAAGGACCTCCAAACCAGGCTTCAGTGTGGAAAAGAATTTTGGGACTAGCCAGTTTGAGTCGAGACTTAATAAAGATACCTTAACATAGGCAAAAGCCAGAGGGTTCAGAGGAAGAGATGTGCTCGGGAAGTGAGACACACCCAGAAGCTCTGGCTTGAGCTTCTCAAAGAAGAGTCAAGGTGTGCCATCTGCATTATCTACATATGCCATTGCTCCCAAGTCATAACTCAATGCGTTGTTCGCCTGTTTTTCTCCTTATGCATAGATGGTGTGAATGAAGTCATACTGACCAGATGTAACCAGGGGCCCCTGGGGTGCACAGGCATTGGTATGCATCCTTTCCATATAAAAGGTTTTCTGCTGAGATTCCTAGAAAATTTACAGGTTTACAGCTAGGAAAGGGGGCGGGGGTGGGGGAGAGGCCGTAAGCCGTTGTCAGTTGTGTTGAAATTCTTGCTTATGGTGTTGTTTGCTAGTGAGGAGCTTCTACTGTATTTCAGAATCGGGAGGTCCAGACCTGTCCTCATATCTCCACCCCCATTTCCCTGACTTTCTACCCTGCCTCTGGAGAAGCAACAGTACCTGGTGGAAAAGACCATGGCCTCTGTCCTCAAGGCCTTCTCTTTGACAGCACTGCAAGTTCTTCTTGTTCCTAGCCCCTTGTCCTTCCCTCTGTCTCTCCCTCGGCATTCACCACAAACACCACAAGAGTCATTAGGGGCTCCTTAAATGAAAACAAAACAAACTTGCCTTCTCTATCTCAGCCATCGATGTGGCTGCTTTTGAAAAGGACAATATCAACAGAACTGCAGGAGGAATGACCTTATTAGTTGCTCTAACCTTGACACCCCACCCCACCCCACCCTATCCAACCCCAACCCTACCCAACTCCAGCCCCACCCCCATCCCTCACATCCCACCCCCATGCTTTCCTCATTGGCCACAGAGGCTTCTAGGGGCCTCTCCAAAGATGCTGGGCTCTTTTCTTTGGATGGGAAGTCAGAATTCAGGGATATGTACCCTCAGTAGGTCAGCGTCAACAGCCTCCAATAGCATTCCCTGGACCGGCTGGGGCCTTCACTTCGTCTTGGTCTGAAAGAGATTTTTGTTTTCTGGTGAGAACAGCCCCAGCCTGACCTGGCTGCAGGAGCCAGCAGCAGGAGTGCAAACCCTTTCATGTGACAGGCCCAGAGTGGAGTGATGCCGGCCAGCCAGCAGCAGGCCCTCCCCTGCAGCTTGGGAGGCAGGGCGTCCATTTGCATATTTCCCCATTCATCCTGCCCTTGAAAAGGAGGCCTGAGTTCTTAGTCCCTGGCCCAGCCAAGGGCCCAGAACTTGAGCCCTAAATTAACCCTGTGGGCCAGAGGCTGAGGCTGCAAGTGCTACTAGCCACCCCTGACCTCCAGAGTGCTGGTGCAGAAGACAGCAGACTTCTGTTTATCAGCATTGCTTTCAGCAATACTGGAAGAAGATTCCCTTTTATTTCTTCCAGTGGCAGCTAGAAAGTGTGGTAATTTATCATTGTCAGAAAATGTACCTTGAACCCAAGATAAGACTGATTAATTCATTGCTTAACGTGTAAGGTACACACACACACACACACACACACACACACACACACACACAGAGAGAGAGAGAGAGAGAGAGAGAGAGAGAGAGAGAGAGAGACCTTACCTGGAATTGTGGGTAAAGGAGCCATATAGATTCAAGGCTATAACAGCTGCACTCTGCACTCCTGGCTAAAACACAGTGATACAGCCTGCCTGGGACGCTTTTCTATCTCTAGGCCTCAGGGTACCTACAGGCCATGCCTTGAAAGACATGAGGCACACATTGCCAGCTGTAATCTCTTACCTTCTGTGACTTAATGTCCTCCTGGTTGGCTTCAGCTTGCTGCTCTGGTCCTTGTTACAGCCAGACTCCTGCTTCCTTCCCTACATTGAGGGATCCTGGCAGGTACCAATAGCTTACAGGATTTTCCTGGAACTTACCAACCCATTGTGTTACCCTGCCCAAGCTTAGCTGTCCTTCAGGTCCCCATCCTGGCTCTCCCTCCATTTCTTTCTGAGCAGGTATCCCCCAAGAAAACCGCAATGTTCGTAAATAGCAGTCAGGCAAGCAGGGCACTGTTTAGTTTCCCCCTCACACCTTAGCAACCCCAAGACCCCAAGGGTCTTGGCAGGACCCTTACTACCTCAAGGAACATGGTCCTAGCTAGAGGAAGCTGCTATCCATCCCCCCCCCACCCCCACACACACCCCGTACCTTGGCCATCTGCAGTTGGACTCCTGAGCACATGTTCCTGCTAGGAGAGCAGATGTGTCCTTCACTGAGCTTGAAGTTGCAGCATTTGTGACAGTGTCCTCAGTCTAGGCTAGCAATTAAATGGACTCCTGGCCCTGAGGCCAAGGCAATCCAACCATGTCTGAAAAGGAAAGGATCTTGATATGCCTAGGTCTTGTCTTCCTGCACAATGAGACCTAGCCTATGTGGTGATCATGACCCTTGCTAGTCTCCTTGGAGTTCTGCCTGCTGTCCCAGAGTGCAGTGTGGGAGCAGGAGAAACAATGGAAACTCAGTTTAGCCACAAACCCTTAGTCCATGACAGCCTTCATTTCCAGTCATTCTGCCTGGTAGATATCTCCAAAGGGGCAGCTACCATGGCTGCTGTTATCCCTCTGGTTTGTGATTTCTCTGTGCCCCACTTATGGTGAGAGCAAGGCTTATCTCAGCGCTGGCGAAAAAGATACTGTGTTTCTTTTTGTTACTCTGATCTCAAGGCTCCTTGTGCTTCTGAGTCTTTGGAAGCACAATCTGAGCCTGGCTTCCTGATCTGCTCATCACACGTGTGTGGCCATGGTCTCCAGCAGGGGTTTGGGGTGAGTGGAAATTTTGAGTGCTTGTCTTGAGGATGGCCATGAAGGCTGGTGAAGGCAGACGCTGGAGGCATGGTGACGGTGAGTATGGGGGTAGCCAGGGAAGTAGCTAGTCGCAGTAACCCTCAGTGAGGGCCTTTCTGCATGTAAGGAGCTTCAGCCACCCTTAAGAGAGAGCTATAATCAGGCTCCCCAGAGAGTTCCAGAGTGAGCCACTTGGTAACTCAGCAACCCTATCTCACAAGGGATACACACAAAGCCTCTCATGGCAATACCTGAGTTGGGAAGGCCCTTTACTTGGTCATCTGTGGCTCCATAAATCTAATTAAAGCCCAAGAGGAAAGTGGAGTGGAAGCCCCTTGGTCACACAGACCTGAGCTTGGACCCTTGTGCAGATGAGACCACTGCTAGGCCTAGTGAGGTCTGCCATATGGCGGTGCGGGTTAGGGTTATTCAGGTGTGGTAGTGAGGTAGGAGCTCTTCTTACCCTGACAACTGTGAGTCACACTTCCTAGAAAAGAACTGCCCCCTTATCTCCATGCCCTGGCATAGTACAGTTTTCACCCCCCACCCCCCAGAACTCTGGTTGCCCCTTATGTGTCTCTGAGAAGCATCATAGGAGGTATTTGTCCTCCTGAGAGATCTCTGGAAGAAAGTAGAGGCAGGGTGGCAAGATAGCTCAGTGAGTAAGGACACTTGCTGCCCAGTCTAATAAACTGAGTTTGATCCCAGGAACCCGTGTGGTGGAAGGAGGGAAATGACTCCTACACGTTGTTCTCTGAGCATGTATGTCGTGGTACTCTTGTATACACACACACACACACACACACACACACACACACACACACACACATACACACCTACCACATACACAGTGGGCAAATACAATAATAATTTTTAAAAAGTGAAAAAAGAGGACCCAGCAAAGAAATGAAATCTGGCAGATTGGGAGATGCTGAAGCCAAGTTCCCTGGCCTCCAATTAATGTCTCAGGGGTGTGTGTTTGTGTGGGGGGGGGAGGGGGAGAGAAAGGGGGAGGAAGAGAGGGAGAGAGGGAGGGAGGGAGGAAGAGCAAGAGAGAGAGAGAGAGAAAGAGAGAGAGGGGGAGAGAGAGAGAGAGAGAGAGGCTTTGTCTTCTAAGCCATGGCCAACTCCCCTCCCAGACTAAAGACTATAATGTGGGGTCACGGAAGGTAGAAGGCATGGGTTGAGGCCCTGGCAGGCTGGCAGTGAAAGTGTTAAGGCCTAGTTGCTTGGCTTTGAGCTGGCCTGAGCCAACACCGCCCCATGTGCAGATGAAGGGGGGGCCAGTGGGGGCCTTGAGGGGCCAACAGCGCCTCACAGAGCTGCTCTGTGCCTTGGTCCCTGCAAGACCTGTTCCCACAGCCACAGGGGAGCTACCGTTCCTACAGTTAGTCTCCTATCCCCATCTTCTCAGAGCAGGCAGCCGTTGCCATCAGCTGTCCCCAGGGGCAGGGCCTTCGCAACTTTTGTCCTTTGATCAAGATGTGGTAACCTCTTTCCCTGGGCTCCACAGGCCCTGGAAAGGGAGACTGGTTCTAGCAGGATCAGCTCCACCACCTCCTCAGTGCCCGGAGCCTGCTGGAAAGGTAGGATGGTGATTGTATTGCCTTTTGCAAGTTGTCTTTGAGCCCCCTTGGCTGGCAAACACATGATGTAACCGATTCAGCTAACTGCTCTCCACTAAATCGCTTCCTTTATCGTGTGCCTGGCATCTACTCCCTGCCCATGATCCTATTTGAGAAGAAGCCCAGAAGGGTTCAGTGACTTGCCCAAGACCACATAGCTATCAGGAGTCTAAATTAAGATTTGGTTGCTGTTCAGTCCGGCACTGGAATCCACCTTTTGGCTCTTTCCCTAACTTGCTTACTAGAGTGCTACACTTTGGGGCCTGGTGAGGCTGTGATTTGAGCTCTCCAATGGGAGGTAGGGTGGTCGTTTGATGATTTGATGGCTTGGTTCACATTGCCCACTATTACTGCAGGCTGTTGAGGTTTGCAGAGGTCCAGAACCCGACTAGACCAGGCCTTACTGATGTTCAGAGTATCCAGGGTGATGCTAAGGAAATCCAAGAGAAGATTCAGAGGGATATAGGTATCCTCAGGGCAAACATGCTGAGTCTGGACATTGGGTCAGAAGGCAGTAGGGAACTAGATGAGGTGTTTGGGCAGTGGCATGACAGAGTCACATCTGTGTGACAGGAAATTAACTCTGGTGCAAACACAAGTACAGGTTAGAGAAAAGAGATCCACAAAGAGGCCAGCGTGGGGATCTGGGCTGCACAGGGTAGTGGGCATTCATTTCATACAGAAGTATAATGGTAGCTTAGGAAGATGTGGAGTACTGGGATGGGAAGCTGCATCAGCAGAAGGGTCCCTCAACGCTGGTTCACTGTCTCCCAGGGCCATTTCTATAGTTTGTGCTTGGGACTATGAACCTTTCGTTCTGTTCTTGACGGCTTAAACCATCCACCCTCCAGGGTGAGCTTGTGAGCAGAAGTTTCAGGTGTCCAGTCTGGGCTACTACTTGATAGTCCAAAAGGTTCCTTGTTAGAGGGAGAGGCTTGGGAGGAACCTAGTTTCTGCTGAACATTGGGTCCTCCCTGCCAGGTGAACAGTTACAAACACCCACAGCAGCTCACTTGGCAACGGCAGCATCTGCTAGCCCCTGGGGTATTGTCTGTATACCCCTACCAGCCATAGCTGCTGCAACCAGAAAAGCCTCCTGGGCCATGGAAAGAGACAGCTGGGCTTGTGCCTCAGGGACCACCCCAGGTAACAGGAGGTCAGAGAAGGCCAAGGCTGTGTAAGATAACCAGAGACCAGACTCCCAGACCTAGTCTTTGTTCTCCCCTCCCACATGCCAAGGGTTTGGTGGTGGACACTGGCTTCAGAGCCAGTGTCCTCAGAGGACCTGGACTCATAGCTCTGCCCCGAAGAGTCTCCCAGGTCTGAAGGGAAACTCAGAAGAAAAAAAAAAATAACACAAGCACTTTTGACTGTGTAAGGAGGTAAAGCTGGTAAAACAGAACCCTCTGGTTGCCAAGGAGGCTTGCAGGCCAGACTCGGGGCCAACGGAGCTATGGCCACTATAGACAGCTCCTTAAGTAGACAGTCACCTGAGGAGCAGTGGGATGTCCTTCATCTAATGCCTTTCATTGGTCCAGGTGGGAGGAGACTCATGGTGTGTGCAAAGCAAAGAGCACATGACTGATCCCTCTGGCTGATCCCATGTCCAATCTCTGCACATTACCACCACCTCCCAGGACCTGAACCTGGGTCCTTCTGACAAGACGAGAGCTGGGTTTTGTTTGTTTATTGTTTATGTTTTTCTGTGTGCCCAACATGATTGCAAATGAGAGGAAAATTGTGGAAATGGGTGTGTATTAGCAGGGGTAGGGTGGCCACGTGAATCAAGGGGATGCATTCCATGCCCTTCACTCACTAACATAGCTGGCTTCCTCCACTAACATAGTGGAGACACCCTTGCAGTGACTGTAAAAGCTGTCCGGAGGGTTAAACAGTGTGGTACATTGTACAGGTTTTTCTAGGAATCAGGAAGTTGGGAAGTTTAATCAAGTCCCACTTTTCCTGAAGCTCAGAGACTATCCTCAAAGGCTTGCCATGGGGACCTTTGTACAGGATTTCAGGGACTCAAAGACTTTATTACCTGAATAGGATACTCAGCTCCCCATGAGTTCCAGGCACTCTCCAGCTTCTGCATATTGGCTTCTGTCTGCCTAGGACTACCTTTTCCCCTCACCCTTCAACCTCAACAACTGTATCACTTCCTGCCAGAAGCCCGCTCTGTTTTGTCATAGCTGAGTCAGGCACCTCCTCTGCGCCTTGTGTCTGATCACAGCCTAGACCATACTGTACAACGCCGCCCACCCCCTCATGTCTACCCTACAACTCTGAGTTGGTGAGAACAGAGACCACATAGAGGCTGTCAGATACACGGGTGGGAGGGCGGATGGCTGACCTAGCCATCCCACGCTGTGCCCTGGGATGGTGGCAAGCATTCCAACCCCCTTCCTTGGATGCCTGGTTTGTGTGGCAGCCAGAGGTCTGCCTGTGAGCAACTGAATCACCAAGGATTGGTGATTCCAAGACATTCTTTCAGCCTCTTTAATGTTGTTTTAAACTATCTAGTGGAGTCCTTGTGGCTGGATGGGAGCCCACTGAGTCAGTTGATTGCATTAAAGGAAAACACCCTCAGCTCAGAGCCCACTCCAAAAGTTGGTGGAAGCATCTAGATTTCCCACTAAGTAGTGAGTCACTCATCTGGTAGGTCTGGCTGGAACTTGGTCTTCCCATCTACACTTTTAGGCAAGGGGATGTCCCCAGAAGAGAAGGCCACTTGACCACCTGCCCAGAGCCCTCCCTCCGTAGAGGGGTTTTCCTTTTTTCCTTGGTGGAGTTACTGGTCTATAGATGTGACTCTGCTCTAATAATGAGAATCTTAAGTCAGTTGACCTGCATACAGAAAGAAAGAGAGAGGGAGAGAGAGAGAGGGAGAGAGAGAGAGAGAGACTGCTGTGGGATGTTTTCTTTATCATTGATCTTATTTAAGAAGACTGCTTTCTGGAGGGAGCTGGAGAGATGGCTCTGCAGTTAAGAACACTTGCTGCTTTCCCAGAGACTCAGACTCAATTCCTAGCACCAACATAGTGGCTCACAACTGTTGCTTACTCCAGTTTCAAGGAATCTGACGCTCTCTTCTGACCTTTACCAGGCATGTGGCACATAGACATACATGCAAGCAAAATACCCACACACATTTAAACAACAACAACAACAACAAAACAACTGCTAATAAAATTGGGTTTCAAGCTCCACAGATCAGGGATGGTGCCTTTGCCAGACTAGGGGCCCACGTTCACAGATCTCTAGGAGCGCCCATGGAGGTTGGTGAGTATCCCTGGAACTCAGAAAGCCTGGTGGTGTACATCTGCAAAGCTGCAACCATGGCAGCACGGGTCCAGGACAAACTGCCTCTGTCCAGTGTTTGGGCCACCTGGGCCAGTCCTGCCTCTACTCTTTCCAGGGCTGAGCAGCCTCCCCCATCTAACAAACGCATCTTGTAATTATGTCTATAGTTCTGTGGCTATGCCATGCCCAGTGGTACTGTGCCCATTTCAAAGATGGGGAAGTGAAGGTTCAGAGAGGGTAGGGTATGCTTAACGGTGTGTAGTTTATAAATAGAGACTTGAACCCTCTGCCTATGATGATTTTGCACATTGTTGACCTCATGCCATGTGGTAATGTCATAGGCTAGCTCAATTACTATTTATTGGAGGAATAAATAGTCAGAGGTCAAGCAATTGTTTAGCTCCTATCCTGTGGCTCCAGAGTCACCACTGCTGGCATTTATTTTTGTTTCTCAAAAAGGGAAACCATACCTACCACTTCCATGATGTCAAGGGCCCATGAAGAGGCATCCTGCAAACAGGGCGAGGCAGTCCAGAGCCTGCCCTGTAACCACTGGAATGGCAGACCTATGCATATCCCAAGAGCTTCTAGCTCCAAGTCATACTGGGTAGTGACACTAAGAGGCTCCAATGTGAGTTCTAGCATCTGACACCTGACCAATTACTCTGCAGCCTCTCAGTCCTGAGCAAGATGCAGAACCCAAAGCCTAGCGAGCTGTCCCTGCTCTGTCAATGTGTCATCACCAAGCAGCTAACAAAAGGACATAAGATATTTCTGGACGATGCCCTGCTCACCCCCCATGGCATCTTCCATGTCTCCCAGAATTCACTGGACCACAGTGGGTAGGAGTACACCCTGGCCACCACCTGCACATCAAAGAAGGTGCTGGTACCACGAGACCCATCCACCACTATAGTCATCTCTCTTGGCCTTGCTTACTTCCCTCTTCCCATCAGTTTAATGCCTAAACACTTCCCTCTGCTCCACTAACTATATCCAGTCAAGGGCAGGGCCAGCTATGCCTGTTGGTACCCCATGTGTGGTAGAGCCACAACGGTCATATTGCCATACAGGTCATCACCTTCAAGTCATGAAGCCTGGAGCTATCAATTTGGGCTAGTCCACAGACTCTGCCAAATTCCCCTTCCTTCTCTCCTTCAGAGTCAAAGCCTGGGTTCAGTCTCAGAGGTGGACTCGGTAGCATCCGAGAGACTCTGTGCCTAGAACTGCCAGTACATACTAGCCCCTGGAAGATGTAGAGTCATGGCCCTGGCATGGGCATGTGGTTCTCAGGAACACTGATGCCAGGCTGTCAGGTGTGAGTAGTGAGGGCTCTAGTCTCTCACCAGAGTAAAGCATCTCCAGGTGTCCTTCTTTTGGGCTTTACTGTATTGTACTAGGAGACTGCATATCTGACCCATCCTCTAGCAACTCCTCCATGGCCTGTCTGTCTGGTCTCCTCTCTCACCTATCTCTTATCCCCCACAGAGATTGTCCTCTCACTTCTGGAGAAGATGCAGACCCAGGAGATCCTGAGGATCCTGCGGCTGCCCGAGCTATCGGACTTGGGCCAGTTTTTCCGCAGCCTCTCAGCTACCACCCTCGTGAGTATGGGTGCATTGGCTGCCATCATTGCCTACTGGCTCACCCATCGGCCAAAGGCCTTGCAACCACCATGCAACCTCCTGAAGCAGTCGGAAGAAGTGGAGGTGAGCAGGGCAGGAGCTGTCCCATCATGCAAAGTAGCTCCAGAAGGTAGAAGTCAAACCTGTAGCTTGTTTGACTCCAAGTAACCCAAAAATTCCTGGTGTTCCCTGGTAACCAGCCAACAGGCTCCGCAGCAGCCTTGAGCAAGGTTGCCAGTAAGATGGTCCTCCCACCTCTGCCAAGGACTGACCCTTGGCAAAGCCTGACCTTCACTATCAGGCAGGCTAAGTAGGTCCTTGGGGCCTGCAGGATAAATTCACTCCCAAGTTCCTGCCCCTAGTCTTGGCTGACAGGGACCAGAGCTGAGCTCGTCCCAGGGCCTTTTCCTCTCACAGAACCTGGCTCAGAGGTAGGTTAGCAGCAACCGGGAAGATACACTCACTGGCTTGCCAGCAAGGAACTAGTGAGGTTTGCATCTCCGTGGAATTTAAGGACTTTGGCCTTTGCTTAAGATTCATTTTTTTTATATGTGCATTGGTGTTTCCCTGCACATATGTCTGTGGGAGGGTGCCGTATCTCTTGAGACTGGAATTACAGATAGTTGTGAGCTGTCATATGGGTTCTGGGACTTGAACCCCAGTCCTCTTGAAGAGTAACTAGTTTTTGTTGCTGTTGTTTTGGTTTGGGTTATGGCTGTTTTTTGTTTGTTTGGTTTGGTTTGGTTTTTTTGTTTGTTTTTTTGGCTTGTTTTGTATTTAATTCTGCCTGTGTTCTAAACATTGCTGTACCGTTTCCATGGAGAGTGCATTCACATGGTTCATAAGAAATGAAAGGCCTCATTCCAAAAAACTTCTGCCTCCTGCAGCTGGCCTTTGGTTCTGTTAGGAGTTCTGTGCCAGCCAGGAGCAAAGAGATAGCCTCATCTCCTTTTTCGTGGTTGGTTGGTTGGTTATGTTTTTTTCTAGACAGGGTCTCATGTAACCCAGGCTAGCTTCAAACCCCTGATCCTCCTGCCTCTGGGTCCCTGGTGCTAGGATTCCAGGTGCACATCACCACACCCAGCTCCCCTGGTTTAAGTGGGGTCACGTTCCACACACTTGCACATCTCACTTTGTTCTTGATCATACATCTTGGTAACCATCAGCCTGGCAGTGTTTTGCCGACTGGGAAGAGCACAGAGAGAACAGAGATCTGGATTCCCAGGCTGACTTCTTAGAAGGAGTGATGGGTGTGAAGGCCCAGGTGTACTTGAAAGTATGTGGTGTTGGGGAAGCGCTGGCTTGTATTTGGTGCTGAGCAGTTGGAGAGGGGCTGGAAAAGGCCAGCATTGTGGGGATGAGAATGGAGAAGAGAAATCCTGGGCTGGAGGCCTGAAAGCACCTCCCTGAGCTCTGTGGCTCTGGGTCTTACTGAGTTTGTAAAGTGAGTACTCAAAGGAGCACCAAGCAGTTGGTAGGATGGTGCAGGGAAACCACTAGGAGTAGTTGAATTTGGTTCAGCTTATAATTACAACTCACCCAGACAGACCTAAGGAAAGACCCTCTGTCCCTGTCCTCCAGAAAGACCCACCCTTTCAGGGAAGACTTCTCTGTCCTTGTCCTTCAGGAACATGAGTGGCTGTGTGAACTAGGCAAAGGTGACAGGGGCAAGAAATGAGGTGAGGATGGCAAGCACTCTTATACTCCTTGGGACACACATAACTCAGACTATTTCACTCCTCCAGCTTAAAGCCCTTCCCTTCCCTCTGCCCAAAGTCCAGCCCTCACTCCTGGGTCTGTGTCCCTCTCTAGACTGTTCTCACTTCGTGTTTCTCTAGAGCACCACAGATTACCCACAGTCCCCCAGCACTCTGTGTTCCTATACCGTAAGTGTGTGCTTGCTACTGCATACTATACATTCTGCCTGGCCAATCCCTGTGCATCCCTCAAACTCCAACCAGGTGCCCCTGCCCAACACACACACATAAGCCCCCACCCCAGTCCCTGGCACACAGTCTTGTGCGGCATCATATCTGCTGCCCGGGTATGAAGCAGGCATGTACCCCTAACTTCCCACATGAGTCTCTGTTGGACAGAACTGGCAGATCAGAACTTTCCACTCCAAATGGTTGAGAGCTGCCTGTGGTTTTGCATTTGGCTGTTTGTTCTGTGGTGCTAATTTTTCTTTAGACCCAATGTTCCAAGAACTAGCTGGCTCTGGGCCATCCCAGGACAACCCAAATAGCATGAGAGATCAGGCAGGGCCATGGCAGAAGAGCTCTGGGCTTGGGGATCCTGGGGAAGAGGAAGGCACAGATGTCCTACTCCTATCCCTGGCACCATCGCAGAGGGCCTTCATTTCATGCCTCTCTGGATCTGCATTGTTGAGGGCCCAGGGTCTTGCTGCCCAGTCTGTACTCCCACTACCCATACTCTTGGAAAGTACCTTAAAGCATAGTCATCAGCAAATCCATGTTAGCATGTCAATGATGGGTACCAATCTTCTTAGTTCAAGGTTATATATAGCTATCCTAGGAGCATAGCAATAGATGGCCCAGTGCAGGGTACCTTGGCAGGCTGATCCTGATTCTGAGTGATAACAGATTCCCATTCTATTGTAGGGCTTTGTTTCAAGAGTTCCTTAAAAAAAAAATGTGAGCATTATGTGTCTGCTGATCTGGTATCCAAACACTGTGTACTTGTCAAGTGTAGATGTGTGTGAGACGTTAGTAAACCGTGCCTGTGTGTAGTAACTAATTCGGTTGAGTGTGGGCACAAACAAACTGGGTGCGTATACTCTGGTGTGAACAAGCCATGAATGTGAGCACTTCCAAGCCTCAACCCTGTGAACCAAGAGTGCATCCAGGGCCCTAATTCCTAATGTTCCTGCCTACCTCAGCCAACTTCTCTGATGTGTTTCTTTTCTAGGACAGTGGTGGAGCCCGGCGATCTGTGATTGGGGGTTGCACACAGTTGCTTACCCACTACTATGACGATGCCCGGACCATGTACCAGGTGTTCCGCCGTGGGCTTAGCATCTCAGGTAAGGAGAGGTATATGGAAAATTGTATCAGGCACTGAGCAGATCTCCAGCATGGGATGAGGGAGATAGCAGTGTCCAGGTCAGCAGAGAGTTCCTGGTCTTTCCACCAGTAAGAGAAGCAGCTGACTTAGATGGGTTAGGGTTCACTTCAGCTTTGCTTCAACCCTTCACATTGAGTGCCTTGTACTCTCCATACCCTCCATGGGCAGCCCCTGGGGAGCCTAGAACTGCCATATCATACTGTCAAACATGGTTTGGAACCTGCACCCCTGAGATGCCTCAATAGTCCCAGGTATGAGACAAAGGGAGGCTGTCACAGAGGGCTATCCTGATACTTGCTCCCACTGCCCGCTGCCACCAGATATAAGTTCCCTATTAGATCTCTCGTAGGAACTGCCGTGTAAGTCATAATGGGAACTAGGTACCATGCTATTTTCACTCCTGGCCTCCCCGATCCCCGGGGAGAAGCTGTTCTTGCATTCTTACAACCTTCTTGGGCCACAGACACACTGCTGGAGGGAAGTTTCCTGGAGCCAGAGGCACCCACAGCACATTTTTTCCCACCCTGTGCTTAGTGGACAGGGGCAGGAGGTGAATCCTCCCTGACACAAGGCCCACTTGTGTCTCTGCAGGGAATGGACCCTGTCTTGGCTTCCGGAAGCCAAAGCAACCTTACCAGTGGCTGTCCTACCAAGAGGTGAGTGAGGGCACAGACCCCATCCTGTCTAGCTCTGTCCAACTCCTGTTGGATCGAGAGGAGGCGCAGGAGTATCCAGCTGGGTCCCAGAGGCCTCATTTTTTAAAATTCAAGGTAAAAAAAAAAATAGCTTTTTTTTTTTTGCCTTGGAAAATTTCATATGTTTTATACAACATAATATAAAAAATAGAACAATGTGAATTCAGCGTTTATCTGCACAGTGACTGTCAATTCAAACGTTATTTATGGTTAAAAAAAACCTCTCAAATGTGGTAAAAAAAAAAAAAAAAAAAAAAAAAAAAAACCAACCAACCAACCAACCAAACCAGGAAGCCATAACAGTAAAGTAAAACAGACTGCAATGTACAAATGTATGTACAATATTAAAAGTTATTCAAAGTCCTTAGAGAAATGTGTTACACTGGAAAATGCCCACATTCGAAGCCTGGTGTAGAATGTTTACAAGGTCCTTGTTTGTTTTGTTTTTCACTGTTGTACTTGTTTCTAAACTCTGTGACAGTGTCACAGTGGTGTGTATAATGTGTCTGAGTTGCTTTTGCCTCTTATCCCACTGAACTCCTTCCTGACAAATCCCCACCCGACACACAAACATGTGCGCCTGCACACACACACACACACACACATTCTCTCTCTCTCTCTCTCTCTCTCTCTCTCTCTC
>JANHMN010000025.1:2958497-2983328 GCA_030674055.1 Rhabdomys pumilio
GTGTGTGTGTGTGTGTGTGTGTGTGTGTGTGTGTGTGTGTGTGTGTGTGCGCGTGTATGTCACGTTTATATGTATGTAAACGTTTATGCAAGTGTATATGAGTAAGTATGGAGGTCCAACATCAGCCTCAATTGACTTTTTTAGGTTTCATTCTTTGAGGCATGGCCAAGTGGGCAAGTCTAGCTGGCCAGAGAGCCCCATCAGTCTGGTGGTCTCTGCCTCCCAGTAGTGAGATTACAAGCATAAGCACCATCCTGCATTTTTCTTGGTTCATTTTCATTCTTTGAACTTTTCTGGGTGTCAACCCATGCAGTCCCGTCCAAAGTCAGGTTACAGTAATGGTCTCTGACCTCTGGACTGGCCGCTCAAGGGAAGAGTTCAAGTTTCTCACAAGGCCTCTGGCTTCCGGGCCCCCTCTTGCACCATCTTCCCCACTCCCTCGCCACCCCTGGTGAGCTTTCTCACATCCAGGCCAGAGCAGGCCAGAGCTCTGCTTCCTAGACCCTTCTATGAGTGCCCTGTGTAATTTTACATCTCCCCTACCCCTGGCTCAGCCTCAGAGAATGGGTCCATGATTCTTCAGCATGCCCTGTGTCCAATGCTATGATGTCTGTGACCAGACGAGTCCCCTCCCGGAAGCTCCCTTCACCTGGATAAGTCTTGCTGGCTTTTGCACATCACTTTACATGCCACTTCTTTAGGAAGATGTTCTCCGTGTGCACATGGACTAGGTGGGCTCCTCCTACTGACCCAGGACCGTGGGCCCAGTGCTGCAGCTAGGGCCTGATGCAGAGCTTAGGATGCTGTAAACAGCTCAACAGCAAGCCATGCCTAGTAGAAAGACAGAGTCTTTGGTTTCTACAGCCCAACTCCATGTCGACTTCTACTCAGGCTGGAGTAGAGATGGGACCAGGTATGAGGTTGGTAGGACCAACATGTATCCACATACCATGCTTCTTTCCTCTGTGATTACCTGCTCATCTTTCCAACTATAGTTGGAAAGTAACATGCCCAACACATCACTCACTGTAGCATACACACGGGGTAGGGTAGTAGAGGTTCCCACTGGCTCTCCCCAACATATGTCTCCTCTTGCTCCCACAGCCTCCACGGCCCGATGACCTCTCCATTGTGTGTTTCACAAGTGGTACAACAGGTAAGTCGAGGCCCAGATGCCCCTCTTCCTGGCTGCCTGGGAGGTGACTTCAGGCGTCTCTTGTGCCCTCTGTGGAGTAGAGTCAACCTGGTCCTGTTCAGCTACTGCTGTTGGCTTCCTTCTGTTTCCGCCATTGGCCATAGTGGGCAAGGCAGGGATGGGCAGATGTCAATGGATGGTGAGAGGACTCAGCACCTGCTAGACCCAGGACAATGGAGCCTAGGCAGCTGGGTCACAAGTTAGAGAATGGTCTCTGCTCATGGAGTCATTTCCTTATGGGAAATAGCTCTTCCCTCTGTTTTCAGACCCTTTTTGGCCTTTGTGTCAGATACCAGGAAAGGAGTATGGGCTCAAAACCCCTTCCCTACCACTTGCTAGAATACTACAAGCCAATCATTTAAGCCCTTTGCTGTCATTGTCCCCAAGTCCTCACCTGGAAAGAGGCAGTTAAAGGTAACAAATGAGATGTGGGGTAAGATGTGCAAGGACAGCCATGAGCAAGATTGCCAAGAAAAAGACATGAGCATAAATGACTGTGCTTGCTACTGACCGAGGAGTGGACCAGCAAGAATAATCTAGAAACACTTCCTGGAGAAAATCTGGATACAGCACTTTGCAGTCTACAGACCCCATTCCTGCTTTCACTTTGCTGCTCCCCTCAGCACAGTCTGTGAGGCTAGCAGGCGTGACAGCAAACCAGCTTCATGAAGAGGCCAGGGATCAGCATCCTGCTCTTTGAACTTTTCCTGCCAGTGTCCTTGTCACTGCCTCTTTCATCTGATGGCTTAGGAAATGTCTTAATTACTTTTGTATTGCTGTGAAAAACTCCATGACCAAGTCAACCTATGGAAGGAAGGGCTTATCTAGATTTGCAGTTCCAGGGAGTTAGAGCCCTTAGTCATGGAGATTGCAACAAGGCAACGGTGGCCAACAGGGTGGCTGGAAGCTGAGAGCTGAGAGGTGAGAGCCCACACCTCAAAATGCAAGCAAGAAGCAGAGAGAGCAAACTAGCATTGGCCTGAGTCTTTACAGTCCCAAAGCCTGTCCCCAGTGACATAGTGGCCTTCCTCCAGCAATGGCACACCTCCTAAACTGCCCACACAATGCTACCAACTGATGACTAAGTACGCAAGTGCCTAAGACTGTAAGAGATTCTCATTCAAATCATCTCTTGCTTCACCCTGCAAGCACATGAACTTCCCAACATTTACTTCCAGACCAAGGATTGGCCAGCCTGATGATAGTTCTCAGTGGGAAGTGACTTGGGATCCCCCAACTTTTCACAGGAAAAGCACACACAGCATTTGGGAGACCCCTGACCACAAAAGCTGAGTTATGCAAGCCAGTAGGTCTTGAGGGGCAGCGGGCCTTTATCAGATAGCAGATGGGGATGATTCTTGCCATTAACTCAACTGGGTTTCAAGATGTTTTAAAACTATATTTTGTTAAATCCTTTCAGAAAAGTAATACAGCCTCCACTCTCCAGAGCCAGCCCAGAATTTTACAAGTGTCCTTCAGGCTTATGTTGGTTTTAAAATAGCACTTCCCAAAGTCTTATTGGTGTTGAGTTTCATAACATGATTTTGTGTGTGTGTGTGTGTGTGTGTGTGTGTGTGTGTGTGTGTGTGTGTGTGACATGATTTTGGGGAACAAGTCACTGCCGTGCCTTTTAGCTTTGGATCTCCTTGCCCTCCAAGAGTGAGGAGCTTCAGGATTTTAGTGGCTCACTTGGTCAGTGGTGCTGCCCTTTTATCTGGGGAAATACTTCATGCTATTGAAATATGCTGTTGGCCAGCAGGAAGGGACAGCTGTCATATCTAGTGCCTTCCCAGCTGTGGACACACGTCAAAAGCCATGCTGTCCTTACCTAGCTGGGCAGAGAGGCAGCATCCATGGGGCTGGAAAACTGGTTGGAACTTAGTGTTCTATACCTTCTACTTTAAAGTCAAGGCCAGTGCCTGGTGGGTCTGAGACAGCAAGCAGATCTTTGACTTGAAATCATCTTGCTGGACCACATGCTTAGACTTCTTTGGATTTAGGCTAAGCCTGTGTTGTGCCTCTTACATTCATCCTCTTGTCAGCATGTCATCCACACTTGCCCTTGATGTCACAGCACAGCCACATGCTTTCTTTGCATGCTGCGTGTCTGGCTGCTAGCTTTGACGAAAGCTATGCTATTTTTCTAGTGGGGAAATGTAGGAAATATGACCCGACACTGATATTTGGCAGGAATTTCCAGGAAAGAGTTTCTTCTACCCTGTGGGAGGAATGTCCTAGAATCAGTCAGTGCTTTAGATCTCCTGGTCAGGCTAGAAGAGAACAAAATCTGTCAGTTCTGTGTGGAGCCAGGACACCTGCTGGTCCTTTGGGAGACACATCTTTGCTTAGAGTAGCCTCAGAGTCATGTGACCTCTCTTCAGCCCCAGTTTCCAGAAGATATTAAGTGAACACACTTTGTGCTTAGAGGGTTAGCTTCTGAGTAGGAACCAATCTTGTATCGCTGAGATTTTAACCTGGGTGGCAGTGTCTTACTGTTTATACCAGGCACAAAGACCTGCACTTTGATTCTGCAACCCAGATCACTCAGAAAACACAGGATGATTTCTGTTCTCCATGCGAGCAATCAGAAAACTTTCTACATCCAATTTAAAAGACATACTGGCAGAGATGTAGACTCATCCTGTACCGGAGCAGCATCCAGAACCTTCTGGAAGACTCACCTCATTCTGCAATGAACGTCCATTTCACCTTCAGCCTTTGGGGTCACACATAGAGATAACTTATGCAGATAATCTGAACATTTCTGGAAGTATTTTAAGAGTTCTATAGGTTGTTTATAAAGTGACACTGGAATCTGGAAGAAAATTTGTTTTTCTAAAAGGCCTGAACTTTGGCATTACTCGGGAGAAGAAAAGAACAGAACCGAAGAAGCACCAGCAGGGTTGGTTTCGCACCTCGGTTAAGAAGGCTGTGGAGAATTTTTGTCCGTACAGACAACTCTCTCTCCTGATCTTCAGATCTTCTGCCCTGAGTTTATGTTGGACAGCTATATGTCAGCCAGACCCACAGACCCACAGCTCTGTGGCATAAGGATCAATTTTGTGACATTCCTCTTCTGTATCTAGTATCTGGATCCTTAGAAACTTCAGGAACCTGAAGGTGAAAATTGCCAGGTGACTCTCAGAATACCTTAAGGACTCCAGGACCTTGTAGAATTCATATCTTGAGAGTCAACTAGGAGAGATAACATGGGCTCAGGCCTGAAGGGGTGCTGGGATAAAAAGAGCCAGAACAGGCGAGGCAGATCCTGTGAGTCTTTCTCTTTTCCAAAGGAAGACATTTTGACAACTACCTATTAGGAAAAAATGGTCACTTTTTAAAGAAACACATTCTTCTATGTCCCCCTGAACCACCTCTGTGGTTGACATCATAGGAGAAAGCACCAATCAGGCGGAGATCTTATCCATCATATGTCTTAGGCAGAGGGACCCCTCTGTCACTTGAATTAGAAGATGAAGCTGTGACTGATGCCAAATGGGTCACCTGCGAGATGAGCAAACAGGCCTCAGGGGATATAATTATGAGAAAGAATCTATTTTTATTCTCATTACTAAATTCCACCTGATCAGGGAGGGAAGTTCTCTCTTTCTCCTCCTGAATAAATGTCTTCCTTATCACTATTGGGCAACAAAATGTCCCATGGTCATGGTCACAGAGGTTGAATTCAGAGGCACCATGTCCATCCAAACTAGGAACCAGTGGACTTCTTCAAGACCTCCCTGTCCCTGTGGGTTTCAGATTAGGATTGAGAGAAAAGAGTCGAAGACTCAGTGTAACCCTCTCCAAAGAAATTCTCCTCACAAATTTTGCATATCTCTCTCTCTCTCTCTCTCTCTCTCTCTCTCTCTCTCTCTTTTAAAGGCAAAATTCACATAGTACATAAAATTAACACCCTTTTTAAAAAACAGAGTCTCAGTCTATGGTCCAGGCTGGCCTTGAACTCGCAGAAGTTCTCCTCCTCTGAAGGAAGGCTTCAGAGAACCAAGACTACAGTTGCAAGCCCCTGTGTAATTTTATTTAACCATTTAAAATTTGTTGTTATATCTTTTAACATTGTTTATTTGTTTTGTGTAGAGGTTTGGTAGCTACATCGTGGTATGCCATGCTACAGCACATACGTGGTATGCCATGCTATAGCACATACGTGGTATGCCATGCTACAGCACATACGTGGTATGCCATGCTACAGCGCATACGTGGAGGTCAAAGAGTAACCGTCAGGCTCCTGATGAAACCCTTTCTTGCTTTCTGTTTTCAGGGAACCCCAAAGGTGCGATGCTCACCCATGGGAACGTGGTGGCCGATTTCTCAGGCTTTCTGAAAGTGACAGAGGTGAATAAAGCACACTTCCCATACAGGCCTTTCTTGAGGACACACCTCGAGTTTCTCTAGCCAGGGTGTCAACTTTTCGATATTACCGTATGACTCTCTAGTCTTCAAATGTCTGGGCCGTATTCGCAGTCATCCTGAGATGAACGTGGTGTAAGGGTCACGGGCTAAACATGGTTAGAGTTGTGTTTTATTGTTATTATTTTAGGGCAGCCGCTTGCAGGCAGGAAGTTCTTGTTTTTACTAGGGTAACCCCACATTTACAACCACTTTCAGCCTCAAATACTGTTTTTGGGGGTGTTTTTTGGATTTGGTTTGGTTTTTGGTTGGGGTCTTACTATGTATTTCAGGCTGGCCTCAAATACCTGATGCCCCTGCCTCAGCCTCACAGATGCTGGGATTACAAGCATAAGCCATCAGACTAGCTTTCATCCCTAGTGTGGAAATGACCCATCCCCCAACATTCACTTGATATCAAAAAGCTCTAAGAGCCCAGGGCGAGGGTGGGGAGCATGTAAGCCTGATTTCATTTTTCACTTCAAAAACTGAGATCCCTGAGCTCCTGTATGTACTTTAATCTCAGAAGTAAGCCTCAGCTGCTAATTGTAAGGCTGTACTTAAGGGTAACTGCAAAGTCCAAAAAGCTTGCTTTCTTGGTCTGACAAAAGCATGGTAGTGTTTGTAAACAGCTAAGAAAAGAGGAGGACCTGTCCCAAGCAGGGTGAGTATGTGCTATAGCTTCCTTCAGAACAAAGGATGCCAGGCCCTTCCTCCACTGTGGAAACCATCTGAGCGTGTGCTACGTGGTACTGTGGGGCATTATACCCCAAACACTGAGATACTTGGTGGAAAACTGAGGCATGGTTGCTGGCTGAGATCAGGTTCGGAGTCATGATCCAAGATCCCAAAGTCTGTGCGAGCCAGCTCAAAGGCAAAAGGAGAGCAAAGACTTGTACAAGACAGAACAGTTAGGTTCCACTAAGGAAGTCCCCACCCTTCGCTGGCAGGAACAGTCTCTGGGACCAGTCCCATCTGGGAGACAGCTGTGGGATAGTGCCCAGCTTGTGTATTCTCCTTTAAGGACAGCCTGATTCCCAGCAATGGCTTGGGAGGCTATGTCTAGCCACCTGTTTGTGGCTTGGCCTCTTTTCCTCTGCCACCCGCCCACAACTCAGCCTAGCTGGAACAAATGATATATGTACGACTCTCTGAGCCCCTTTCCTCCACGAGGCCTAGAATGTGCCGTCAAGGCAAGACTGCATGACTCTGCTCAGGTAGCAAGGATGGCAGATGTTACAGGAAGAGGAAGAGTAGGGAGGGGAGAGAGCCAGGCTGGCGCCAACACCAACAAACAGAAACAAGCGAGGTGCAGGCCATCCTGAGAGGAGACTTCCCTGCGGAGCCTGGCTCTGCTGGTTTATATGTGCTTCATGTGGCTCTTTGCTTCTGCAGATAACCTACACCCACTGGCGCTGCGACCTAACACTTCGCTTCCTATGCTGCCTCTCTCTCTCTCTCTCTCTCTCTCTCTCTCTCTCTCTCTCTCTCTCCTCCACCTTCCCTCCCCCACCTCCTCTCTCTCATCGTTTTCCCCTCTCTTCTCACCTCTCTCTGTCCTCCCCCTCCCCCACCCCCACTCCCCATCCGCCCCTCCCCCAGGACCCTTTTTTTTCTCTTTATTGTTTTATGACTCTCTCGTTGTCTTCCTGTCAGTGTTTCTTTCCTTTCTGTCTCCCATGCCCGTCACCTGCAGAAAGTGATCTTTCCGAGACAGGACGATGTGCTCATCTCCTTCCTGCCTCTGGCTCACATGTTTGAGAGAGTGATCCAGGTAAGCCTCCTACCTGGCTGACTGGGACTTGCCTGGGCTCCTTGTGTTCTCTTGCAGAGTCAGTGGGCCCCCACTTGTGCGGATGTGCACTTTTCCTATTTGCCTTTAGCACACATGTTTGAGCGAATGGTGCAGGTAAGGCCCCTCGGCATCAGGGAGGCACTCTCTGTGTCTAGAACCTACACAGAGTCTCACCTGTCACTGGTTGTGTGAAGTAGGATCAAATTACTCCATCTTTAGAAGGTAGCACAAGGGGCCGGAGGGATCTGAGGACCTTGGCCACCCCACTTGTCCTCCCTAGGAGAGATGCTTCAGGAAACACCCAGACCTACCTCACCTCTCTCACAGACACACCTCAACTGGGAGAGGGCATTGGTTGGTGGCATTGGTTCCAAGAGCGTGACAGACCTTCAGAACTTTATTACCCCAGCTATGTGTGGTACTGCTCTGTGATGGCCAACATGCTTCTGTTCCATGACTTACAAACTTCTAAAGGCCAGAATGAAGCAATAAAAATGTAGGCCTGGATTATGCATTGGTCCTCAGATAGCTCTTGTGAGAGGAGAGAGAGAGCAAAGCGGGGAATCCGTGCAGGATGGTGGAGTCAAAGAATTTCCCACACACGTGCCACTGAAAGGATCAGCCAGTGAATAAAATATATCTTCCAAGTATATTTCTACTCTGTCTGGTGGGGAGAGCTGGTATCGTTGGGCCTGGATTAGCATACCAGCCATTATCATCGACTGGTTTTATGCAGCTGGACGAGCCACTTTACCTCTCTGAGCCTTGAGTTCTTCTCCCACAAATGGCCATGCCCGAAACACTGCCTTCCTTAAAGAGCTGCCCCGGGCGTTAAACAACAGAGCACATAATAAGGCTCCTCGTGTGCTTCTGGCTCCATAGGAACCAGCCAGGAGCCCCTGGTCTCCCATCAGCTCTAGCAACCAAGGAAAATAGCCCATCTTTCTACAGTTGCAGAGATGCCTCTGGGAAATCCAAAGCCTTTCTAGGGACCTGAAATAGACTCATTTATGGAGTGTTGATAATAGAACATTTCATAGACCCGAGTTTCCAGGGTGGGATGGAGTGGCTCTTGTCTAGGGTTGAGAGTGGATGTGAAGGAGCAGGCACCAACAAGAATGGACGCTCCAGCATCATTTCACTTGGCCTTCTTCCTAGGCCTGGTTGGGACTTGGTACAAAGGTTGTGGGTTGGTGGATGGGTCACTTACCTGCCATTCGGTGTCTGCCAGAGCTGGGTGGAGGGTCCTGGGTATTCTCCATGGAGGGCAAAATTTTGGATAGCTCTGGCCTGCAGCCAGGAGTTCCCACCCTAAGTGATCCCAACTTCTCATCCTCTCCTCTAGTCTGTTGTCTACTGCCATGGAGGGCGTGTGGGCTTCTTCCAGGGAGACATCCGCCTCCTCTCTGATGACATGAAGGCTCTCCGCCCCACCATCTTCCCTGTGGTCCCACGGCTGCTGAATCGGATGTATGACAAGGTGGGTCCCACGGACTGGAAAGTTCTCATCTGCTGATGTGGATGGGATCTAGGGTTCAGGGGAGTGGTTTCCTTCTCTCCAACTCAGGTCTGAACACTTGCCTCCTTCCTGTGTTCCCCAACTCTTCCCTGTGCTTCCTCCTCTTGTTTCCTTCCAGCCTCCAAAATTCTGGTTAAAGAGACCTGACCTTTCTTTCCTTCCCTCCCCTTCTTCCTTCCTATCTCATCTCCTTCCCATCTCCAAAATGCACCTGGCCCTTGATTGTGTTAGCCTTCAGCTTCATCCTACAAACCCAGTGACCTCTCACTAGTGTACACGTAACACAGGTCCTCTGCTGTCTAGTGTACACGGGAACACAGGTCCTCTGCTGTCTAGTGTACACGGAACACAGGTCCTCTGCTGTCTAGCATGGAGGATATATTTAGAAGGAAGATAATCAGCCCCTGCTTGACTGCTGTCTCCTGCTTGTGCTCCTCAGATCTTCCACCAGGCAGACACCTCACTAAAGCGCTGGCTCCTGGAGTTTGCAGCAAAGCGCAAGCAGGCTGAGGTTCGGAGCGGAATCATCAGAAACAATAGTATCTGGGATGAGCTCTTCTTTAATAAGATTCAGGTAAAAAAAAAATGAATCTGTGAGTCCAGAGTGACACTGTGCTCGGTGGGTGATCTCATAGGAGAAATGGAGAAGATAGCTCAGTGACCTGTAATGTGGTTACGTAAATAAAGAAATAAATAATGACTCTTGTGCTACTGCTGGAATTTTAGAGCCATGATTTTTTTCTTGATTTTTGAAGATGTGTTGTATCTGCTGAAAAGCAACCTTATCAATAAGGACCCCTAGGTTGGCCATGCTCTGGCAGATGGCCTCATACCCATCCACAGACAGGCTGCACAAGCTGGACTCCATGGGATATTAAACAAACCAAAAAGAAAAAGAAAACAGAGAGTTGGGAGAGAGTTGAGGGAGTCAGGGATGGACCCTGGTGGAGTTAACAGGAAGAGTGGGGGAATGAATATGATATGAGATTCACAAAGAATTAATTTAAAATACAATATATATATTATATGTATGTATTATACATACATATACATATAAATACATATATACATATACATACATGCACACATGCATATGTGCATGCTTACATACATACATACATATGTACATGCTTGCATGCTTGCATACATACATACATACATACATACATATATATGTATGTACTCCCTTAGAAAATAGGTCCTTTGGCCTCCACCCTCCTGGGTGTTCAGGCCATTGTTCCGCTAAGATGTCCCTGGGACCTAGAAGCCTGGGCTTCCTCCTGCCATTCTCAGTAAACTGGTGATGGTGGGCTTTCAATGGGACTTACTTCTTTACAGATAAACAGGAGCCCTCTTTCCCTTTTCTTGTGCCCTGTCCTGTCATCTTCTCCTGAATCAGGCCAATCCCAAAGTGTTCCTTGCTGCATCACCACCACAGTCCCCATGTCCTGCACCACCCTAGGAATCTCATTCATCAGTGGTATCAGCTCAGTCTTCTTCCTGCTATTCTGTTTTTAGCCATGAAAATTAATATTTAAGCTCTCTTGGTTCAATTTACAGAAACAAAGTGTTTCAGGTATCCTTTGTCCCCTGCAGAACATAGTAAATAAAGCATGGTATTGATTTCTACATGAGAAAAAAGTCGATGCCATTAAAGTAGAAGCTGAAGCTGGAGAAAATTGTCTTAAGTAATTGTTTGAAGGCCAATGAACAATGAGAGGACGAAGAAGCAGCTGAATCATTTAAGGAGGGAGAAGCATGGTATTAAAAAAAATGCCTCATAGAATAATGGCACTCAGAGTTGGTCACAGAATTGGACAAACTGTGGGTTAGGTTGTCAACTAGTCACATTTATTACAAAAGAGAAGGGACTCCCTTAGCATGTAGCTCTCTTCCTGAACCCAGCATCCAGGGTCCAGCTGTTGAAAGCAGACCTTGAATGAGAACCATCTCATGTGTCACCATCATTGGCAGCTTCTCTCTTCCCACAGGCCAGTCTTGGTGGGCACGTGAGGATGATCGTCACTGGAGCAGCCCCTGCATCACCAACAGTCCTGGGATTCCTACGAGCAGCTCTGGGGTGCCAGGTATCATCATCGGGGCCTTCCTTGGGGGGGGGGGATGTGTGCTAGGCAGCACAGGTGTACAGAGGAAGACGCCAGGGGGGCCAAGCTTTCACTCTGCGGGTAAGAAAAGCACACAGCCACAGAGAACTAGAATGGCTTTGCCACCTTTTGAGAACCCCCAGGAGTATCCATGTTACAAGAGTCCTTTCCCTGGAACCTCGAAAGATTTAGCAAAGGGAAAAGGGATCAGATGAAATACATCATACATACATACATACATACATACATACATACATACATGCTAGAGAGATACCTCAATGGTTAATACTTACTGGCCTTCCACAGGACCTGAGTTTGGTTTCCAGCAATCATATGGTGGGTCACAACTCCAGTTCCATGACATCCAGCGCCCTCTTCTGACCTCCACTGTCACTGTACATACATGGTACACATTCATACATACTCAGCCAAATACATACACATGAAATAAATATGTTTTTAAAAATAAAAATCTAAATGCATCCTCAGTGTGCTGGAGACCCTGTATTATACTGCCCTGGCTCTCCACTCTCTACAGCCTTCAAAGTGTCTCCTATCTCAAAGCAAGAGCATCAGGAAAGAAGAGGCCATCTGTGTGCTGTTGTTTGGTTATCTCTAAGAAACAACACAAACAAACAAAACCATCTCCTAATTTATCCATTCAGTTAAAAATCTGTCAAGTTCCTACAGAAGCAGGGTATTGTGTCGTGGCTGCAGAGGGTTTCAAGGGAAACTAAACATGTCTGGTTCTCATGTGCAATGCTTAAGTTTATGCTTTAGATGCCTTGAACTGCAGATGGCAAAGATAAAATCAGACCTGTAGCAGATCTAGAATATTTATCTTGAGTATGCATTTATCCAAGTGAAGATAGAGCCTAGGGTTGAACACTGGCCAGAAACCTTTATTCCAAACCACACAACCTAAGTGCTCATGGTTAAAAGTAGCAGCATGGCCCTGCTGTGTTCAGATTCACCAGTGTCAGCTACCCAGGGCACCATGGTTCTCCATCATCCGCAGCTGGGAGCCACAGATGGTCAGCAGGAGGCAAGCTGGCTAAGAGAGGCCACCAGACAGTTCTGAGACCATGTGACCCATATCACGGTTTCTGTTTTGCTTGAAGGTCTATGAAGGTTATGGGCAAACTGAATGCACAGCTGGGTGTACCTTCACAACGCCAGGGGACTGGACATCAGGTAGGAGAGCTTGTGGGGGGAGGAAGCCAGGGGGACGGTGTGGAGGGGGCAGGAGGTGTGGTAATGTGGTGAGGCTGGTGGTAGAGGCTAGAGCTGTCTGAGTTGTGATGTGGATCTAATATTTTCTTTGCTGCAATTTTTTGCATTTTCTTTTTTGTATTTTCCTTTATTTAAACATTTTTATTTGTAATTTTAAACTGCATTTATTTACTTACTTTGTTTATGTGTGCATGCACACACATGCTGGCACACTGTGGAAGTCAGAGAACAATGTTCATGAGTTTGTTTTCCCCTTTCAACCCGTGGTTTTCTGGGACAAACTAAGATTTTTCAAACTCAGCAACAAGCACCTTTGCTTTCCTGAATTTTGTTTATTTGCTTTGGTTTTTGTTTTTGTTTTATAAATAGAAGTTGTGCAAAGTATAGATCACAGGCTAGAACTCCACATGGTAAATGCTTCTAATACCAGCACATTGAGTTTTATAGAGTCTACATAACCTCACTGCTCTGCTTACAGTTGTTTCAGAACTGGGGATATTTTTTGTTTCTGTTTGTTTGTTTGTTTTAATACAAAGGAAGCAGGCTATGAGTTGAATGTGACTTGTAACAGACAACTCTCTTTTTTAAAAAAAAATGTCTGAATGTTTTGTCTGCATGTACATATGTGCACAGCATATGTATCTGGTGCTTGTTGGGGTCAGAAAAGAATGCTAGATCCCCTGGAACTAGAGTGATAGATGGTTGTGAGCCAATATGTGGGTGCTAGGAATCAAACCCCAGTCCTTTTGGAAGAGCCATGTCTCCAGCTCCTCTGAGGACCATGTCTCAAGGATGGGACTCCTGTGGTATATCTAGAAGGCAGTGGCAACCTCAGAAAGAAGAGGCCCATGCACACTCTCAGTGTGAAGAGATCCCTCCTCCTAGATAGACAGAAGTAGGTCTGTAGTAGTTAGCTTTTGGGTCACCCATCATCAGACTCTGACTAGGCACTGAACAAATTTGGAAAGCACTCAGCAAGAGAATTCTTTAGCATGCTTCCCCTGGGGCCACTGTTTGTGCTTACATTTGCTTAAATACAAACTGGAAAATTTGAAATGATGTGCATGAAAAAAAAAAAAGCTAGTTAATGCAATAGTATTTCACAGGCTCTTGAAACATGATAGGTAGACTCATAATGGAAACTGCATTTGACTGAGCCAGACAAGGAGTGATTTTTTTTTCACGAACCCTGTTTCAATTCACTCAAGCTGGGTGAAGACTGCTTGCTTCCCATACAAACCCGTTGCTCATTCTCCTACTGACAGTTATTCTTCAGGAACAATCTTTGGAAGTCATGCTCACTAATTTAAAAAAAGTATTCAAATCTTGAATTTTAATTAGATGTATATGGGCTGTGCACATGAGTCCAAGTGTCCATGGGGGCCAGAAGAGGACAGCAGATCCCCTGGAGCCAAAGTTGCAGGTGGTTTTGAGCTGCCTAATGTAAATGCTAGAAACCAAATTCTTCTCTGTAAGAGCAGCAAACTGAGCCATTTCTCTAGCACCTAGCCACGCTTGCGCGCGCGCGCGCGCGCGCGTGTGTGTGTGTGTGTGTGTGTGTGTGTGTGTGTGTGCGCGCGCTCCTTATTGTGTCCACTGTACCAAGCCACCATTCCATGAATTCTATTCCTTTTAGACACTTTCATTCTTTTAAAAAAATTACATGTATTTATATGTGTGGGAGAGAGAGCATGTGCATCTCACAGTGCACGTGTGGATATCACAAGAAAGACTACAAGAGTCAATTCTCTCCACCATGTAGCTTCTGGAGATCAAACTTAGGACACAGGACTTGGTGGCAAGCCCCTTTCCCCTCTGAGCCCACTCTAACCCCACTTACCTCGGATGCCATCCTTAATGATCTCCCAGTTAAAACTGTTGAGTTTTTAATTCATCCCTACTGGAAACCCTAGGAAGCTGGGTGTCACAAAAATTATGTCTCTTTGAACAGTATCACAACAGGTTTAGCAATGTGTCTTCTAAAAGAGAAACCCAAGTGCCACAGCCTTCTTTTTCATATCCATGGCACATTTGGTTCAGGACCTTGGCCAGCACCTGCCTCACTTCCCAGCATGAGATGAAGACCACAGGGCTAGTGAATTACTTGGATAGGGTCTTGTAGCTGGAGTGCAGAAGACCATCAAACTTTGGAGTTTGATTTTTTCCCCCCTAGGGATGAGTACATCCCTGTATCCTGGTTTTCTGTCCCTTGCTTACCTAAGCGCAATATTGAGTACAATAGCATCAATATTGCCTAGGTGCCTGTGAAGAAATACAGACCCTATGCCTCATCCCAGACCTCAGTCCAAATCTTCAGTGTAGCAAGCACTCTAGGTTGTCTCTGTACACACCAGTCCCAAGCCCGACTAAGGGAAAATAAGTAATGGTTGTAGTTTATGATCCATGTGTAGCACACGCTGGCCTCAGTCTCCTGATCTTCCACATTCATCTCCTGGATGATGCTATTACAGCTGTGCACCACTGTGCCTCACTGGAAAAAATGTTTTGGTGTGGGCAGCACTGTGAAACCTAACCATGTGCATGGTGGACATGAGACTCCTACCTTACCCAGGGTCCCCATGTAGGTTTGTGCTGGGTCAATTATGCTTGTCCCACTCTGTAAGAACCAAATATAAGGGTCAGTAAGTGGTTCAGAGGTCAAGGCTTGTGCTACCAAGCCTGACAATTCCCATGATGGAAGGAGAGAACTGACACCTCCAAGTCATCCTCTGGCCTCTACACATGTGCTGTGGCATGTGTACCTACACACACACACACACACACACACACACACACACACACACCATACTAATAAATGTAGATAAATTAAGAACCAATGTAAGCCTCACATGGTGGTGCCTTCCTATAATTGCAAGATTGGTAAGGTTGACACACACAGAACCACAAGTTTGGGGTCAGCCTGGGTGCTATAGTGAATTTTAAGAAGTGTGCACATGTGTGCATGTGTGTGTGTGTGTGTGTGTGTGTGTGTGTGTGTGTTTTACCCTCGGTTTGTCCCTGTCACTAGCATCTGTGTAAAGGTGTGTTGCTCTAGTCCCACAGCTCTCTGTTTTAACCCACTTGGGGCATTGTTTCCATTTTTGTTTTGTCTCTGTTTTGTTTTGTTAGAGGCCTCATGTGGCCCAGGCTAGCCTCAAACCACTCACTGTGCAGCCTAGGATGATCTTGAGTTCCTGATACTTTTTCCTCTACCTCTCAAGTTCTGGGGTTGTAGGCATGCTCCACTCTACCAGGAGCACCATTGGCACTGAACAACTGACTAGCAATCACCTTGTTCTGGTGTCCTAGGGCACGTAGGGGCACCTCTGCCCTGCAACCATATCAAGCTGGTCGATGCAGAGGAACTCAACTACTGGACCTGCAAAGGAGAAGGAGAGGTGAGGTTCAGATGTCATTTCTTGCTTCTATGGATGTTACGTGTAGCCAAGCAGAAGCAAAAAAAAAAAAACAAAAAAACAGTGGGGATGGAGCCATTTTTTCTTTACCTGCATGCAAAGTCATTTTAAGTTATTTGTATACTTGATTCAGTCAACTCCACTAAGACTGAGTGGTTCTAAATCAAGAGCTTTTAATTTCTGGATTTTAAAAGAAGCACCCCCTCCCCCACACATACACCCCATCGTGGCATGGGTTACTACGGTACAGCTTGCCTCATCAGAAACATGGCCATACATCAAATAGGCCAAATGAAGTGGGCGGAGCTGAGCTGTTCTTGCTCAGTTCTAGGGAGTGGGTAGAGGATCAGGCTTGCTGACAGCCAGTGAAGCAGGAGGCCTGAGCATCACTGGCAGAACCATCTAGTCATCAGTATCTGTGGCGAGTGTCCTAAAACAGCAAAACCCAAGGTCAGGGACTCCTGAGGGAGAAGTGGCAAATGAAAAAAAGGATGGCCAGCACAGAGAAGACAATGCTTCAGAAAAGGTAAGGGACAGAGGAGGGGTGCTTCACACCCTCTGCTCTGCCACAGTCTCCACAGTGGCCTTCCAGAAGACAGAAAGCACACTTTTTCTCGTGTCTGCTGATGACCTGTCAGTGTTGATCTCCTACATCATGAGTGAGCAAAGCCATGCTGTTTGTCCCCACAGATATGTGTGAAAGGACCAAACGTGTTCAAAGGCTACTTAAAAGACGAAGACAGGACAAAGGAGGCCCTGGACAGCGATGGCTGGCTTCACACTGGAGACATTGGGAAATGGCTGCCGGTATGTACGTTTGGAGGCTGGTGCTCCCCACTCACGTCAGTGATGAGTGGGTGTGCAGACCAGTTCACTGAGGGGGCACCTGTCCATGTGTGCCCCAGCCTTGTCCCAAGCTTCCTGCTCCCATTGTCCCAATGAAAGTGACAATGGCCTGCGTGTTGGGCCGTCCTTAAAACAACGTCCTATCCCTCATGGAATCCAGGAAAAGGTTTATTAGTGTGTGGAGGCTGGTGGCTAAGTAGAAGGAGGTACATTTCTTGAGAAGATCTGAGAAAGTCAGTGTGTAGTTAGGGGTTTATTGCTATGAAGAGACACTATGACCACAGAAACTCTCATAAAGGAAAACATTTCATTGCAGATGGCTTATGGCTTAGAGGTTTATTCCCATCACGGTGGGAAGCATGGCGGCATGCAGGCAGATATGATGCTTAGAGTTCAACATCCAGATGGGGAGACAGCAGGAAGAAAGACAGCCTGTGAGCCTGGCTTGGCCTTCTGGAACCCCAAAGCCTACCCTCAGTGACATAGTTCTTGCAACAAGGCCACACCTACCCCAACAAGACCATGCCTCCCAATAGTAACACTCCTTTGAGCCTATGGAGGCCATTTTCATCCAAACCACCACAGCCAGGGACACTGGCCACAGCTGAGAGATTGGTATCTAGAAAAGGGAAACACTTGGCATTGATGGATAAGAGGTGCTCCAGTTCCTGTGACTCTGCTGGAAGTCGTTTTTATCATCTTGAGCAAAGCTACACTTATCTTTTGGGCTACACCCTGGCCCATCTGTAGAATAAGACACTAAATCTTCGTCACATTCTTTGGCTATGCCTCCCAGCTTTTTAGCCCAAACAAATTTGCCTCATTCTCTCATTTAAAAAAAAAAGTATTACTTTCTCTCTCTCTCCTCTCTCCCTTTCTTTCTTTCTTTCTTCCTTTCTTTCTCTCTTTCTTTTATGTACCTATGTGTGTTATTTATTTATTTATGCACACACATAAACACACACACACACACACACACACACACACACACACACACACACCTCATGGTGATCATGAGGTCAGAGGACAACTTGCATGCATGGATCCTCTCCTCCTACCATAAGAGTCTTGGGGATCAAATTCAAGTCCCAAGCCTTGACAGAAAGTGCCTTTCCTCACTAAACCATCTTTCTTGTCCACATTTCCTTATTTTAAAAATGGAGATGATAATGTTTCTTGCCTCTGCAAGGCAATAGGATGTTGCCTTGGATGTTGTCACAAGAAACAAATAAGACTATGGCTACGAAGCACTTAGCACAGTGCCTGGCAGGTATCAGACACTCATGCAAATTCTTTGAGGGAAAACAAACCCTATTGCCAACACACAGAGCCCTTGCCTGGTGTCACTCAGCCAGAGGGCCTCTCTGTGTGTCTGGAAGGTCACTGCTGTTTGGTTAGAACCTGGGTGTTGAGTTTATCGGGTACTTGAGCAATATGCACTCTCTCCCTGGCTCTGAGGCCAGATGGCCAGTTTGCCTCTGTCTGGGCCTGTGCAATTGCCTCTGAGAAACCTTCATGCAAGTAGCAGACAAGGACAAGTCTCTGGTGTATTCTCTGAGACAGGAACTCTGCTCAGAGAAGACATGCATTTTTATTTTTATGTTTGTTTTTGGCATGAGTAGGGTTGAGGAAAGAAGCAGAGAAAAGACACTTACTGGACCTGACTCAAGCCAAGAGGAAAAGAGAGACTAGAAGAGACAGTTAGGCCAGGATCAGTAGACAGTCAGCTCCAACAGAAGGCCCACAGATGTATAGGAGAGGGGCTGGAGAATCCCTGTGGGACATGGATACCCTTGGTGGGAGGGTTGTCCCATAAGCCAAGGACAATTGAGACTCAAGACCCTGCAATCAATTTCATCATTTTTTGCTTTTATGTATTGGTGATGATGGCAATTATGATGGTGGTGGTGGTGGTGATGGTGGTGGTGGTGGTGCTACTGCTGGGGTTCTTGAGAAGTCTTTCTGTTTAGCCCTGTGTATAGCCCTGGCTAAACTCAAATGTGTCCCAACCTTCCAATTGTTGGGATTACAGACATGTGCCATAATCCCTGGCTCCTATGTTGTTGTTGTTGTTTTTTTTTTTTCATAAAGAAAATACCATGCATGTCTTCATAAAGAAATCCTATACATGTCCCAGAACAATAAACAGTCAAATCTGAGGCACGGAGCCTGAATGAAGCCACTGCCGTTTCAGGGCATGGCAGGCAGTGAGTGAATAGACTCCCATGAAGCAGCTGGGGTGCTCAAACCCAAGACACTCAAACAGCGGCCAGCAGCCATGGAGTCAGAATCAAAAGTTACCATCATTTCTAAATAAGACTGAATCTTCATTGAAATTGTTCTTCCATTTGAAATGACTGTTTATTCTTTCTATGTCTCTCCCGTCAGGCTAATTGTGCATTTGTGGCTTAAGTTCACCGTGGCTATGATGTGACTTTCTTACTGTTCTCCCTACACATGTGTTTGTGCCTTTTTGTCTCTACCCATCAACAAGATCAAATTGTAATTTTTCTTCTAAGATGCGACTCTGATTTCGGCATCAGCTTGATTAAAATGAGCAGATGGGCAATGTTTTTGACCTGTTTTTTTGCCCCATTTTTTAGAAGACCATGTGCAAGCCTTCAGTGATTATGTTTAAGAAACATTTGTGCATTTAAGAATTATTGTTTTATAGTTATAGATGAAGAAGTCCTCTAATCCAGAAAGTCCTGGATCTCAACCCTGTGTCCTCTGTTTCCTAGCCCCATGGCTGTTGGAGGAGTTAACTAATTCCTGACTAATGAGGATTAATTAACGGACGTCATTTTCTTCATTAGAGGAGCAGAGCTGGCAACAGCCAGCTGTGGCTATGAAGACCAAAGAAGCTAGTGTAGGGGAAGCACTGGGGATCCAGTCCTAGTGTCGAGAAAAACAGGCCCACTTTCTTTTCCTTTCCTGGAGAGATTGCTCTGGCCCTGGAGGACTGGACAGTTGGTGTGGGCATAGAGGGTATGCAGGAGTCTGTCTGCTCAGAGTATGGTTGGTTTCCATGGGAGGAGGAAAAAGAGGTGAGGGTGAGGGAGTCTATGTGTAAGGACTGATGAGCCTGAGCCGAGAGAAAAAGAGAGGGAGAAGGAGGAGGGGGAGGGAGGAGGGAGAGAGAGGAAGAGGCAGACAGGGATGACCCCAGGCTAGGGCAGTGAGGACAACCATCTCAAAGAGCCTCATTCTGGGTGAGCCATATCCTGGGTGGACAGATTTTCACAGCCTGATAGGAGTCAGTGACCATGTTGTGGTCTGGGAGCCCGTGAAGAGATCTAGCCAGCAGCTTAAGCATATGAAAATGTCTATCCTTGGTGTGCTGTTCCCAGAGATAAATGGGTTATGCACCACTTCATCACCCCAGGAACTCAAAAGGTCCCAGGGTCAGTGAGGTGAAGACTCCCAGAAGCCACTGGCACTGGCACTCACTCCCTGCCCTCCCTGCCAGTGGCTACTGGGGAGATGATCTAGTGGCTGAGTGAGCACCAGCTCTCTGAGGAATCTGCAAGGGCACTCTGGGATTGGGGCAGTAGCTGGGGCAATAGACTCTAGTGAGGTCAAAGAGAGTGGATCTGGAGATGTTGGTGAGAAACGAGGTGCAGCTGGAGCAATGGGCCTGGGCAAGAGGAGCCCTGGTGGTTCAGACATGGATCTGTGCAGAGGCAGATAGATGAATGCCTGCTTCAGGGGGCGAGGCGGGTGAGGGTGGCTGGAGAAGTAGGAAGGGCTGGTAAGGCCGATACAGATACAGAAGAAAGGATGGTGGATGCTCAGGGCCCAGCAGAACTGGCTTGTCACTCACCTGTGGTAAGCGATGGCTCCATCAAGCCCCATGCAATATCTCTGTAGACACAGAGCGGAGCAGCTCTGGGGTGCTGGGGTGTACAGGGTAAGTCTGCACCGAGGAGGGGCGGCTCCAGTTTGGAAATGGGAGCGCTGTCATAGGAAGCTGTCTGTTCCACTCCACAGGAGGGAACGCTTAAAATCATCGATCGGAAAAAGCACATATTTAAACTTGCTCAGGGGGAATACGTTGCGCCAGAGAAGATTGAGAACATCTACATCCGGAGCGAACCTGTGGCGCAAATCTATGTCCACGGGGACAGCTTAAAGGTGAGCGCCACTGCTCCAGTGCTCCGGTGCACACTGGCCTGCCAGAGCCTCCAGATTACATTTTGATTTCTAGTCAACCATCAGGACTCACTGGTACATTTCTAGTCAAGAGGAAAAATTCCTTTCTAAAAGAGAAATTACGGGGCTTGGGAATCAAGCTCACTGAGCAGAGCACTTGCCTGGCAAGCAGGAAGTCCTGGGTTCTGTGCCCAGCACCACATAAAACCAGGCACCACGATGCATGCAGAGGTAAAAGGAACATGAGTTTGAGGGCAGCGTTGGCCTCAAAGCAAAAGCACAGAAGAAATCTTAGTTACTTAGAATTTGGTTAACTGCAGTGAGTTCCTTGAAGACATAGCCATAGACATTTCCAGTAACTTTTAATGTATGCCAACTAACATCTAAGGAGGTAAGGGGGGGTTCTTGGAACAAGATATTAAATGAAAATTCAATATTTTTGCTTTTCTGATTGTGTGTGGGTCTGTGTGTGTGTTGCTGTGGGTTGAACTCAGGGCCTTACTGCATGCTAAGCAGGCACTCTACCACTGAGACCACTGAGATACCCCACCCTCTGAACACTTCTGTTTCAGTTTTTAATACGCAAATCAATTGTGCGAGTAGATTAATATAGTAATGCAAGGAATGTTACTGATGGTAATATTGCTTATCAGTATTAAAATTTGCTGTCGATGTCATTTAGGTCACGGTCAGAAAAAAACAAAAAGATATTCTATGCTGTCAGAGTTGCTGACTCTATTCTATCCTGTGCATTTGTTTATATAATTAAACCTTAAATCACTTTTAAAGAAAATAGCCAAAAAAATTTAAAACAGTTCTTGATGAATAAATTGGAAGTAGTTTGGAAGTTCTGGGAAATGTTTTGGCTCACAGAATTTGGATCAGTCAAGTTGTTAGATTAGCATTCTCCAAGATGTGCATGCAGATCTGAGGTTGACATGAAAATCTAGGGTTATATCAGAAGTGTGTGTGTGTGTGTGTGTGTGTGTGTGTGTGTGTGTGTGTGCACGTGTGATTGTGCATGTGTGTGTACATGTGTGTGTGTGAGTGTGTGTATGATTGTATGTGATTGTGTGTGTGTGTATGTGTTTAATTTTTGGCTTTTGGAACTGGAGCTTGAACTCAGGGCCTCAGGCAAGCTAATCAAATACTTAACCACTGATCAAGTCTGTATCAAATGTGAACAGCCAAGACCATGTAGCACACTAGTGGAAGTGTTTTATAACCTCTGAACAAATGTTTCATAACTGTAGACTTATTTTTAGGAAAGGGTGGAGTCTGAGAATGCCAAGAGATTATTTTTAATGCTGGACCACAAATGAGAGCTCTAAAAACTTTTGTCATGACTGTGCTTTTCTGGTGGGCTTTGTAGGCCTTTCTGGTTGGCATTGTCGTGCCTGACCCTGAAGTCATGCCTTCCTGGGCTCAGAAGAAAGGAATCGAAGGGACCTATCAGGAACTCTGCAAAAATAAGGTCTGTACCCCCAGGAGCCTCCCGACAGACTGCTGAGCATTTTATAAGTCACATAACAAGAACACACAAAAGCTGATGACCATGAAACCTAAATGCGTAAGAGGTGTCTGGCATTACTTTACACACTGTAGGAACCCTAAGCCAGAGATTTATCCTTTTGTGGTTGTTGAAGACATTCCTGCTCTCTTTTTAGAAACGGAGTAACCTGTTGGGTTCTTGGGACCAGGGACCATCACACAAAGTTTATCTAACCCCACTGCTCCTTAGCTTGGAAGGGTGATTTGTCCCAGACCACACAGCTGGTTCACAGCCAAGTCCAATGAGAACACAGACTCTCTGACCCACTGGTCCTGCCCTTGCCTAGGGAAGGTAGATCTCATGTGTACTGGGTTAAGAGGTAGCAATAGAACGAAAACAGTAGCATAGCTCTTTCTGCTTAAAGCATCCACACTCCCACCACCATGGAATTGTCTTGACATACATCTAGGGAGGGTTGCTGTTCTGTGCCTCAGCATCAGACACAGGCTGCCATCTCTGGTTCTGTCCACCCCACTCCGCCCTCCCCCCATCCCTGAGCTTGCATAGGGGGTGGCAGCACTTCCACACTGACCAACAGACCACTTAAAGCAAAGCATGCCCTAACGCACCCACGGTGACCTCTTGGGTCATTTGCCTCCTTTCTGTCCTGGAGAGCGGTAGCGATTGGCATGCACCAGGTTACCCTCCACGGGGAAGGGATGGAGAGAGCATGGGTCTGCTCTCTCACTGGTTGACCTTAATTCAAAACTTTGTTCCCTCTATCTGCCGTGCCACCCACCCCCCAGTCCCTGTTTTGAAATGTGTTATTGTTTCACTTACATGGTTCAATTCAGGAATTGAAGAAAGCCATTCTGGATGACATGGTGATGTTGGGGAAAGAAAGTGGACTGCATTCTTTTGAACAGGTAACTGTGACCTTTCTCACACCCATATTCCTTTGCATAGAAGCATGGTGACCCTGACCTGGGCTCTCTCTCTCTGTCTGGTATGTGGCCAGCTAGAAGGCTACACACAAAAAGACCCCCTGAAGGGCTGTTTTGAGCCAACTGCAACCTCCTGCTCCTGAGCTATAAAATAGGTCGCTGGACAAGTAAGGCTGTGCTTGCTGCCCTTATAACTACAGGCGATCATAAGCTGAAATAGAAGCCCTGCTGCCACTGGCAGATCACGTGGGCCTGCTCAGGCTCCCAAGCACCCTACCTTATTTTTACTTTTATGGGCACTGCTGTCTTAGCAGCTGCAGGCAAGCTTACTTGCTAGGAGGACACTATCAGCCCAGTGGCCTTTTGCAAAGGAGGAGGAAACAAAGCACCTGCAAACAAAGGACACTCAGTTCCTCCGAGACTTTCTGTAGCTGGGCATGCTCAGTCCACCTTCTTGTCATCATCTATGCTCTTAAGTAAAAGCCAAAGAGAAGGTTCCAAGCAGAAAATAGTAACATGCTGATAAAAATTTTATCCTTTGGATTTTGAGATAATTGTCTTTTATAAAGTCAGCATTCATAATTGTTCTTTGGGGACAGCGAGATGACTCAGCAGGTAAAGGTGCTTGTTGTCACACCAGATGACCTGAGTTCAGTTCCTGTGTCTCATATAATGGGAGGAAAGAGCCAACTCCTGAAAGTTGACCTCTGAACTCCACACATGTATGTGCATATTTGTACATGCATGTGTGTTCTGAGTGCACTCTTGCTTACACACACACACACACACACACACACACACACACAGAGAGAGAGAGAGAGTGAGAGAGAGAAAAAAAAAGAGAGAGAGAGAAATGCAGCAAAATTTTTTTCAAGCACTGCTTTTTCCAAGGGTTTGGTGGCACATGCCTTTAATCCCAGCATGTGGGAGGCAGCTCTCTTTGAATTCAAGCCTGATCTACATAGTTTCAGGACAGCCAGGGCTCTGTAGAGAGACCCTGTCTCAAAAACAAACAAACAAACAAACAAACATGTTTTTAATCAAAATTTCCCAAAAATATAGTATGAGGGATCTGCAAGGCTTTTAAGCAGTTTTAAATTTTGTATGCTGTTTTGATGATAGCCTATGACTAACTATTTTAAAGTTGGTTTTAAATGTAAAATTCTTATGTTTAATCTGAATTAAAATGTTTATGTACAAAGATTTCTCTTTTTATTGTTGTGTTGCTTGGTTTTGGACGGGGTCTCATGCTATAATGGTTTCAGGTCAGAGCAGGCTGGCCTGCTACTTATTATGTAGCCCAGGTTGGTCCTGGACTCCTGTCACAGCCTGGCACATGTTAGGATTACAGGCGTGAGCTAACTACCATATCTAGCTTAGGTTTTAATTTCTTCATTCAAGCTCGAGAAATCTAAACACAGTTTCAGTGTTTAAGATTGTTTTTCTCTTGGAACAGATGTTTAAATTTAACCAGTTTGAGAAACAGACTTTTGCTTGACAGTAAGAGTCTTAGGACAGCTAAAGCTTGACTAAAAAGCATGCTGGCTGCCTGAGGTACTTTTCAGAGTAGACAATCCATTCTTGTCACTATGGATATTTCAATTTCCAAAATTGGTAGGGCTTATTTTGTGGTCTTTCTTTAATGAGGATCTGTGTGACTGGGTCACATGTGGCCATATGGTTCAGAGACTGCCCCTGAGTGGTTCCAAACCCTGCAGCCTGGGGCA
>JANHMN010000025.1:2985926-3002445 GCA_030674055.1 Rhabdomys pumilio
ACACACACACACACACACACACACACACACACACACACACACACACATATATATATATATATATATATATATATATATATATATATATATATATATAATTGGGTATGGGTGTTTTGTCTGAATAGATCTTCATGCACCACAGTGCAGTTCCCTCCGGGGTCAGCAGAGGGCATAAGATCCTCTGAATGTGAAGTTACAGATGGTTGTGGGTGCTGGTAATAGAACCTGGGATCTCAGAATAACAGCCAATGCTCTTAACCAAGGAACCATCTTGCCAGCCCCTGGGAAGTTCGTGGTCTTATGAGATAACATAGTTGGAGACTTTGGAGGTCTTATTTTCCAATGCAATGTTTGAATGTTATGTTTTTGTTGTTGTTTTTGTTTGTTTGTTTGTTTGTTTTTTCGAGACAGGGTTTCTCTGTGTAGCCCTGGCTGTCCTGGAACTCACTCTGTAGACCAGGCTGTCCTCGAACTCAGAAATCCGCCTGCCTCTGCCTCCCAAGTGCTGGGATTAAAGGCATGTGCCACCACTGCCCGGCGTTTTGGGTTTTTTTTTTTGTTTTGTTTTGTTTTGTTTTGTTTTTTTATGAAAGTTTTATAAATCTCATTTCAATGACAAATTTCAAGATAGAAGGCTAATATTAGGCATTTCCGTTCTATTTCTTCTATAAAATTTATTAAAAGCTAGAAAGACCCAGGCATGGTAGTGCATTCAGGAGGCAGAGCAGGTAGATTCCTTGTGAGTTTATATAGAGAGTTGCAGGCCAACCAGGGATGCACAATGAGAAACAAAAAATCCATCCATCCATCCATCCATCCATCCATCCATCCATCCATCCATCCATCTATTCATCCATCCATCCATCCATCCATCCATCCATCCATCCATCCATTTATCCATCTATTCATCCATCTATTCATCCATCTATTCATCCATCTATTCATCCATCCATCCATCCATCCATTTATCCATCTATTCATCCATCCATCCATCCATTCATCCATCTATTCATCCATCCATCCATCCATCCATCCATTTATCCATCTATTCATCCATACACATATACATACAAATAGACTTGGAAAGATGGCTTAGTGGTTAAGAGAAGTTGTTGCTTTTCAGGAGAACCTGGTTTTGATTCCCAGCACCCACAAGGAGGCTCACAACTGTCTGTAACTCCAGTTCTAAGAGATATGATGCCCTCTTCTGGTCTGTGCAGGCACTGCATGCACATGCCACACAGACCTACATGCAGGCAAAACACCTGTGAGAGAGAGAGAGAGAGAGAGAGAGAGAGAGAGAGAGAGAGAGATCATGGACATAAATGAATAATAAAACTCTTTTTTAATACACTCACAATTAGGCAATTTTTTTTTGTCTTGAGGTTTTTGTGGGGTTTTTGTGTATGTGTATAAAAAAATTGAATGAATATTGTGGAGTTTTTGAGCAAAGAATTCTTTGTTACCTCTAAATAGCCACCTGCTAGGATGATGTACTGTTAATATCAGAGGCAGCTTCCTGGCTTCTTGATCCATCTTAAGAGTCATCTTTCCAAAGAACCATTTTGGCTCAGTTTCCCATGTTTAAAAGCTATGTCAAGAGTCATGTCCAAACTCGCTAGCAATGCATACTGCTCTTTCCAGTATGGATGTTCTTTCCAGACCCATCTCTCTTCTATGTCACATGTATCACATCTGTAATAGGCTGCAGAGATTTGAGCATCACTACCTCTGCCTGAGTACATGCTTCCGACAGGGCCACAGAGCAGCCTGCTCCACCCACTCCCTGGCTGTCTACATCTGGCCAAAGTTGACTTACTCTTCACAGTTCAGCCCAAACATACCTTTTTAACGAACCCTGTCTCTCACAGGCTCATGTTTTGAGCACTCAGTTTCCAACCTGTAGCACTATTTTGGAAAGGTCACAGATCTTTTAAGAAGTGAAACCTGACTGGCGGAAGTAAGTCCCCGAAGTCTTTGAACAAATACCCCTTGTTCTGGTCTAATCTCTCTGCTTCCCATTCACCACCATGTGAACAAGTGTCAGCCTCCCTCCCGCTGCCACTGATGGAGGCGTTGTGTCAGACTCTCTGCCACGAGGAACTTGATCCCCCTGAAACCATGAGCCAGAAGACACTGGTCTCCCTTTATATTGATTCTGTCAGGCATTTTGGTCACAGCAATGAAGAGAAACATAATAATGAAACGGCTCAAACCCTGGCAAGCCTAGGGTGTGTGAGTCTTTTTTTCTTGACTAGTAACCAAATATGGATCTTATGGCTAGCCTCTAGCAGCAAAGCAGAGCTGAGAAATCAGAGAACATGACAGTCATGATACGGATTCAGGACCCAACTAAGTCAGGGTTCTATTAGCGTGGGGGAAGTGGAGCACGGAGACCAGAGGAGCAGCTGGTAGTCCTCCCCAGAGCTCATCCCCACACAGGTCTGTCAAATGCTAGCATCTCTCATTGAACTGCAGGTTCCATGTAAGAGCTACTATTTGTTTTTCCTTGTATCCCCGATGCCGAACATAGTACCCAGCATGCTGTAGATGCTCGATGGACATTAGTTACCTAAAACTATACCTGAATCCCTATGAATATTTTAACACACACATTTTGATATAATGTTTAAAGTATGTGTTAGAACAATGTTTAATAATATGAGTGCATTACCTCAGCAGAAATCACTTAATTTGGCCCTAGTTAGCAGGACACAATTTCTTAAAGATCACGCCACTCGTGTGTTCAGTCCTGATGCAGATGTAATATTCTCAAACAACCACCTAGAAGTCTTCCTGTTGGAGCCACGCATGACAAAAGTCCTATGAGACACTCCTAGACCATCCCTTCATCCTTTCTTGTACACTATTCACCTTGCAAAGAGACTGACTGAGGAGCCTGGTCCTTGCCTCATAGAAGGCAGCGGAGAGAACACTAGATCAGCTCCCTCCATGCCCCTCTCTAAAAGAAAAGACTTGACAAAAGCTCATGGCATAGGCTAGGGATGTAGCTCAGTTGGTAGAGTACTTGCCTGGGATACACAGAACCCTGAGTTCTACACACACACACACACACACACACACACACACACACACACACACACACAGCTGCCCAAACTGGGTGTGGTGATGTGCGCCTGTTATCCCAGCACTGAGGAGAGAGAGGAAGGGAGGTCTTATGTTTTAGATCATGCACGGCTCCATGGTGAATAAGGCCTGTCTGAGCTACATGAGATCCCATCTCAAAAAAAATAATGTCCACAGTAGAGTATTGACTTAATTCCTCACTCCCCTCGTTTCCCTTTGCATTCTTTGTAAATGTTACATCATCCCTAGTCAGCCATCTAAAGCAAGTGCTGGGGAGTCCTCCCAGCAGCTTCCCTCAACACTGCATCTTGTCCCTGTGCCTCCGACTCATTCTGAACTGCTTACCTATCTCTGTGTCTGCCTCTGCTCTATGTGTCTTGTCTCCAATGAATGGGACATATGCTTCTACTCTTAACTCTCCCCAAAGCCATCTTCCAGCTTCTCCCGGAGAGCTCTTTCTACAGTGCATGTATGTGTGTGTCATTGCTTTCTTTAGAAGTCTCTGGCCCTTCCCTCTTGTGCTTGGAATAAAATGAAACTTTCTCCACCACTGGCCTGTCTAATGCCTTCAGCGGCATCCCTACCACACTTAACTTCATTATGTCCCGACAAGAAACCGCTTAGTTGTCCCTTTGTGTATCTTGCTTCTTCACTCTGGGTTTGTTCTTGATGACTGTGCCTGTGGAACCCTCCCCAACCCACTTTCCCCCCACTGCTACTTGACTGTTTATTTAAGACAGGGTGTCCCAAGCCGAACTTCAACTTGACGTATGTCCAAGGGTGACTTTGAACTTCTGTCTTTCCTGCCTCTACCTCCTGAGTGCTGGTTTTGTGCTACCACTTCCTGGTTTTACAGGATGTTAGGGGAGCAAACCCATGCATCATACTTGATAGGCAAGCACTAGCTAAGAGATATATACCTGGCCTCAACTCATTTTTTGAACACTCATCTGATTGTGAAATCTTCACTGGCTTCCCTGACCGCACCTTGCTTTAACTGCCCTACCTCGGGTCTGTGCTCTTCATTCTCTGCTCATCATGTTAAAAATTGCCCAGCATCTTGCAGTCTGCTCTGTAAACTCTAATATATACCACTTAGGGTGTTGGTATTTAGGACTCCTTGTATTCTTGGTGCCTAGCCAAACAAACTGTTCATGTCTGTAAAGTTGCTGAATGAATGAATGAATGAATGAGTGGCAAGGGGAAAGGGTGGGTTTCAGACATATCAAATCAACTGTGTTTGAATATAATTTTGACTCAACATGGTATTCTTATTAAGTCAAGATGCCCATTCCTCTCTGCCTGCTTACTCTTACCCTGTATGCTATAAATGCCGTGTTTGACTCCTACTAAAGATATATTCTGCATTTGGTTTTTTAGGTTAAAGCCATTTATATCCATAGTGACATGTTCTCAGTTCAAAATGGCCTGCTGACACCTACACTGAAGGCTAAGAGACCCGAGCTGAGAGAGTACTTCAAAATGCAAATAGAAGAGCTCTACTCAGTGTCCATGTGAAGTTAAGGATGGCCTTCTCAGTCCAACGAACTTTGCAGCGATATTATAGTTGTTCTTGAGAGAAAGGAGTCAGAATGCCACAGCTCAGAGTGAACAAGCACCTGGTTTTTGCAACTGAGCCTTTCCTGACCCGAGAAGTCTCTAACAATATTTTCTCTACCATCACCAAGTACACTTTATTTTTATTAAACGATATTGTAGCAAGCTGCTAAAAAAAAAAAAAATTATCGCAAACGGTAATGTAAGAAACCAATCAAGACACTTTCTCAAGAACTGTGTACCACTAAAAGTAATATATTCTCAATGTTCACAGAATTCCATTAAACATAAAGAAAAAAACATCACTGATATATTGTACTTAATTATTCGTGGAATAATAACCAGATATAGTGAGAGTCTAGGCAATGTGGTCTACCTCATTAATTAACTGTCAACAATCACAGTTAGATCAGACCTAAAACTTAAAGCAAGGTGTAGGACATCACATTGAAACAGAGCATGATAGTTCCCGTGTGGCCTGACTCCCATCCTCTAATGGGAGCACCTTTGCCAATGCAAAGGCCTTCTCACTGATCTTTACTTTTTTTTTTTTTTTTTTTCATGAAAAGTGGAAACGCAGCTGTTCTTAAAGCAAACATCATATCCATTTAACAGCTCCCATAGGTCTTTCGGTAACTTTCTCATTTATCAAGCTCACTGAAATATTCAGAATCTATGTAAGTATGGGTAGGGGTCACGTTTATTTATGTACTTCTTACCATAATGAAGCTAAAAAGATGTTTGCTGGCTGTGGCAGACGGACTCTTGGCAAACATTTAGGGGAAGGTACTCAGTGATTTCTCAGGGCAGGCAACAGTTCACGTTCCTACGTTTCTGCTGGAGTCTTTTCCTTTTCCATTCTCAGTATGTCTGTGCCAGGTCTGGGAAATGCAATATGGCTGAAATTGTGAACAACCTCGGTTTCTTTTCCTGTGATATCAAAGCAAATGTGAGGAGGAACAGCTGCTATTTCCAAATAAAAGAACTCTTCAATGACATGGTACAAAGCACTTCTTCAAAATTTCCCTAGAAAACTACGGAAGTCCAACACAGAGGAACCCCTGCTAATGGCATAATTCCATTCCTAGAACCTCCAGTTGCTCCTATCAACCATAAAACCTTAATTGTATCATATGTTTAGATGCACCCTAAAGCTGGGTGCCAAGATTCTGATGTCACCAAAAAGCCTCCATACCATGGACAGTGCAGTTCAAGTCAGCACTACTAATTGTGCACCCGAGGAGGGCAAGGTCCCTAGGGAAGTGCTTCTCTTCTGTGGGAACAGGACTCTGAAAGCATACAGAGAACTCATGCAGGTCACATGATCTTCCCAAATGTATCTGTGATTGGTGTGGCAGGACAAGAACTCCTTAGCTCTGAGGGAATACCTGTTAGTGAGTGTTCTCAGTCAGAATCTGAATCATATCACACAGGCCTGTTAGATCGTCCCAACAGGTATGTGAGTAAATGTTCTCAATCACAACCTGCGTCCTCCATCACACAGGCCTGTTGGATGATCTGCATCGTTGATCACACACCTGTTTCAGTCATGTTACGTCACGACCTTGGCTTTAATTGATGTAGTTAGTTGGGTACTTTATTTTTTTTTACACATTCCTCAGACATCATCTCTCTGAAGACTCACTGTTGCAACTATTAATTTGACATTGACTAAATCTGTACACATTAATTTCTTTTACAGTATGGAGAAGCAAAACCAGGGCCTTGCACATGCTAGGCAAGTACTGTTCTGCCAAGCTCCACTCCCAGCCCTGTTTGCATTAAATCTGAATTTAATTCATTTCTGGTGAGACAAATAACACATTGAAAGCCACATCTGAAAAGCACTGGCTTTTAAAATATTTAATGTATGTTTGATGAATTAAAATTGAACGTCATTACCTGAATTAGATATCTATATTATTTTAAGGGCAAGGAGTTTTGCATTTCAAATTTTAAAATCTATTTTCCACTGTCCTTCTACTTGACTAAAACCCCATAGTTGACTTTGATTCCAACAGTGTTTTGAGCAGTGCAGTTTTAGGCAAAAGATTTTAAAAACTACCCTCATTCCATTTATGTCTCACTGTAGTTAGGTGTGATTAATTATAGGCAAGCTTTGTTTATTGTTTGTTTTTTGAAAGATTTTATGTTTCTATTGATCTTCACAATCTGTGTGGAAACTATCACACTTAATGGGAGGGTACAAATGTGCTCAGAAAGTTAACAGTGGGCCTTAAATACATCCCATGCCCTCTTCCTCCTCTGTAGAGTACTACCTATTACAAGAAAGAAATGTAAGGGCATGAATCAGTGGAAAAATCCCTCTTGCTTCAGACTTCCTGATTTTATCTCAGGGGATAAAAAATAAGTTTGTGTTTCTCTTTCACCAATATAGGAACAAGGCTAAATGCTTAAGACTTGTCATGATCCCAGTGGCCACCATATACCGTTTAAAGTCTAGAGACCACGGAGACTTGGTTCCTTTATCATAAATACGTTCTTAAATGTTTGGCATTTTTATCTATTTGTTACTAAAATGTATTGCTAATTCTCACTTTTTTTTTCTTTTGACAAACTAACCTTGCTAGAGTAAGCTATAAAACAGATATATATATCTCCCCAACTTGCCACTAAAGATGTCTTTCTACATAGTATTGAGACTGCCCCTCCAGAAGGCAGAGATTGGCCAGGTGTGGCATAGAAGCCTAGCTCCATGTACTAGGATCTCAAACTCAATGGTCCAAGGAGTAGCCATACCCTGCCTTCCTCACAAGTCTAAGGGGAAAAAAATCTCTACTGGGAGTTTGACAGTCATTTAGCCATTTAAAATCAGCACTTAAAGTTAGATTGCATTTCCCTTGAGAGAACCAATGATTATTAATTTTTCTTCCATAATAAATGAGTTGTTCTTTATTTTTCACATGTATTAAGCACAAGTCTGATGCAGTTATTTAAAATATAAAACACTAGAAAACCAATGTAAAGAATGGGAAATTATATTTTTGCATGAAAATAGACTGCTTACAAATTTGCTTAATATCTCAGGACAAAAGAATGAATGTTGTATGTAAAATTGGTAAATTATAAATAGGTTGTATTTTTTTGACAGTTTTTATTTTAAGAAAACCCTACAATGGGGGAATGGGTCCTGATAATCTTAGGTTCTCTCTTAAGTATGCTAGATAATCCTGCCTGTGAATCCACAAATCCTCCCATGAGAATGAGACCAGCATCCATATGAGGACCAGTCCCTGGACGAGACCCTCTTCACTGAGAACACATTAGTGGTTGTACTGCACAACTAAACCTAGTTCCAAACATAGAGGGTTTTCACGAGGTAACAACGCCACAGAAACGCTCACCTTTCTGCTCATTTTACGTTTCTTTGTTAAATCATTGCAATGATTGCATGGGAAAGGGGAAATGGCTATTTTTTGACGAATTGCTTATTCTACTTTCAATTTTTGAAAATCAAGGAATTAAAATATTACTTTTTAAATTTGCATAGATGTATCTTAACTGTAATTATATTTTCATTTGCTTTGTTACAACAGCATGAACAGCAAATACAAAAATGCACTTACAGAAACTTTTGTAAAAAAAAAATAAAGTTTTTTTTTTTTACTTCTTAAAATTGTTTGGGATTTCCTTATACTTTATATGCTTACAGGATGTAATTCTCTCATGGGGATGTGTTTGATAGTCACCAGTCCTGCTGTATATGGTGAAGCATGAAGCTTTACCATCAGCATATTTATTCTATGTTCCCTTTAAGTTTTCCCAAACTTTCAGTAGTTAGACATGCTTAACTGTGGACAGCCATGTGCACCCAGAAGTTTTCCTTTAGAAGGATCTTTGCTGGAACCCTGAGTATCATCAAATACGTCCTTGATTTAAATAATTTTCAGTCCTCCAAAGAACAAATAACTGCTCAAACCTTCCGTCATGATGACGACCCTTGATGCTTCCAAAATGTCATGTAATCAAGTATAAAGTGAAGGTACAGTTTCTCAAAATGGCGCACTCTACCACGTAGAACGGGTGCAGATCCTGCCTTTACACATTTGCCTTTATTAGCTCCTGTCGGTTCTCACAGCGATGTGTGTAGGTTAAGCCTCCCTTGTTGGTTTGGAATAGAACAGTGATTTCTTAAAACAGTCTTCATGGTCCTACTCCTCTTTCCAAGATTTCCCGATCTATAGTTCAGCCATAGAATCCTTTTAAGCTGCCATTCTTATTATTTCTTTGAGTCTGCCCCGTGGTTTCCAGAATGAAGCTCTGAGTACATAGTACACAGTGACTAGTGTCCCTCTTACCACGTCCTCACGGAGGCTTGGCTCCAATCACACCAATGACTCTCCCTCTGCCTCTATGCCTTGCCCTTCCTTCCTTCCCACCCCCTACCTTCTGCAGTTTTTCTTGGGAAACACAGTTTGGGAGCTGGAGAGATAGCTCAGTGGTTAAGAGTACTTAGTACTCTTACAAACGACTAGGGGTTTGGTTCCTAGTACCCCATCATGGCTCCCCACTCCAGTGCTTATCTCTCCAGTTTCAGGAGATCTCATACCCTGTTCTGGCCTTCACAGTTTCCTGCACATACATGGTACATATAAAATTCAGCCTGACATACATGCATACATTTATAAACAAAACAAAAGGTAAGATCCAAGCATAGAACTTTCCCAAGTGACTTATTGGTTGATAGACTCTCTGACCCATTCCCATTGGGATAGTGGCTTTAGATTTTAGCTTCTGTGCAAAAAGTGTAGCCTAAAGTAGGTGCTCAAGACATGTCTATTAAAGGAGAATCCCCTTGGCCCTTCTTATACATCTCATTGCACTAAAACCACAGTGTCTGAAGCTATATTTTATCCATCTTTCTTATTTCTTCCATTCTTGTCACCTAAGCATGTCTAAACTAGCCTCCTGTTGGATGCCTGATGCCCATGGATGGATAGCAGTGTAAGCAAAGCCTCTCAGTGGATTGCTCCATCAAACACCCCTCCACACACACATACACACACATACACACATGCACACACACACATATACACACACATACACGCACACATACACACACATACACACACATATACACATGCACACACATACACACATGCACACATACACACACATGCACACACATACACGCACATACACGCACACATATACACACACATACACGCACATACACGCACACATATACACATACACACACATACACACATGCACACACATACACACACATGCACACATATACACACATATACACACACACATGCACACATACACACACATACACACACATGCACACACATGCACACACATACACACATACACTCACATACACATATACAAGTACACACATACACACATACACACACACACATACACGCACACACAAAGATTGTTCAGTAAAACTTTCTTTGTGTATTAAGGACTTCAAACCCCACAGATTGGCTGTTTGAAGCAGGGGGTTTTCAGATATCTCTTCAACATTTAAACCTTGTTTCTTCATAGAAGCTCGTGTCTCTGTGACTGTTTCAAATCTAGACTAACTCATCATATGTTGAACTTGAACATGACCAGTGGAGTTCTGGGTCTAGGGTGGGATCTGTAAAGTGAGAGAGGAGACGAAGTTGATAAGCCTCAGATGCGAATACTTCACCAGACTGTGTGCATTTGGAGATGGAGAAGAAAGAGTTGAGATATCTTGGCCTACTTCACTTTCCTGTGTGGCACTTGTTTCTTTTCATTAAAATTATTTTATTTTAGTTTTATTCTGTGTGTACAGGTAGGTATTTGTCTGCATGTAAGTCTCTGTACCAACTATGTGCAGTGTCCAAGGAGGACAGAAGAGGGCATTAGATGCCCTGGAACTGGACTTACAGACAGTGTGCTAGAAACCAAACCCTGATCTTCTAGAAGCAATTAATTCTCTCTCTCTCTCTCTCTCTCTCTCTCTCTCTCTCTCTCCCTCTCTCTCTCTCTCTGTCTCCCTTCCTCCCTCCCTCCCCCTCCCCCTCAGGCTGGTTCTAGGTGAGGTTGTAAACAGATCACTTCTGTCTCAAGTCTCTTCCTGTCTCTTTACTGCTCAGGGCTGCAAGCTCCTGTCCTTATTCCTCCTGCCTCTTTCCCTTCCCTATTAGAAGGCATGGGAAGCATGACCAGCTTACCATACAAATGCTAAGGCAGCTATGCTGCCTATGACAACCACCCGCCTTCCTGAGTTTCCCTAGGACATGGTTTCCTCAGCTGCAAAATGTGTGAGTGTGGTGCCTATGTGCCACAGCATGTGCAGGTAAGAGGGAAAACTTTTTTTTATTATCAAATCATAATTTTTACTTTTTAAAACAGGGGTTATAAACACAGAAATGCAGAATGTGGGGAAGGGGATGACACAGGAGCATAAGTGTTCAGGGGGAGTACAGATATCTTTTAGAACAGGGTATCAGCTGGGTAAAGGTTCAGGGGACAGGTCACTATGACTCTACCTATGATTCACTTGTCCTTATCTAACTTGGTACTATCCGCCAAGGCTACCTATTTACAAGGTCTATGACTGCTCAGGCTGGTAAATTTCCACAAAAGCTGCCTGTTTACAATAGCTTATAGTCATCTGTTTCAGTGCTTTTCCACAGAGACCCAAGACTTTGTGTTAGCAGGCATGTATGTCAGGCCTATTGCTGATTTTAGGCTTATGGCTGATTTTAGGCCTTCAGTGTATAAGCAGGGCTGCCCCTGACATCTCCTCCCTTCTCCAAGTATAGAAGGGCTGTGGCAATTCTAATCTTGCCAAGGCGGGGATAGAGGCCTGACCTCCAGTAATTAAAGGGGACCTTGTAATGGCTCTGGTCCTCCTGTCATTGTCCAGTGAGGCATGAGGGCCATACTCATCCCAATGTCTTTTTCCTGGAGAGGGGATACTTTTGACATCAACCCCTATGCAGTCAGGCTTGTCCCTCAGGGAACCCAGAAACATATTTTTTTTTTTTACTTTTATTTATATTCCCTTGCAGTGTTTAGCCTTGCAGCCCAAGCAAGAATTCAGATGACCAGTCAGAGGGGGTTCTGGGTCTCTGCTTGGTCTAGGGGCAGAAGTCCCCTCTTTTAGGTTGGGTGGAGATGGGATTTGGGAACACCCTGGATAGAGTAACAACCTCATCTTGAGTCTCATGATCCTCCTTAGCTAACTTATGATAATGTATCTGAATAGATTTTGCTATCAGATTATCTATTTGTTGTTTCACAAAGTTAGTCAGCCTATTTAAGGCCCAGGGACCAAAAGAAATAAACAAAAACAACCCAATTAATGGTCCCAAGATGGAAGGAAGTAAGGTTGACAATCATGGAGAGGTTGAAAAGCAATTCTTGTACCAGTTCTCATCTTTCTCTTTCTCTTTCTCTCTCTATCTTTTCTCAAGACCTTCTCTGGCCTTTTTTGTGCTCTCTTTAATCATCTTTGTTTTGTCTATGTAAAAGCAACATTCTTCTTTAAGGGCTGTACACAGTCTAGAGTTGTACACAGTCTTTTCTATTGTAAAAGAAAAAAATCAAGTCCAATAAAGTCCTTTGCAATTTTTGGAGATCGCTTCAGACAGCAAAACGAGGGATTTCTTCAGATTAGTGATGTCAATCTCTAGCTGTTTGATGTCCTTGTCGAAGGCCCATCGAAGGTCTGAGTAGTGTAAGTCCAGAGGCCAGCATCAGGATTAGAACTCCTAACAGCAGCCATCATGAGTGATTCATTTTTTACCTGGAAAGGAAAAAGAAGAGAATTCTCAGGGAGATTTCTCTTAGAGAGGAAACTTTTAAAACATTATTTTAATTTTGTGTGTATGAATGCCTGGGCCCAGGAAGCAAGAAGATCTCCTAGGACTAGAGTTACAAACATTTTTGAGCATCATGTAGGTGTTAGGAATTGAACCTGGGTCCTCTGCAAGGACAGTTCTTAACCACTGAGGTACCTTTCTAACTTGTAGAGAACAACCTGTGTGACTTGTTTCTTTCCTTCCACTATGGCATCTGGGGATTGAATTAAGTTGTCAATTTTGCATGAAAAGTGTTTTTAAAGTTTTTTTTTTTTTTTAATGTGGATGAGAGTTTTCCCTGCATGTATGTATGCATACCACAGGTGTACTTGGTCTTGTGGAAGCCAGAAGGTATGAAAATCCCTGGAATTGGAGTTATAGATGGCTGTATTCCTCCATGGAAGTGAACCCATGGGAAATGAACCCAGGTCCTCTGCAATAGCAGTGAGTGCTTTTAGCCACTCTCCAGACTTCAAGACAAGTGTGTGTGTGTGTGTGTGTGTGTGTGTGTGTGTGTGTGTGTATCTCCTATTAAGACATCTCATTGGTCTTAACTCCCACAAATGTTTACTTGTTGGGACATCCATGAATACTTTTGTTAGGGTTAGGGATGTGGATAAGTATCTCAGTTAGTAGAGTGCTTGTCTGGTATGCACCAAGCCCTGAGTTTGATTCAAGCACCACATATAACTGGGACACCTGCTGGTTATTCCAGAACTTAGGAGAAAGATAAGAAGTTTATGATCATTCTTGGCTATATAGCAACTAGATATTACCTTAGGCCATATGAAACTATATTCAGGGGAAAAAGTAAACTTAAGGGAGCCGGGCATGGTGGTGTATGCCTTTAATCCCAGAGCTGAGGAAGTGGAGGCAGGTGGTCTACATAGTGATTTCCAGGTAAGCCAAGACTACACAGTGAGACCCTGTGTCAAACAAACAAACAAACAAACAAACAAACAAAACCATTTAGGGAACAGAATCACTGTTGGGAGCTTAGCACAAAAGTCTATGTGCCCACAGATCTCCAGAGGAACCAGACATGTTAAGCACACAAGATTGTCTTTTCAATGGGAAAGATGAAAAACCTGTTTTTTTCATCCAGAGAGCTGGGAATTGGACGTGGTTAATAGCCTGGTGATCTGTGTTATCTGTTGGGACAAGCTGCATCAAGCTCCTACAACCAGGACCAGAGATGTCTAATAACCCAAATGACCTCTACGTTATCTGTTGGACCAACTCTTAGGCCCTCAAGCTAGTATAGGCACCCTATCTCTAGAGCCCATCTTCTTGAAAGAAACGACTTGTACCCTGAGTTTAGTTGTGATATAATTATGCTTCCTTGTGCACCGGGGATTGTATTAAACCAGGAAATGTCTACCCCACATTATATTGAGGTTAAATACATTGAAAATAAACTACTTGGTATTAGACTCCCCAAAGTCTGATCCAGGTTGACACAGTCAATATATACAAGGTTTCATTCTTTTTTTGTTGTTGTTTGTTTGTTTTGTTTTTGTTTTTTTGAGACAGGGTTTCTCTGAGTAGCCCTGGCTGTCCTGGAACTCACTCTGTATACCAGGATGGCCTCAAACTCAGAAATCCGCCTGCCTCTCATTCTTATTTTTTTTTTTAACATAACATTTATATTGACTCTCTGGAACTTTTACATCATGTGACCTGATCACGCTCACTTCCTAGTTCTTCCATGTCTGCCCCCACTCTTGTTACAGCCCCTCAAAAAACAAAAAGGTAAAAATAAGAAAAAAAACCCAGTTTGTATTATCTATGTACTCAGTGGAGCATGGTCATATTCTCATGATCAAACAGAACTGCACCTTCCCCATCTGCACCACGCCAGAAGCCAGCAGCTGGGGAGACCACACTTCAGAATCCCCTTCACTTTTTAAGGGTTCTCATCCATGACTTCCCGTCTAGGCTGTTACTTTGGGGGGATAGGGGTAGGGGTAAAGATGGTTGCAGAAGCTCTCCGTGTTCCTTCCTCTTAACTGGGCATCTGCAATCATCAATGCCAGAGCAAAAGTAGCCTCCTTGCTCTTCACACTCAGCAGAAACACGGATCATGGACCTCCACGTGGTGACAGCACAGAACCCAACTCCTAGCTGGTGTAGGTCCATGGAACCAGACAAGGCCCTCTGAGTCATCCTGGACCATGGACCATGGACCGTGGACATCAATATGGCTTCAGACAGCAGCCCAGACCATGGACATCTGTGTGACCTTCAATGGTAACATGGTCCATGGACATCAACACAGACCCTGGCTGCATTAGCACCACAGAACCAGCATGACCCTTAGTAGCAGCAGCATGGACCCTGGCATCTCCATGGCATCAGGTGACAGCACAGGCCTATTGAGGTACCCAGATCAGAATGGCCTCCCGTAGGCCACACAGCCTGTGGATATCAACATGGCTTTCAGGAGCAGTCTGGATGTGGTTCGGTTCACTTCCCTGTCTGACACCTGCAGGGACAGAAAGGCTTTTGATTTAAGTTGGTTTTATTCTCACTGTTTCTTATATTTCCAGATCTAGTGACTCCCAAGTTTCAGGCCTCCCACAAATCATTTGAGAACTGCAGCAGGTTGCTGTCTTTTTGTTTTCTCAAGTCTCTCTAAGCAACGAGAGTAGTCAGGGGACTTGATGTATGAGTGACAGACTCCCCGTTTTCATATTAAGGGTATGACTCAAGAAAGAATGTTGGACTGTGATTATTGATCAGAGTGCAGCAAGACTTTATGATTGTTGACTGAAGGGCCCTTTGTTATTTCTTCACATCCCCAGGACACAGTGTCTAACACAATAAGATACTCAGCCAGTACTAAGTCAGTGACTCAAAGAACCAAAACCTCTAAGCAAGCAAGAGTGCCCATAAAGAGCCCTCTGTTCTTTACAAAGATATATTTTGATGAGTACAAGGCTGCCATAAGTATTTCTGTGAGCCTATTTTCAATTGTAAATTTCAGCCTAATTTTATTATGCAAATCATTTGTATTCATATACGTAATACTGGAGTCTTAAAATGAGAGATGACTCAGATGGTAAAGTGCTTTCCACATAGGCGCGATGACCTGAGTTCAAATCCCCTGTATCTACTTTAAAAGCCGCCACGACAGTGTGCATCTGTAGCACCTTGATGGGGAGGGAGGCAGAGGCCGGAAGATGCTTGGAGTATGCCAGCCCGGTAGTCTAACCAAACCAGTGAGCTCCAGGTTTGCTAACAGGCTCAGTCTGAAACAAAAGCAAGAAAAACAGTGCAGGTTAAGAATGTCCGATGGGGCCTGGCAGTGGTGGTGCACGCCTTTAATCTCAGCACTTGGGAGACAGAGGCAGGCAGATATCTGAGTTCGAGGCCAGCCTGGTCTACAGAGTGAGTTCCAGGACAGCCAGGGCTACACAGAGAAACCCTGTCTCAAAAAACCAAAAAAAAAAAAAAAGAAGAAGGTCCACTGGTGTTGACCCCTCCTCACAGATTCGTATTCATCTGCATAGGCACATGCACAGTGTCATGGGGTGTCGCAGAAAAGCCTTCAAGCTCTTGTAAGGGCATCTCTACAGAGTGATTTTTCAGCATTGTCAAATGCTATTTTATCGTTTTTTTTTTTTTTTAATAAAAAGGAGGTTGCCACGTGCTCAATATACTATGAGATGGAGCCACCTCTAACAATTCTGTCCTTTGTCTTCCTGCACTGAGTGAGGCTAACCCTGCCCCCCCCCACACCCCCATCTTCACTCCCTGAGTTTAGAGCTTCCTACAGGGCTCAGAACAGCAGGGAGTGAGTAACAGGTGTGGGGATGGTCTAACTAAAAAGCAATGATAAGGTGGGGGGGGAGAGAGGGAGAGAGGGAGAGAGGGAGAGGGGAAAGGGAGAGGGAGGGAGAGAGGGAGAGGGAGGGAGAGAGGGAGGGAGGGGGAGAGGGAGGGAGAGAGGGAGAGGGAGGGAGGGAAAGAGAGGAAGAGGGGAGGGGAGAGAGGGAGAGGGAGGGAGAGAGAGATGGAGGAAGGGAGGGAGAGAGGGAGAGAGAGAGAGAGAGAGAGAG
>JANHMN010000025.1:3002545-3151688 GCA_030674055.1 Rhabdomys pumilio
GAGAGAGAGAGAGAGAGAGAGAGAGAGAGAGAGAGAGAGAGAGAGCGGGCGCTAAGAAGCTTGGGTTCAGTAGTCCATAGAAAATACACACAGCTGAGGCCCTGGCCAGCCCGGAACCACCCACCATCTTCCCAGAAGCCCTCGCGGCCATAAAAAGCGGGACTGAGACAGCCAGCACGTTGTTGCTCTGTGCGCAGCGGGTTCCTCAGGAAGGCAATGGACAAGATATGGCGTGTGGCGCCCAGACGGGTCTACACCCGCAAGAAGAGGGCTGGTGAAAGGCTCAACCTCACCCCGACCCCAGACCTGGCCCTCCCTGGGAAGACAGAGGCCCTGCCAGGTCGAAGTTCAGCAGGCCAGGGTGGCGGGTGGGCCTCGGCAAGGGCTGAGGAGGGCCACGAGCAGGTCCCCTGAAACACAGCACCCTTTCACAGGTCTGAAGGGAAAGGGCAAAGAGCTGGGACTGCGGAAGATATCTGAGAAAGAGGAATTGACCAGGCCCAGAGGTAGCAGCTCACAGCGGCCAAGGTGGGTAGACTAGGGTAACAGTCCTGAGCAACTTGGCTTTCTCACAAAGTTTTAAGCTTTGTTTCTGCTTAGTATAGTCTCTCGTTTGAGGAATCAAAGAAGAAAATGAATACTTTGATTCTGTTCCTAAAACACAGACCCAGATATTTGGGGGATGTGTGTACATTTATTCTCATATGTCTTTTTCTCACATATATGTGTGTATTATACTAAGTATACTTAATACAGATAACACACATATATGTGTGCATATATTTTTTATAAGTGGCAGGATCTCATGTAGCCCAGGCTGGCCTCAAATTCCCTATTAGTAGAGACTGACATTAATAGATTTTCATACATTCAACCTCCCAAAATCTGGGATTACAGACTGTGTCATTATTCTCACTTTAAGGTGTGCAGTACCAACTGAGCTACAGTCCCCAGTCCAGACAGATTCGTTTATTAATGAAGGCTGGCCAAGTTACCTAAAAGTGAAATAGGACCTCTAAGGATAACAGCATTCAGCTTTTGGTGCAAATCTTGAAGTCATTTCTCCAAGACCCCCTTAAAGTAACTTCCAGATTTTACTTTTTGTCGGTTTTTTGTTGTTGTTTGAGACAGGGTTTCTCTGTGTAGTCCTGACTTGTCCTGGCACTTGCTCTATAGACCAGGCTGACCTTGAATTCACAGAGATCCTCTTGTTTCTGCCTTCCAAGTGCTGGGATTAAAGGCATGTGCCACCACCTGGCAAACTTTCAGATTTTTAAACTACAAAGAGACAGTCAAATCCAGATGGTGTAAACTGAACTGTTCTGTTTGTTTGCAGTCAGTTACGTGTTACAAGAGGGGAAAGCCTGCAAGAAAACAGTCCTGGCAAAGAGCCCCCAGAGGAAAAGACACCACCATTGAGTGTATGTATGTCTCTCCTAGGCTCCTTATATATGGGCAGTGATCAGCAGTATTCGGAGTGTAGTCGCTATGGACCTCGGAATGAAAGAATAAGTATTCTTTGTTAATAGATATCAAACAGTTTCTAGTGTTTTTATCACATTGATATACATGTCTTTGTCTAGTCAGTTCATAATTATGCACCGCCATCTTTTTCACAACTTTTGGTGAGTAGGACATGTCACTGGTTAATGTTCTATTCTGCGGATTCAAAGTTTTAATATTTTAAAGCCACTTTCCTGTTTTCCATATGACTTTGTATATTAGCAACTAGAAACATGATTGATCACTAAGGATCCGGTTTGCTACAGAGCATTCTAATATTCCCTTATTATAATCTACAACCTTTTGAGTCAGGATCTCACTGTGTGGCAGAGGCTAGTTTTTAACTCACAATCCTTCTGCCTCAGCCTACCAGTCCTGCATTTAGGAGATGGCTGCTTCACATACAACATTTTAAAAACAATTTTTATGTAGTGTTTTAAGAATATCCGATGAAGTATCCTGTGTAGATGATTTGAATATTCAAAATAGTACATGAAAGTTTCTTCAAACTTCTGTATGTTTCTTTCTGCTCCATTTTTTTTCTGGGTTTTAAAAACATTTTTACAACTTATGTTACCTTGTTATTAAAGTCTTTAAAGTATTTATACTATTTTAGTGTCTTTGTAGTGGTTTATCTAATAGATATACCAAAATGTATGTGACTAGTTCCTGGAGATTGGGAGACTGAGTGCCTGAGGTTTTGCTTCTGTAGGCATCAATAGACATGCTTCTACAGAATCGTGAGCATCTCAGAGTGTTACTCTAAGATAAATACCAGCAGACCAAAGGGTAGATGTGTTTGACATTTTGTGATTCATGTTGGAAACCAGCACACTCTTACTCAAAATGATGATAGGTGAAAAAGCAGCATGTTACTTTATTTTCCATTTCTTTGAACAGTAATGATACAGGTCCATTTTCCCCCTCATTACGGTCCATTTGTATTTTTTCTGTTGTAAAATACCTCCTCATTATATACTGAAGATGGTCTTACACACATAGGAAATATTTTAATTGACTTGTGAGTCTTTAATTTTATTATTATGGACTTTTATATCTTTTTTTAAATTTCCCCTTTAAAGGGTGAGGAAAATTCCTTCCTTTCTTCCTTCCTTCCATCCTTCTTTGGTTATCAGAGAAATATTCACCTTTAGTTAGGCTGTAAGCAGTACACACCTTTAATTCCAGCATTCAGGAGACAGATGCAGGAGGATCTCTGTGAGTTCAAGGCCAGCCTGGTTTACAAAATGAGTTCCAGGACAGCAAGGGCTACACAGAGAAACCTTGTCTCAAACAAAACAAAATAAAGCAAAATCACCTTTCTCTTCTACTATTTAATCTCATGATATTGAGTTGACTACTGCTAGTTCTCCATGTTTATTCATAGTAATTTTTACATTTAATTTTAGATTTAATGTTAAATAACAGATTATCTGTGATCAATATTCTGAAATAATCTGATATATCTATGAACATACAAAGTTGGCACTCATTTTTCAAACTAAATCAAATATTATAAAAACAAATTAAAATATATCCATCTCATTATTTGTTCTCTATCTTTAATTCTTATTCTACCTAGGAGTCAGTGACTGATGCCTTCGAGATTGACAGCTTTTCCTTAAGTGCTGAACTAGTCTCAGGTAAGACTAAAGATACAGCTTTTCATCTTTCCTTCAAATGTGGGCACTCACTTATATCTCTTGACTTCTCATTTCAGTGGAAGAAAAGATATCTTTCCCCTAGTCCAGCATGAATCCTTCTGACTGGGTTCTAGGCCTCATTCTCACTGTCTCCATACTCACACCAGTAAATATGAAATGATAGTTGTGACATGTTATAAAAGAGAATGACTTGAATGTAATTAATTATGCTTAGCTAGAAATATGAAGAAATGCTTCCATGCAAGGATGGTGTCTGAGCTGAGGTCAGAAGGTGAGTAGCAATCAGCTCTGCAGAAGGAGAGTGGAAAGACATACACGCAGAAGAAACAGCAGGTACAATGATCTTGCTGGTACCCAGAGCTGGAGAAGGCACGGTAGGGCATGCTGCTTAACAGAAGGACCAGAACAAGTAAGCCCAGGACAGAGCAGGGTACAGCTCGCCTGTGCAGGAATCATTCTCCTGCAACTCAGAGATGCATCATGCCTTGAGGAGTGAACCTCGCAGTGTAAAGGCCTAGGATAACATAGAAATGCAATGGTGCCTCTTGATTCTGAGATAAGAGAATATAAGAAAATCTGAAGTTTTACTCCATAAACCCCTTTGAAAATTATCAAGCTAGACACCAGATGCCATGGAACCTGGGTATGTAGATTTTCAAGATAGTTGTAGTCACTACATAACTTGTTGGATTTGTTAATCTATGGTCGTTGCTTTCAAAGAAGAGGGCACTGTTGATTTTAAATACTTGGATTTGGAGAGAATATGCTGGTGTAGATGAAGATGGCTGTCCTAGTTAGGATCACTACTGCTGTGATGGAACACCGTGACCAAAGCAAGTGGGGGGTAAAGGTTTATGTGGCTTACACTTCCACAGCTCTGTTGATCACTAAAGGGAGTCAGGACAGGAACTCAAACAATCTTCTGGAGCAGGTGCTGAAGCAGAGGCCATGGAGGGGTGCTGCCTACTGGCCTACTCCCTATGGCTTGCTCAGCCTGCTTTCTTTCTTTCTTTTTTTTTTTTCTTTTCTTTCAAGACAGGGTTTCTCTGTATAACCCTGGCTGTCCTGGAACTCACTCTGTAGACCAGGCTAGCCTCGAACTCAGAAATCCACCTGCCTCTGCCTCCCAAGTGCTGGGATTAAAGGCGTACGCCACCACCACCCGGCCGCCTGCTTTCTTTATAGGACCCAGGACCACCAGTCCAGGAATGACCCCACCCACAATGGGCTGGGCCCTCCTATATCAATCACTAATTAAGAAAATGTCTTACAGGTTTATCTATAGCCCGGTCTCATGGGGACATTTTTTCAATTAAGGCTCCCTTTCCTCTGATGAGTTTAGCTTGTGTCAAGTTGACATAAAACTAGCCAGCCCAGTGACAATGTCTACACAGTGCATCATATGTACTCAAGTAACTACTGAAGAAAGCACCTTCTTTGCTTTTTCAGTCAGTATCACCATCTAATGAAAATTTTCCTGGTGATACTTGATTATTGACAAAATTAATTAGCAGCATTAAAAGAAAGGGCTCGAATTTTCTTCCGATGAGACACTGAATGTTGACAGTGATTGTGAAATAAACTAAACGCACCTTCAGCACTGGACTCATTCATTCTTCAGACTGGAATTTTATTGGCTCCTCAAAAATCCTGACTTATAGATGACTTCTTCGCTTGAGTTACCAGACTTTAGGTCTTTCATAATATGATCACTTTTACAAGGAAGCTCACAGAGGTGAGATCAAAATCTATTTTGACATTCAGTACCAACATCTAGGAATATAAAGACTTGAAAGTATCTGGATCCACTGAGAAAGCACTTTAGTAAGTCCTGCTGTTTGATGCATTTTCATTGTGATTTTCTTGGCATCTCTTATGCTGTGCACAAGAGGCAGTGTTTTTGATATAAGATTATAAAAGGTCTATCTAACTTTCTTGGTAAGAAGAAAATACAGCATGTGTGTGATATTGGCCAGTGGAAGTTCATTAATAAATGGTATATCTTTTATGAAAGATAAAAAATAGAAGCTGGCCGGGCAGTGGTGGCGCACGCCTTTAATCCCAGCACTTGGGAGGCAGAGGCAGGCAGATTTCTGAGTTCAAGGCCAGCCTGGTCTACAGAGTGAGTTCCAGGACAGCCAGAGCTACACAGAGAAACCCTGTCTTGAAAAACCAAAAAAAAAAAAATAAATAAATAAATAAATAAATAAATAAATAAATAAAATAAATGGTATGTCCTGATAGTTATTAAAGATAACTGGAACCATCTAAACATGGAAATTAGGGGCTGGGGAGATGGCTCAGTGAGCATGAGGACCTGATTTCAGATCCCCATCACCTGCAAAAACTCATGTTCACACACACACACACACACACACACACACACACACACATCTGTAACACTAGTGTTGCAAGCAAGGGAAGACAGGTGGCTCCCTGGCTCTTTACTGTATTTTTAATTTAATGAATTAACTCTTCAATAGCCAACATTTCTGGGATTTCTTTTTTTTTTTTTTTTCTTCTTCAGAATTTCAGTATCTTTGCTGAGACTCTCTTTCATGTTCCTGAGTCCCTACCCACGTTGCTGGCTTTCTTATCTAGACCCTGACTTGATCTCCTTACTTCATTTATCTGCTTGTTTGAAAACTCTGTGAAGTTGTTAAACATTTTAAGATTTGGCTCTTGAATTGTTTAGCATTCACTTAGCTCACTAACTTTGCTTTCAGCTACTGAAGAGTGATGAGCTTTGGAAGGTGCTGTATTAGCGTGTTAATTTTGTATGTGTTTCAGTGTTGCTTGTGTATCAGATGCAATGGATGAGTCCAGTGGGTTTTTCCCCCATACTCATTGTTCAACCCTGTGGATCTTCTTCGTGGGTGGTCTTTTCTTGGGCTCATGAGTCCTCACTACCACTGAGGGGAGAAGCAGACAACTATAACAGAGAATGATTTAACAACAAACCAAATATTAAAGTGCAATAAAAAGTAATTGAGTACTTTGTCTACATTCTCACTAAGGAGCTAGGAGACTGATAAAATGAGCAAGTGATTTGAAGATTATTAATGTTAAAAATATTAATAATGAAAAGTACAAAGAAGCCAGGCATGGTGGATTTAATACCACCACCTTTAATCCCAGCACTCAGGAGGTGGAGGCAGGAGAATCAGACCAGTCTAGTCTACATAGTGAGTTCCAAGACAGCTAGGGCTGCATAGTAAGATCCTGTCTCAAAGTTAAAAAAAAAAAAAAAAAAGTAAAGAGTAAGTGGGCAAAGGGGGAGAAGTAGGAATGAGGACGAGATAAGCTTTGCTATTGGATATTGTCAGAGCACAGAACACAGGCTGCTTTTCCACCAATATCCTACAGTCTTTCTTTGCCTAAGTGTACTTCTGTCATCAAGTTTGCATCCAGGTCAGCTCCTTGTGTTCGTATGGTTCTCACTGTAGTGGTGTGTCTGTCTGGGTGGGGGGTGGAGGGTGTAAGTTTTTTTTAAGCAGTAACCAGTTCTCTTAACTTCCTGCCAGCCCTCCTCCCCCACTGTCCCTCCTTCAGTTCTTCAACAGTCTGCTTAAACAGTCCTTCTCCCAGTTTTTCCAATACTAGCAACTCCAAGTTATAACAACTACTCTAGCCTATCTGCTTTGCTCAGCTTCTCCTGGCTCAACTGTCTCCTAACAAAGTCTTCTGCACCAACTGCCTTCTCTTCTCACTCTGCTAGCCCCGCCCTCACACCCCAGTCTCAGCTGGTATTTTTATATTCTATACTGTTCTGGACCAACACTGAAGGTCATAGAGTCACACAGTTCTATTTTTTTTCTATTATGTATACAGTATTCTGCCTGCATATATGCCTGCAGGCCAGAAGAGGGCATCAGATCTCATTATAGATGGCTGTGAGCCACCATGTGGTTGCTGGGAATTGAACTCAGGACCTTTGAAAGAACAGCCAGGGCTCTTAACCCCTGAGCCATCTCTCCAGCCCCTCTCCAACCCCCACCCCCATTTTTAACAGCTAAGAATTCTTAAAGGGCCAGTTGACTAGCAGCTAGGGATCCTTTAAAGGGCCAGGCAAACAAGATAAATCATACTACCTTTCTTTCCATTTGCTTTAGCTACTAATGCAGTTTTGAAGCTGCCCCGAGCACTCCCTGTAGCCATGCTGCTATTGTGATTTTGCTTCTTCACCCTTTCCAGTGTCTTTTCCGGGGTTCTCCGGTATCTGATGTGATCTTTCTGATGATTTCTCAGGAGCATGTCCTCTACCAAGTTAAGTACCTTACAATGATGCTTCTCTCTCCTGTAACTTGGGTTCTGCTTCCTGAACCTTTTATATTCCTGGACTGTCTTACCTTCTAGTGTCTTGTGTTCTAGAGTTCCTCACTGAAGTCTCTTAATCTCCACCCCCAGCTCTGCATACCAACTTGGGTATGATGCAGTATTCAACATAATCTGTCTTAAAGCACTGCTCATAGGCCTGTTGTTGCTCTGCATTGTAGATGGTCTTGTATTGCAGGAAACCAAAGTCTTGTTTATGGGCCTGTTAGTGGTTAGATTGTAAGTGTTCCTGATCGGATGGAAAGGTGTCCTGGGGCCTGGGAGCCCAGGAACCACACAGCTCTGAGCATAGGTGCTAGACGTCTGTCTGTCTGTCTTTCTTTCTTCCTTCCTTCCTTCCTTCCTTCTTTCCTTCCTTCCTTTCTCTCCTCCTCCTCCTCTTCCTCTTCTTCTTCCTCCTCTTCCTCTTCTTCCTCCTCCTCCTCCTCCTTCTTCTTTTTCTTTTTTTTTTGAAATGAAGTTTCTCTGTGTAGTCCTGGATATGTCCTGGAACTCACTCTATAGACCAGGCTGGCCTGGAACTCAGAAATCCACCTGCCTCTGCCTCCCAAGTGCTGGGCTTAAAAGGTGTGTGCCACCACTGCCCAGCATGCAGTGCTTTCAGGAGAAGTCAGTGGCAAGTCAGGCTCTCCTCTTTCCTTTTTTGGGTTAGTGGCCAAGGTTTTCAGAAGACTTCCCTTGCTCAATTCTGAATTTTATTAGTTTTGATAGTATCCACAGCTTTTTATTTCCTGTGGAAATATAAACAAATCTATGTCTCTAATGCGAAACATTCACTGACTTCCATTCAGATGTTACCACATCCTTATAGTATATAGGTTGATTTAACTCCACAGTTTTCTTTAACACAGGATCTCTCAGCTGCTGTTATTCCTTTCTCTTTAATGTTCAGAAAATTTAAAGATAACATAGTGGTATTTAGTCTATCCCCAGGGGTTCTTCATTCTTCCTTTTTGTTTTATAAGGTGATATTAGATTTATTTTTCTACAACTGCTTGTTCTGTAGGATTGTGTGATACACTTGTAATGTGCTTTATATTATAATATGCAAAGAATTGCTTCATCTTACTGGAGACATATTTGAGGACATTGTTAATTATCCAAGAAAGTGAATGAGTTGAAGGCAAATAACCAAAATATAATCCAGCTTGGCATCTATGAGATTCACATATGCATCTTGCAGTCTCCTTTCTACTAAAGTTAACTCTTTCTCTGCTTCCTTTGTTAGCTGTCTTGGACTGTCTAAGTCTGCATCTCCTTGTAACAGTTGAAACAAATTACATAACTTTTAAGTGGTTAATCCAGTAATGGGCCATAGCCAATGAATATCTTCCATCAATTTTTGAAAATCATTAAGAATTCACAACTGATCTGATCTGAACCTTTGGTAGCTGAATTTTGTTGTTGTGTTGTTGTTGACTTATTTTCTAACCCAGAGAGTGGATAGAATCTCCTCTTTGTATTTTTTCAGGATCAATTTTCAAACCCCAACAAGGCAAAATTCTTTTTGATTTACCAAATATTTTCTCTAAAGTATCTGCATTAGAATCAGCCAACAAAATATCATGCACGTAATGGTAAATAATAGACTAAGGAAATTGCCTATGAATTATTTCTAGTGGTCATTGCACAAAATATTGACATGGAGGTTTTTGGTTTTTTTTCAAACTTTCCTTGTGGAAGAACTTTTCACTGACAGCTTTTTCCAGGTTGATCATTATTGTAAGTAGGCACTATGAATGCAAAATTTCCTTGTCTGCCTCTTGCAAGGAGATAGTGAATAAGCAGTCTTTTAAATCAATTATTGTCATAGGACATGCCTTAGGTAATAAAAAAAAAAAAAAGGTAAAGGAATTCCAGGCTATAACAGACCCATTGGTTGAATTACTTTCCTATTTGACCTTCTTGCCCCACACATTTAACCCATTGCACACTTCGTTTTATCTGAGATAACTTTCCAGTTTCAAGAAACTATATATAAACCATTTGAAGTGTCCGTTCTGAATTCCTAGATTTTTGTGAAATGATGGTTACATCAGCTCCTGTATCTACCAAACCTTCTATTTCAGTGTCATTTAGTTTAAAGGCAACTTTAAATATGGCCTTTGGTCATTAACAACTGTTTGCCAGCACACGTGCTTTCCACTACTTGTACAGATATTTCTACTGGAGCAGCTTTCCTTTGATAAAGGAAAACAGTAACCGCTGAACAGTCATATCACCTGTGTTAAATTGCATCTCTCTTTTTACATAAACCATTTTTAATTGCTCCTTTGAAATCTTCATCTATAATTCCTGGATGTACAGTGAATCCTCAGGAAGTAAAACTGTTCCTTCCCCAAACCATTCCTACTGTCCCAGAGGGTAAAGAACCATGAACTCCAGTACTTATTTTATCCCATTGAATTTTGGAAGATAGTGTAAGATGTTTATCTACGGCCAAGTCTAGAGCAGTATTGCCTGCAGTAGCATGCATTAGGTCTGTAACTCTTCTATTTATAATGTTATTTTTGGATCCTCTTTCCCAGATCTCTTCTATACTTTTTATTTTAAGGAAGTGTTTCACTAAGTTACCCAGGCTGGCTTTAAATTTCTTCTATAGACCAGATAGGTTTTGCTGCCTCAGCTTTTTGAGTAGCTAGCATTAGTCCACGAAGCTTACACCAGCATGCCTACCTTAGAGTTAGTGTCATAGAGTATGGTATAAATGTGATGTTTTTATAAATTATTTTTATATGTATGTGTGTGTCTACATGTATGTATATGTACTGCATGTGAGCCTAATGCCCAAAGAGGCAAGGGGAAAGTCTTAGATCCCCTGGAAACGGAGTTACAGATAAGTAACTGTAAGTTACTGTAAGTTGCTATACAGGTGCTAAGAACCAAATCCAGGTTCTCTGCAAGAAAAACAAGTGTCCTTAACTGCTGAGCCATCTCTTCAGCTCAACTTTTGTTTTGTTTTCTTTGGGGTTTTGTTTTGGGGAACAAAGGGTATTTGCTGTGATAGGGATTGAATCCAGGGCTTTATACAAATGAGACAAGTATTTTGCCACAAAGTCACACACCCAAACTTTGTTTTGGTTTTATATATGCACATGGAGTGATTCTAATGTAATTTGTTTAAAAGACAAGCCTTTCTTATTAAATCACTTACATGTCTTCATAAAAATCTGTTGTGTACATACTTGTGAGTCTATTTCTGAGATGTCTGTTCAGTCTTCTGTTTGTGTTTTTTATTCTTTGTTATTTTAGTCTGTCACTGTATTTTAGATGGAATGGTTGAATTCATTCTTTTTTCTTCTTCGCTAATGAATTGTATATATATATGTATATATATAATTGATATATATATAATATATATATATATATATATATATATATATATAATTGAATTTTTGAGCTAGATTACAGCTAAAATGAGTAAGGAATAGGCCATAACAGTAAAATGTAAGAAACCCATCAGGAAGGGTTATAGTGTATTTATCAACATTTGTTTGTCTAAGATCTAAATCAAAATTATTGATAATATTATCACTTTGTAATCACGGGTGAAGACAATGTTACATTCTTGGTACGTAACTGCATGTACATGCCCACAGATGTGCATTATTGGGATTTCAATTCTGTTCTCTATTCAGTTCAACCTTTTTCTGTTTTGCTTTGTTTTACAGGACCAACTGTGCAGCATGACGTTTCCAGTTGTCTCCTGAGTTGTTCGAACACAGAGTCATGTACAAAGGGCACTGAAGAGAGTGGAAGTAGCTTCCCATCGCCGGAACTGTTCAGAGGGTCAGACTGTCTGGGTGAGAATATCATTTCCTCCTTCGGTGGCTCTGCTGTAAAACTGCTGCTTTGTCTATAAATCCTTCAGTGAGTACATCTGCACACAGTGAAGGTGTGTTTGTTCTCTAAGCATGCACGCTGTCTTGGTCCACTTTTATTTGTTTTCTTTTACTTCATGCAGTTTTTCGACTTTTCAGTATATAGCAGGTGTTAAGTAGGCTATGTCCAGGCTTGAATTTTTCACAGTTATTTACATTTATTATTTATTACAAATAAGCACTTTGGTTGACAATGGAAGACAACATAGGCTTTTCTCTACAACTTCCTGCAACAGAAAATTGTTTCTTAAAAAAAACTAACTCATAAAGACACACATGCATACACATTGAAAAGAAAAAACATGAACTCTAAGCCAGACACAAAAACACAAGTATTGTGTATCTTCTCTCATATATCGAAATGAAACAGACAAATGACAGTAGAAGGGGAGAATCTAGGGTGGGGGTGCCTAGTGGAGGATGGAGAAAAGGAAGGACAAAAATAGAAAGACGGGAAGCATGATGGCAGCACAACACTTGTAAGTGTGAACATGTCACAGTGAGACTATTCATTTGTGTAGTTATACACACATGCCCACCCATACACACACTTGTGCACACTCACATGTGTGCACACAGGCACACACACACTGATGTAATTTTTTAAGTGGCAGATATGGTGACTGTTCCTTTTTACTCAGAGGGAGCCTCTTTCCCGGCAGGACTTTGCTGTATAGCTCAGGCTAGCCTTGAATCAAACTTGAGTTCCCCTTTCTCAACATTCTGAGTGCTGGGACTTTCTGAAGACTTAACTTTCAGGATATTTTCATTCAGAGGGACTATGGATAACTTTAAGATCTTTTAATACCAGGGACTGTGATGTTTTGATTTTTGATCTAAATGACTCATTTTGCTTTGTTAGTTTTCTGTTCTTTGGTTTCTGATTAGCTATGTAGCTTTCTTTGGGCAACAGGATATCAGTGAGCAAGGATAAGAAAGGCCTAGAAATGTTCTTAATTAGGTTGGACTTACCCTCTTGTGCTTTTATATTCATGACTTTTGTTACTGCTCTGGGACCTGAGAATGATAGGCCAAAATCAAACCAACCAAGGTAACTTGAAAACTACACAGAGCTGTTCCAGTTTGTCTTCAGATCTGGAGCAGAGCTACCAATCTAACCATTACACATAATAGAGGCTACATGTGACAAACTTGTAGCTATTACACATACACATTACACATAATAGAGGCTACATATGACAAACTTGTTCAATGGAAGAAAAAAACCCTTGGATTTCCATTGAGATGAAGAGCATGACAAAGTGTCCTCTGTCTTCACTCCTATTCAATATATTGCTTGAATTTCTAGCTAGAGAAGTCAGACGAGCTAGGAAAACAAGTGCTATGACTACAGAAGGAAGAAATCCAGTTATCCAGACAATATGATTCCATAGGTAAAACAATAACTTCTCTCTATACCAAGGACAAACATACTTAGGAAGAAATCTGAGAAGCAATCCCATGTACAATATCCCTCCTCAAAATAAAATGCCTTATAATAAATCTGACCAAGAAAGTGAAAGACCTTTATGATGAAAATGTTCATATGCTGAAAAAAGAAACTAAGGAAACACCAGAAGGAAAGACCTCTCATGCCCATGGCCTGGAAGAATTAATAGTGTAAAAATGTTCATCCTATCAAAAGCAATATGAAGATTTACTGCAACATCAATCAGAATTCTAATTCCTTTCTTCCCAGAAATAAAGAAGGCAGTTGTGTGTTCATGTGTAGGCACATGTGCTTGTAGAAATAAAGAAGGCAGTTGTGTGTTCGTGTGTAGGCACATGTGCTTGTAGAAATAAAGAAGGCAGTTGTGTGTTCATGTGTAGGCACATGTGCTTGTAGAAATAAAGAAGGCAGTTGTGTGTTCGTGTGTAGGCACATGTGCTTGTAGAAATAAAGAAGGCAGTTGTGTGTTCGTGTGTAGGCACATGTGCTTGTACATTATCTTCCATAGCCACTCTCTGCCTTACCTTTTGAGACAGGGTATCCCACTGAACCTCGAGCTGCCTTTAATCATAGCACTCAGGAGGCAGAAGCAAGCAGATCTTTGTGAATTTGGGGCCAGCCTAGTCTACATACTGAGTTTCATGACAGCCAGGGCTACATCGAGAGACTCCATGTCAAAAACAAAAATATAAAATATAAAAATTCAGTGTATTTAAGCCATTCAAAGTTTATTTCAGTAATTAAGTAAATTCAGTGTATTTAAGCCATCCAGAAGTTCAGAGTTTCTCTAAAATATCAACAGACTCTAAGATATCCAAAGTTACTCTAAAATTTCAAAGTCTCTCTAAAACTTGTAAGTCTTAACTATGGACTTCTGTTAAAAAAAAAAAAAAGTTACATACTTTCTTACTCCAAGAGGGAAGAATCAGGGAACAATCAAAATAAAATTAAAGCAAAGTCAAAATTCGGCAGTGAAAAACATTAAGTACTTGGTAACCGGGGCCGACTCATAATCCTCTGGGCTCCAAAGGACCTACAAAACACACACTGTTTGTCTGAGTCTCAGGCCAGCTCCTTTTTATAACTGCTGCTATCCTTGGCTGTCATCCCACAGTGCTGGCATCTCCAAAATGTGGGGGTCTCTGCTACAACTGGGCCACGGCTTCACCAGTAGCCTCTTCTGGGTTCGGAACTCTGATCCTGCCATGTTTAAGATTAAATAGTAGAAACACATAAAAAGCTAAATCATCTGGGGAGAGACAGAAACATAATTCAGGAAAGCCAAAAGATTGCCACAGTATACCAGAAGGATAAGATTTTTGTAGTAGTTTATAACCACAATGTCTACATTAACTGTCTGGAGGTAGATCTCAGTTTCAGAATGTTTGCTTAGCATGCATGAGGCCCTAGGTTCAATCCACAGTCTCCACACTTAAAAAGAATATCTGATGATACATTATGTTGTGGACAGTGAGAAAGGTACAGATGGGGATGCAACAAGGATAGCACCATTCTTCTATAGCTGAGGTTGACAGAAAGCTTAAAACCGATACCAGGTAATAGCAGTGTGACTGTTGCTTACTGACATGAGGCTTAATGGACAGAGAGGAGTATAGCAAATGGAGAGAGAGCCAGTTATGTGTGTGCTGCTGTCCTGCGACTCAAAGATCTCTGTAGAGCAAAGGTCTAGATGGAAGATGAGGAAGAGCAGAAGATTGGACTAGGCTATAGACGATTAGCCTGATGCCATCATGACTTGTCCTTGTGTTCTGTCACTCTACACCTTCAATTATCATAGTCTGGAATGAATCGTCATGTATGCACACACACTTTCACACACATGGACGTGTGTGAGAGAGAGTGTGTGTACCATGATGTATTTTGCTTTTTAGATTGGGAGCATCCCAAGATGGAAGATTACATGCTCTACAAGAATTCTACTCTTCTAGACACCAGTAAAGCAGTAGTTATAGAGAAAGCGCCACAGTTTGCAAACCTCTCTGCCGTTTTGAGTGAGTTTTTACATTCTTTTTTTTCCTCTCATTTGGAAAATCTCTCATGTGTGTTGAAAAATGAAAGTAGGATTATCTTCTCTCCTAAATGATTTTCAGTCTAAACCTATAAGCTGAGATTGCTTTTGGCTTCAAAGAATACCTAACAATAGTTTTAGTAAATATGGGCTTTATTTTATTGTTTACATTTTATTTATTATGTGTCTGTATTGTGTGTGCATTACGTATGAGCATTTTCACGTGTCATAGTGCAGATACAGAGTTTAGAGAACAAACTGAAGAAGTCCTGGGGATCAAATTCACATTGTCCTCCTTGGCAGCAAGCACCTTTATCCAGTGAACTATCTTGCCATCCCCCAATTTTTAAAATTACAGTTATTTAATGTATAGATGTGAGTGCACGTACACATATGTGTGCCAAGGCATACTTGTAAAGATCAGAGAACAGCTTGTAGGAGTGGGTTTTTTTACTTTCACAATATGAGTCCTGGGGGTTGAACTCAGGTCTTCACGCATAACTGGCAAGCCCTTTACAGACTGAGGCTTCTCCCAGCCTAGCTCAGTATTTTTTGTTATTGTTTTGTTTGCAGGGCTAGAGATTGAACCTGGGGCCTGGTGTGTGCTTGGCACGCTGTTGAACTTATTCCTCTCACTGCCCCACCCTAGTTTTTGAGATAGTCTTCTTACTGTGCCTAAACCCCATTGATTCTGCTAAATACATAAAAAGGCAATTGGTGGGTTTTGTAACCAACCAGCCATTGTTTTCTCATATGTCAGATGGGGAAAAATAAATTGGTGTGTTTGGTTGACATGATTATTGTAAAATTCCCAAGATAATAGTGGTGAAAGGCAATCAGATTATAAAGAACTGTCTAAATATTTATATATCTTGTAACATTTCACAATACTTTTTGTTATGTTTTACTTTGATATTTTCACAATACCTTTGTCTGATTTAAGAGACATATAAAAACCACTATAAAACAGTCAAATATAAACTCAGAAGTTCAGTCACTATGTATGTTGAAGAGAAATATTTATTTTTATCCAGTGTAATTCTGTCTTCAGGAGCACCTTTGGATTATCTCTATGTCTAATGGATTGATTTTTTCCCCCTTTGATAGGTTCCTCTTCAGAAAACTATGAGAAATGCCATAGGAAAATGTAAGAACTAAAACATTTGATGTGCTTTTCAAAACTCCTTATTGTAAGAGTTTTGTAATAGTGACGACTGCCATTCCACAAAGTCAGATAAACTTCATTCATTCAGTGTTTGCTCAGCACTTACTCTGTGCCAGGAGTGTCCTAATTTCTGGGATACAGTAGGGAGTAAAATCAACTAAACACAAAAACGCTGCCCACATCAAGTCCATACTACATCGTGGAGAGATAGACATTAGACAGGTAAACATGCTGCCACATGATGGTGATACTGAAGAAATGATACTGAGGAAAAGAAAGCAAGATGGGCGCTGGAGCATTGGGCTGAGGCCTGCTCCCTTGTGTGGGACTGTGGTGGGGAGGCTGCCATTGGAAAGGCATCATTTGAGCAAGTTGGGCAGCTAGCACTTTAGACAGAAGGACTAGCCAGAGGAGGGCTCTGGGGGATAGACCAAACTTCTAGGATATTTGAAAGTAGAATGAACAGGATTTATTGATGGATTCAGAGATACAATGAGAGAGAAAGTGGTCAAGGCTGACCCCCTAGCACATATGTTAAATAATGTTTTATAAAAATCAGCAGGTGTATTTTTATCTTACTGAAGTTATTTTGTCAAAATTGAATCGGGCTTCATTTTGTGGAGATTTGTCAGTCAGGTCTTTACTAATTCATGTTGGCTATTAATAGACAGCTTTGGATATCCACCTTAGTGAGCTGACTGTTATCATTTCAAGCTTGTTTTCTTTGGTTCTGTCTTAGTCTGGCTTTTTGTAAGTCTGTAGGATTGATGCACAGTTGGCAGAGTGATCTCTCTCTTAATGTAAGCAGATGAAAAGGTGCATTTTCTGTCTAAATTCATATCAAACAAAAGTAGTATTACAGGGAAAATATTAAACACTGTGGATTTCAAACAGTTATACATCTAACTAAATTGAATTAGACTTCTAATTTATTAGATTTTTTGGTAATCTAAAAGAAAAAAATACCTGTATTCATTGTGAATTGCCAAAAAGTAGCAAAGCTGATTTTAAACACTGGTCTGTTTGATTCTAACCATATATACTATTCAATATAACATTGAGAGTTTCCATAAATGTGCACTAATTACTTAGTTTTATATGTAGGTTTTTTGGTTTTTGGTTTTTTTTTTTTTTTTTTTTTTGGTTTTTTGAGACAGGGTTTCTCTGTGTAGCCCTGGCTGTCCTGGAACTCACTCGGTAGACCAGGCTGGCCTCGAACTCAGAAATCTGCCTGCCACTGCCTCCCAAGTGCTGGGATTAAAGGCGTGCACCACCACCGCCCGGCTTATATGTAGTTTTGTAAAAGTTTTAAGAACAGATTGACCCCCTGGGCCCCTAGGAACATAAACAATAAATAGAACCTAGGAACATTAACATTAAATAGGACTATTTGTGTAATTATTTCAAAAACACTCGAAGCTCTGTTTTAGAGGAATTATTGTGGAGGTGGTTATTATTAAGTGATGTCAATATCTCTCGATGATGAGGCTCTTGCAAAAAAAAAAAAAAGTGATAGACTTGCCATGGGGAAGACTGGGGAGAAGGGTGTTACTGGAGAAAGCAGTTGGTGCAGAGCATGTGTACTGAACTGAGTGTTTGTGAGAGAGGCAGGATCTAGTTCAAGAAGGTGGCCACAATCTGAACTATGAAAGGCCTTGAGGATAGGATTTTTATTTTGTTCCAAAGGTGTTGAGAGTCACTTAAGGGGATGGAGGATGAAGGGAGGGACCCTCTGAGGAGGGGAGACTGTGAGGTGGGGCCGCATTTGTGATGTAAATAAATAAACAGACTTTCAATATGACTAAAGCAGATTAATGCTTAATAATAGGAGTTTGGGGTTGTGCTAATACACTGGACTAAAACTCGCTGTTTATGCACAGAATACCTGAGATGTATTAGTAAGAAGAAGTTTACATGAAAGTTCAGTCAGAAGCAAGGCAGTTCTATTTGAACATCTGAGCATAAAGGGAAATGAGAGGAAACAGTTTGCTCTTTACTGAGCCAACTTTTCAATTAACCAGTACAAGAATCTAAAAGAGTCTGCTCTCACATCTGGCTGTCAACTTTGTCATCTTCAAGGAATCTTCCGTCTTGCTCAGATCGTGTTTTGAGGTCCAACACTAAACTTAGATCCTTACACATTATTGTACTGGCTTATCCTCTCCTGCGTGTTCAGTTAGAATAAAACACAATCTCATTTGTAGAAGTCCCAAAGAGAGAAAGATATTCATCTCCAAAAATATCACTCAGATTAAAAATATCACACCAGATTCTTGGTAGCAGGTTTGCTATCTCTTTTCCATAAATAAGGCAAGTAGGACAAGTTGGAGAGCTTTCTCAAGGCCCCTGAATTCTGAGTAGCAGATCTGGCTTAAACTCAGGTCTGCGTAATTCTAAACATTATAGTTTTCCTCTAAGGACATATGTCACACTGATAAACATGTAAGTGCATGTTATTGTTAACTGTTACTACAAACATGATGTATTTTTCTAACTAGCTGTATTTCCCCTATGGAATAATTAATTGCTCATCTTTACTTTCAGTATAATTTGAGGATAATTGAAAGTTACTAAAATATCACTAATTTGTTCTTATTACAGAGGGATAATATCAGAGGCCCAACATATTTCTCCAGAACCAAAGTATACTTCGAATTTAGCATCAGGTAATAATTAGTGGCTCTAATTTATACTGAGCATCAAAAACCACATAGTTTTTTGGGGAAGAAAAGCATTACTAGTAAGGGGGTCATGGTACAAAAACCAATCTTAGTTGTGCCTAGGTCTTCTCAAATCAAAATTTTTGCTTTGCAATGGAAAATATTATTTTAAAAACATGATGGTTGAGCAGAGTCATGATTCTGAAATTGTATATGCTTCTGTATTTCTCCTTTTTTCAATGTTTTCTTGATTAGTTATGTAAATGTGACTGAAAAGGGTGAACACATGCCGTTTTCATAGAGGAATTTTGGAAAGGATCACGGTGATCTGGGTAACAAGCTAAAAAGCCCATCATTAGAAGCTAGGAGTGTGTACAGTGCAGGCATTTGGGAGTCACTGAGTATTTAAGGCTAGAGACCAACCTTCTTCCAGCTCTTTGTATGTAGTGCTAGCCTCCATACCTACTATTGTCCAGTGGGCTAGGTAATATAGTAAGCTAAGGGAGCCCTTGAAAAAAAATGCAGCCACAGGTAAGAGGTGGTGCAGAAACGGGGACTATGGAACACAGGAAAAGTTTAAATAGCACAGGCCGTGCCTGAATTTGTTTTCAATGCTGATAGAGCCAGGTGTAGTGGTGGGTACCTGAAATGATTCCTATTTGGGAGGCTGAGGCAGGAGAATGGCTTACACCTATGAATTCAAGTCTGGGCAACATAGAAACCTCATTTCATTGATAAGTAAATGACTAAATACCAAGAGGAAGGTCACAGTAGAAAGCGAGTGTTTAAATACAGAGGAGACGAAATAAAGAGCTTCACTCACCTATACACATCCCCACTAACTCAAGAGTAAACTATGTATTCACTTCTGTGAAACATGGAGCTCTGAGATGGGCTTTTATTTTATGGGCATACATATTTTTACTTTATGTAAATGTGTGTACCATATATGTACAGTGCCCATAGTAGCCTCCTGGGACTGCAGTTACAGATGGTTGTGAACCACCATGAGGGTGCTGGCAATCAATCCCAGGTTCTCTGAAAGAGCAGCCAGTGCTCTTAACCACTGAGCTATCAACAGCCCTGTCTGACATAAATCTTTAAAGGATATTTTCTTCTATCTGAGGCGAGTTAGATTATTCAATACACATTTAAGTTTTTTCTTCTGTAAAAGAGGTAAAGTTATTAAAACCTGGGGTTTGGTTTGGTTTCAATTTTGATTTTGAATTCTCTGTCTTCTGTACTTATAATTAATGGCCAGTTAAATAGAATAAAACTATGTTTTCATTTGTAGAAAATGCAGCTTCTGAGGTTATATTTGCTGAGAAAACTGGCCCTCCAACAACCAAAAAAACAAAAAACAAAGCAAGTATTGAAGCAGGATAATTATACAAATAATTGCACTGATAAAATGTGATTTTAATTAGCACATATACAAATTATTTTCTATGTATTTCAGGCAATAGAATAAGCATTTTGGAACATAAGATTTACTCAAGTTTGTGAAAAACCTATGCAAACCATACATGAATATATACTTTATATAAGTTTAATAATAAAAGAGAATTAAAATGTATTTTACATTTTTCTGATTTCCTTTTAATGACTAGGTATACATTATTCATTAAGGCACAGAGTTAAGTGTAACCAGAGTGGCATGTCAAGTCAGGACTGTAGTCAATTGTGCTTGGAGTCTGAAACACTCTGGTGAAGGCTTTAGAATTTGAAAACCTTTTATTAATTGTATTGGGTTTTTTAATATATATATATATATATATATATATCATCCATCCAGTCAGTTAGTTGTTTTGTTTGTCTGTTTGCTTGTTTGATGGTATCTATCTTATAGCTGAGAAAACAGACTTCTATTTTCACCAATTTTTTTTAGTAGTTTGTGGCAGATTAAAGTCCCTTTTCTTTCTTTTGTATACATTAGGGAATAAATTGGGGAAAGGCAAACATTATCAAGGAGACCTATCAGTAGGAAATTTTAGCGATTATTTTGGTGAGGGATTGTGTGTTGGCATTGATTAATGTGCTTTATAGGAGAGGTGGAGAGATGTGCATAGATTGGAGGTAATTTTGCCTGTAGAGCTGACAGATTGATTTAGAAGATGGAGTGACAAGTGTTGAGAAAGACTTCTAAGCCTTGTTCTGAGCAGCTGATTGATAAGATGCTATTGGAGGAGATAGAGAGATGATTCCATTTTAATCCTTAAAACACATGTAAAAGCTAGATGCAGTAGCATATTCCTGTAATACCAATATCAGGGAGGCAGAGTCGAGAGGATTCCTGGGGTGGGGGTGGGGGAGTGCATTGTTGGTCAGGTAGTGTATCTGAATCAATGAGTTCCTAGTTCAGTGAGAAACACTGTCTCAAAAATTCGCATGCACATATGTGTGCCAATGTTAAGAAAGAGGAGATGGGCTGGAGAGATGGCTCAGGGGTTAAAAGAACTGGCTGCTCTTCTAGAGATAATGAGTTTAATCCCCAGCAACCACATGGTGGCTCACAACCATCTCTAATGGGATCTGATGCCCTCTTCTGGTATGTCTGAAGAGAGTGATAGTGTACTAACAAAATAAATACATCTTTAAAAAAAAGAGAGAGAAAAAAGAAAAAGAAGAAAGAAAGAGGAGACAAGCCTCTCATTTCTAAAAAGTATATACTATGATAACCCCAAAACACAGAGAACTTTTAAAGCTCAAATATGCAGACAAAGTAATGGACAAAAGATCTGAGCAGATAGTTCACTTAAGCTTTGCAGATGGCAAACCTTAAAAAGGTGTGTTAAAAGTTGCTCACCACCACGTGCTCATAGAAAATTATAAGTAAAACACACTGTACAGTGTCTCACATCTATGCTGACAATGCCAAATTCTGCTGCAGATGTAGACTAACAGGAGTCCTCAGTTGTTGCTGGGAGACTGCATCTGACAGCCACGCTGGAAGACAAGTTTGTGCATTTCTTTTAGCAAAACTGAGCATGCATTTACCTATGACGCAGCAATCAGTTTTTAGTGTTTACTCAATGAAGGAAAATCTTCAGTCCACACAATCTGTGGACTGCACATGGACGTGCATAGCAGTTTTGTTCATAATCTCTAGAACTTACAAGTGACCAAACCACTTTTTCAATAGATGAGCATAAACACAGATCCTGGAATCTCCAAATGGTGTGATATTATTCAACATGAACAAGCAGTGAGTGAGCAGATGAGACAGCAGGTCAGGGCTCTTGTTGCACAAGCTTGATGACATGCGTCTGATCTCTGGATCCTATGGTCGAAGGAGAGAAACAGTTCCCAATCCTGTCCTCTGACCTTCACATGCATGCCATGGTACAAGTGTGTCTGTGCTCTCACACATAAGCACACGAATAATAAGTTTTAAAGCAATGAGGTTGTCAAGTCATGTGGAAAAAACCTATCTGAAAAGGTTTATATGATTCTAACTCCATGATATTCTAGAAAAGGCAAAATTATGGAGATAATAAAAATGAACAAAACCTAATGGTTGCCATGAACTGGAAGAAGCTAAAGGGATGAAGAGGTGAAGTATAGTGTATATTAGGACAGAGAAGCTATTCTTTATGATAGTACCTGGTGGATACACGTTAAACATTTGTCCTTCATGATAGTACCTGATGGATACATGTTAAACATTTGTCCTTCATAATAGTACCTGGTGGATACACGTTAAACATTTGTCCAAAACTATAGCATATAGACAGCATTGAGTGAACCCAAGATTAACTGTAGATTTTTAGATGCTACTGATATGAGTATAGATTCATTGATGATGACAAACACAGCACCATATAATGGATGATAACAGTGGGAGGGGTGTCCAGGACTATGTGAGAATTTAGTACTTCTGTTCAACTTTGGTGTGAATTCAAAACTGTTCAAAATTTTCATTAATTTAAAAAGAACAGCAAATTGCATTTAAGATCATGACAGTCTGGTGATTTTAGCAAGAACAATCTTAATAGGGCAATGAGCATCAAACCAAGTTAGGATAGGTTAGAGCTCTGGAAGTGAGGAGGAATTCATAATTTTGTATAGAATCTAACCCTTAACTCAGCCATGGCCAAGATTAAGGCTTGAGACCTTTGGGGCAAGAAGAAGGAGCTGTTGAAACAATGGGATGATCTGAAGGTGGAGCTGTCCCAGCTTCCCATTGCCAAGGTAACAGGTTGTGCCGCATCCAAGCTACCCAATATGGGACTCTCTACAAATCCATTGCCTGTGTCTTCACTGTCATTAACCAGGCTCAAAAGGAAAACCTCAGGAAACTCTACAAGGGCAAAAAAGAACAAGCCTCTGGACCTAAGATCCAAGAAGAAAAGAGCCTCATATGCTGCTGGCTCACTGAGGACAAAGAAAAGCTGAAGACTAAGAAGCTGCAGCGGAAGGAGCAGAGGCAAAGTGCAAGACTGAGGGGGGAAAAAATCCCTAACAGGAAATAGCAAAAAAGAAGAAAAGAGTAACAACTGAGCGGAGAGGCTGGGTCTCAAGAAGGCTTTTTACTGAAAAAAAAAAAACAAAACTGTATATATCAGATCACTTTTGAAGGCTACTAAAAATGGTGGACAGGAACATGGGAGCGTAGCATTGAATTTCACCCAGTAGGCAACGGGAGCATCCCACAGCCTGGAGATCTAGTTAACCTTCACCTTAAAGCAATAAAAGAAAGCCTTCCACATGCTTTCTCCATTCTCTTTAATTCATTCTCATTCTTCCTGGGTACCTGTCCTTGTCCTTCAACTAGAATGTCTGCTCCATAACACAACTTCTACTAGTGTGCCTCTCTCTCATACAGACCAAATACTTTGCAACTGAAATGTGTTCTGTTTTACATTAATGCCATTTCTCTGCTACTCTGTGTCCTGTCTTGTTTCAAAGCTATGCTTATCAGAGATGTCTCTTCCGGAATATAAATCTATTATTATGATATCCTGATGTTTAAAAAATGGCCCTGTTATCCCCCAATGGCCAATAGCACAGGAAATGATGCTCACTACAATCATGCATTAAGTAAATGCCAATCAAAGCCACAATAATATACTTATTCACACTCAGTAAGATGACCACAATATAACTGTAACCAGTATTGGTGAGGATATGGAGAAATTGGAATCCCCATAGATCCTGCTGGGAATGTGAAATGGCATGGCCACTCTGGATAACAGTTTGTTGGGCCTTCAAAATTTAAATGTGGATCCAGCAATTCTATTTTAACTTTTATGCTAAAGAAAAATAAAAACATCATCACAAAAACGTGTACACAAGCACTTACAATTATTTATAGTTGCCAAAGAATAGAAATAACCCCAACACCCACCTAATAAGTGAGTCATAAAATATAACACATCTACATAATAACATATTATCCAGCAGTTAAAAACAAATGAAGCACTGGCGCATGCTAAAACAGGAACAAACTCTGAACACAGTATGCTACATGAAAAAAGCAAGTCACAGAAGACCACACACTCTATTATTCCACTTACAAGAAACACCCAGGATGGAAAATAAAGACAGAATTCGAGAAAAGACTACTTAGTATTGGTGTAGTAGAATGGAAATTTGTCACTAATATGAGACTTTAGGAACAAATATGTTCTAAAATTAGATCATGGTAATAGTTGCATGACTCTAAAAGATCTTTAAAATATTTCATACTTAAGTGAACTTTAGAGTATATTGAATTGTGTCTCAATAAAACTGGGTAAGAAGCACTATATTATTTGTAAATGTCCATAGTATATTGACAAGAGAAGTCCTTGAGATGACGAGGAGGCATCAATCGAGAATTTAAGCATGGGTACTGGCCCTTTAACAGAAGGGATCTGTCCATTGTGTTGGGTTTATAAATGCAGTGTGAGAGTGTTGAATTTGCAGTTATAAGGGCACATACCACATTCAATGTTTTACTCTATCTTTAAATTCTTAATGATTTTTAAACAAGGGCCTCACATTTTGCACTGAGCCTTGACAGTTTTGCATCTTAGGTGACATCCTGTTAGTTAGTTAGTTAGTTAGTTAGTTAGTTAGTTAGTTACTGTTGTTACAGGGTGTATGGTGAAAGATTTTCAGCTGAAACTTGCAAAGGGAAGAAGACATGTATGGGGAAACTGGAGCACATGTAAGATGGCCGTAAGAAGCTAGACATGTGTAAGTAGAGTTATTTGTGTGAGATGACTTTTGTTGAACCTATGATTTGCCAGGTTACACAGTCCGACTAGTGTTCAGTTATACTGACAGTACAGAGGATATGGGAGTGAGGGCTTGCCTGAGGTTGAAGATTTGCCAGGCACCTGTGACAGGAGGAGCAGGGATAAGAAATTAGTTGTGCGGCTGAACAATGACATACAGGTTAGATAACGAGAAAGAAGACTGAAGGAGGGCCATGGACTAAAGGTTTTAACGAGGAGAGCATGTTATTTCACTTAACACGCTTAAACAAGAGCATAGGAAGCCTTCTGAATTGATGATTCTGTAGTTTCTATTGGAGCAAGTGCTAGGCTTTGACAGTGACATGACTAGAGGCGTGAGGGAAAAGGCAGCATATAAGTCAGGGGACTGAGGAGATAGCTGTGTGTATCCACTGCCTGGTCGATGGAGCTGTTTAGAATGAGGGCAAAGCTGAAGGAGATGTCTGTCTTCAAGGGCTAAAGCCTTCAGAGAAGAACAGCCGGTTGAGGCTGCTGCATGCTTCGCTCTTAACTCTAGTCTCGCATTTACTCATTGCCAGGGACCATACCTTCCTAGCTCCTACTTCCTTTCCCACACCGCCGTCTTCTTCATACCCTCACCCAACTTAAAATCCTCATGCTTAAACCATCACTGTCTAATTTTATGTGAAATTCAAATTTTACTTGCCGACTTATATTTGGTTTGCTTATATTTTAAGTACTATAATATTATAAACATATTATAGAACCATGAGACAAACCCATAATTGGAAACAATGACCATGTGTGATATTCAGTCTAGGGATTACTTACTTAACAAAACAACATACCTCGTAATGGTTAACATGTCCTGATGTTAAGAGAATTTTTTTATATGATGTGATTTCTTAAATACAAATTATTGTATAATAAAGACAATAATAAATATATTTACTATTTTTATAGTATAATTTTAGGTGTTAACAAACAGACCTCATAATTTATTTTGGTTTTGCAAAACATTTGGGTTTCTAGTTCCTTTTTACCCAGGTCCCAACCCCTGTTGGCTAAATGCTTTGCCACTGATCGAGCCATATTTCCAACCTAGTAGAACACAATGTGAGAGTTATCACCTTAAATGTGGTAGAACTAGGTTCTACCTCCTTTGTCTTTTACCAGATTTTTTCATTTAAATATATGGAATGCATTATTTTTTAAGCGTATGTCAGGCTTTGGGTTTTTTTTTTATAGTGCTGGAGATTATATATATATTCTTTTTTCCTAGAAAATCATTTGTCTTCAGTTTAAATCTTATCTTTTACATCTAGAAGAAGTAATAGGACACCTGAGAATACTTAATAGCGTTATGAATTATATTTCATATTGTGAATGTGTTTCAGTCTGAAAATGAATTTAAAGATAGAGGTCCACGTGTTCAAACAAAGTTGAACCCCAGTCATCCAGACAGCAAGGCTCTGTGCTCCCCTCTGAGTTCAGCTCTTGAAAGCAATGCAGTCAGGGATGCTCTGCTGCCTCAGCCCCTGGAACCTGTTCTGGTAAGTCCTGGTATTTTATTAACTCATAATTCTTAGAAAGACTATAAAATGTACTTATTAGGAAGATCTAGAAATATGAAATTTCTTAACAAATACAGAGAAAATAGGGTGCAGCTAAATTCTATAGCTGCATTAAAGCTGTATGCTAATGCATGCAAGCTAATGCTCTGTAAAGTGAACTGAGGGTTAATAGTTGTGTCATTGGGACCCCTGCATAGCAGGTTCTGAGATACAATTAAGAATTCCAGTGACTGTTTGGAGCAGATGGTACCTGAGAAAAGAAATAAGGGAGGGACTGGACAGTGACGGCCTGGAACTCGTGGGGAGTTCTGAAGCAAAAACATTGCATTACCCAAGTCTATATTGTGCTTCTGTGCTCAGGACTTGGCTGGAGGTTGAGGTAACGGCTGCAGCTTGACAGCTGAAACAGACCTAAAGATGCGGCAGCTCAGTTTTGCTAAACATACCCCTTGCAGTGTGCCAGCAGGTTCTTTGTTCTAGAAAATCTGAACAGAGACTCCCAAGGCTGCCAGAATGATGCTAGAGCTAGCTCACTGAGTGTCTCCTCTCCAGAATCTACAGGTTATCTCTGCAGGTTCTCTTGGTAATCCTTGCTCACCACTCCTAAAGGTAGACTAGTTCTCATTGTTCATGTAAAGCAATTAAAAGAATATAGCTAATAAGTTAGTTATTCAGAACCAAGCAAATGTACCCATAAGGGTTTTTATAACAATTTTCTTAATAATCCATTCTAGATTAGTTTGAATAGGTGATATCAGAAGAAAACCAGAGGGAAAGAAAAGTAAAAATGGAACAAAGCTAACACAAACTAAACTGTGATTTTCAGTTTTATCTCAGAGTTTGGGTTCCAGATCCAGACTTAATATCACATAGCAGTCACCTAGTCAAGAGGAGAGACTTACCAGAAAGACATGGTGGGCTTATGGAATCCAAGATTCTGAAGGGCAGCTGGTTTCTGAAGGGCACCTGTTGCTCTGCCCATCTGACACTTCAGCTTTGCTTTTTTTTTTTTTCTTTCTTCCTTGTTGCCTGTGTTTTGTCTCTCTCAGTATGAGCTGTCTGATTCCTGTCTCTGTCTTATTACTGATCTCCCCACTCCACGCTATCCCTGTCCCCCTGTGGCTCTGTCTCTTTACCTTTCTACTGTTGTCTCTCTTTTCTTTGTCTTCTCCCTCCGGTCGATCAACTTCTCTTTTTTCCTCCTGGTCTCTCCAAGCTTCCCTCTCCTCCTGCATCTTTACCTCTCCACTCCCCCTCATCCCTCTCCTGCTCTTCACTCCCACTTTGTCTATATAGAGTCTTTCCATCAACATACACAATAAAATACAGGATAAAAAACTTGAACAACAATAATATTGAACACAATACATTTATAAACTTACCATTGAATACGTATCAAACTGAAACATGGGTTATCATTGTAACTGTTTAGTAATGTTTCAAAAATTTTATTATATTTATTTATATTTCTGTGTGTGTCTTGTGTTGGCTTGTACATGTCATGGAATTTAATTTTTAAGCTGTTTGGGAAAATTCTGATTTTAACAAATTTTTCAACTATATTTACATAATTTTTTAATAACTTTTAACTTAAAAACTACACATATTTATATAACAAATAGCAAACTTTCATAAAAGACCCCCACCATGAAAAAGACTAAGAACTGTAATAGATTAGGAACAATAATGATAAAAATTCAAGATGTGCTGGTCCTAGCAGTATCGTCACCAACAGATTTCCTTGGGCATGTATGATCGTCAAATTGATCATCAACTTGATAGGACCTAGAATCATCTAGAAGACAGGCCTGTGGTCATGTCTGTGAGTGGTTGGTATAGATTGGTTAATTGAAGTAAAAGACCCACCTTGAATATGAATGACAACATTCCATGTGCTGGGGTCATAGAGACATAGAGACATAGAGACAGCTGAAAGGCTAAGCACAGCACTCCCTCGTCTCTCTCTGCTCCCTGCCCATGGATGCGATGTGGATGTGGCCAGCTTCCATCAACAACATGCCTTCTCCACCATGGTGGATTTGTACCCTTGAACAGTAAGCCACCATGAACCCTTTCTCTTACTTCTTGTCTGACACTTTGTTACAGCAGTGAGACAATTTACAGTATTTAAATTAAAAGACTGAAAATATATTTTTAAAAGTACAGTAGTATTCCAAGAACTAAATAAATTCTGCAAATAACTTTAAGACAGTTTAAAAAAAGGTAAGCCCCTTCCCCATACCCTCCTCCCCATCTCCTCTGAGAAGGGGGAGCCACCCAGGGGTACCAACCCACTCTGGCACATCAAATCACTGCGGTACTAGGCACGTCCTCTCACAGAGGCCAGATAAGACAACCAGTTAGGGGAAGCAGGAAGGCAGCAGAGTCAGGGGCAGTCCTCACTCTGGTTGTTGGGGGACCAGAAAAACAAGCTGCACATCTGCCACATATGTGTGAGGGTCCTAGGTCCAGCCCATGTATGCTCTTTGGTTGGTTGTTCAGTCTTCACATACAATTCTACTCAGAGTTGTTTGACCTAGTTCAGTCTAGAAAATTCTTCAGTTTCCTATCAGGTGGTTTAAAATTTAATTTATAGAATAAGTATTGTACTATTATTACATATGGTCTAGTGTGCTAACTTTGAATTGCTATATTAAAAATATTTTCTTTCTGATAATTTCCTATTATGTACATATTTATAGAAAAAGAGTTGTATTCTTCCTGGTAATCAAAGCAAAGCCCTGCTAACAAGTACCCCATCTTCAGACATAGCTGAATTTGTGGTAAGTATAGCCTTTGGCCCTCATGGGATCTGTTTTTTGACATCTCTTCTTCCCATTCATCTGTTTATGTTGTACCATGGGCGTTTGCCCATAGAGAGTAATGCTTGTGCTTTTCTGCTACATAAACACGTTTTCATTGGAAATACTCTATATGTGGTTTGTTTGAGAGCTTTGTTTAAAGAGTTTATTTTTAATTACATGTATGTGTCTGTGTGTGGCCCTGTGCACTGGAGTGTGAGGGCCCACAGAAACCAAAAGACGGTACCAGATCCCCTGCAGATGGAGTTACAAGTGCTCGTGAACTTCGTGGTGAGGTTGCTGGGAATTAAACTCGGGTCCTTTGCAGGAGCAGTTCACATTCTTAATGGCTGAGCCATTTCTCTAGCCCCAAACTTGCCAGGTCACTAATTTTTCTTCCTTGACCCCCTCCCTTTCTTTCCCCTCCTGCCCTGACTGGTCTCGAACTCTCCTTGTAAACCAGTCTGCCTTTGAATGCATGGAGATCAGTCTAACTCTGTCTTTGTCTTTGGAAGTTTGAGATCAAAGTCATAAACTGTCATGACGAGCCTTTCTATATATGTAACATAAAATTTAGAATTTTAACTATGTTTAGCTGTGCATTGAATATTTCTGTGCAGCTATCATCTCTGTCTAGCTCTAGAATTCTTTTTTATCGTGTAAAACTGAGATTTCATACCTATTAAATAGTAACTTCCTGTAGAACCATCCCCCAGGCCCTGACAGTCACCCCTCTACTTTCTGTGTATGAAGTGAACTACATTAGTGCCTCATATACTTAAAACTGTACATTTCTTTCTCCTCTGTTTGGTTTTTGAGGCAGGGTCTGATTTATCTTGGGATAAGTTGACCCTCCTGCCTCCACCTTCCCTAGTAGCTGGGATTATGGGTGTATTCCTTTTATGACTAATGTAATTCACAAATATTATGTCTTCAAGTTTGCATATGTAACAGCATGTGTCAGAAATTACTTCCAAGGACTGAAGACATGGTTCATTCAGTTGCTAAGATCACTGGCTGTTCATTCACCGCACTGGGGTTTGAGTCCCAGCATAACCCTCTATAACTCCAATTCCAGGGAATCCAACATCCTCTTCTGGCCTTAACAGGAACTACATACACACAGTGTACAGCCATTAGCACTCATACACATGAGATAAACTAGTTTTAAAAAACAGATAATGTGAAGTGGTTCAGTGAGTAAGGGCACTTCCTACAACCTGAGTTCTATCCACAGGACTCACACTGTGAGAGGTAAAAACCAACTCCTGAAAGATGGCCTCTGATTTTCACATTAAGTGCAGAGGTATGTGCACACCAACATACATACACAGACACACACACATCACACCACACACACACTTCATATCACATCAGAAAACACAAACACACACCATACCCACACACCACATCACATGCACACACCATACAGACACCACACACACACACACAAAACACACCATACATATACCACATACCACACCATACATATACACATCACACAGCACACCACACACACACCCCATACCCCACACACACTGAATTACTTACAGTTTAGAGATGAAAACGTGTCTGTAATAAGATCATATTTTATTTGTGTGTCTGTCAGTCAGTGGACATTTTGGTTATATGTACTTTAGTTGTTGTAAACACTGGAGGTAAAATTACGCATGTGTACAAGTATAAGTTCTCTATTTTCAGTCCCTCTGAGAGTATACTCAGGGATAGAATTTCTCGGTCATGTTGTAGGGGCGCTTTTAAGTTTTCCATAAAGTCTTTTCCATAGGGCTTACAACATTTTACAGTCTTATTAGCAATGTGCTAGTTTCCTGTCCCTGTACATTGTGGCCAGTATTTGTGATTTTGTATTTTGTTTGGCTTTAATGAGAAAATAATTTATGCATTGTTTTATCCACAGTTAAATATGATTTGCAGAATTATTTCTAAATGTAATTAATTATGTTTATTCAAATGAAATTATTTATGCATCAGATATACAAGAAAATACTTCAATAAGATAGCACTTTCACAGTTAGTTAAATTACCAAAATCTAGTTGTTTTTGAAACTTTAAAAGGAATTATATTATTGTATAGATTGATTTGTCTCCAGTGCAAAATGTATCTTTTGAAGAACTGTTTCCAAATGTCAGCAATTATGTTAACTCAAGTGAAATTGTCCCTGTGTCAAGTTGGCAAGAAAGTTCTTCAAATGAGGTAACATTTTAAATTTTTTTCAATTGTTGAAAAAAACCAGTTATTATGCTGTGCCTTGAGACTAACATCTTTTATGTGTGTAGAGAAGAATCTGTTGTTACATATGTGACCTGTACATCCTTTCTCCACTTACATGAACTGACTTACTCTGCGCATAGAATCTTTTGAGGCACAACATTTGAAATTTTCGTGGTTTAAGTTGTCTAATTTTTCTTTTGTAGCCTGTATCTTTGGTGTCATACAAAAAGTAATGACAAATTGACTAACAGGATGCTGCTGCCTGTGTTCTCTTTAAAGAGCTGTAGGTCTTACACTTAGGTGTAAAACTTTGACTCACTTGTTTTGTGAACATCTAACCTCACTTTTACGTGCAGGTGCTCAGTTTTAATAGTGCTATTATCTAATTTAATTATCTGAGAATTTGCATTATATACAAAGTTAAGCATAATAATTTTAGATTATAAATGTTTTGTTTTCTTTTTTTTGCAACTAGAACTTATTATGTAGTTCAGGCTAGACTCAGTTTCACAGTCTTAACTTCAAACTATTATAATTTCCCAAATGCTTAGATTACGGGCATGTGCCATCATGCCCAAGCAAGGCAAAAACATTATACTTTTAGAACTCAGTGGATGTCTTATTGTTTTTCACAAGTTTCTTTGTGTACACACACACATACACACACACACACACACACACACACACACACACACACACACGCATGCACGCACGCACGCGCACACACACGCACACGCGTATAATCCACAATTGGACATGGTAGCATGACTTATTGACTCATAAATGGGTAGAAAATGATTGAGTTCAGAAACTGAATAGCACTTGTTAGAAATTCTTGTTGAAACTTCTAGATGTTTCTATGATTTATTTATTTATTTATTTATTATTTGGATATATATATGTGTGATGTATGCATGTGTTCTTGTGGCATGGGTGCGAGTGTGTGTGTGTGTGTGCGTGTGTGTGCGTGTATAGTTATGAGGTTGACATCAAGTTGCTTCCCACCTTGTATATTGAGGCATAGTCTCTCTCTGAACCCAGAACTCTCAGTTTGAGTGAGTCTGGCTAGCCAGCTTGTTCAGGGGATTCTGTTTCTTCCTTCTTGCTACTTGGATGACATGAAGCCTGACATTTACATGGGTGAGAGGGATCCAAATTCTGGTTCTCAAACTTGTTTTTAGCCTCTTAGCTTTATTTAGCTTATTTTTTGTTGGCCTTTCCCCACTTAGGCTTCTGTTAGAAACAGGCTTTCCCCATCTTCTATGGTTTAGCCTGAGTAGAAGGAAAAAGGCTTATTTTCGTGTATATATGTATTTCTGGATTGGATAAGGACTCCTTATAGCTTTGCCTGAGTCACATGTCTGTCCTGGTCTAACTGTCATTTCCAGGAAGATTAAACTGTAGTTGTCTAAGCCTGGGTTTCCTGCCAACTGCTGTGGTCATAGAACAAGGGTTACAACTAAAACTTGCTGAGCTTTTGAAACAAGTTGCCTTTCTCCATTACAATTACTTTATGGTATTTGGTATTGGACAGAGAAACATTGAGATCATCCTAAATTGCATTTCTTTTCACATAATTTGTTTTTCTCTACCCTGTAATTTGTAAGTGAAAAACTTTTTTAATCCCAGCACTTGAAGGGAACAAGTAAAGGACCTCAAGACTAGCCTGGCCTGTCTATGTAGGGAAGCCCTGCTTGAGAAAAGGAAGCCTTCTTTTGAGGACATGTTGGAGTGTGATGCTTTTTTTATTTTGAAAGTAGAGTGGGAAACTTTAGGAATATGTTGAGTCAGTTACCTTTATCTTACAGAATTCTTTTTTAGCTCAAATATTTTGTTACAGCTCTGATTATTCCTTAATTTATTCTTTGGTAATAATACATTTTTAACATTTTGGGTGGTTTTTTATTGGTTTAATCTTTTCTCTCATTTTTTTATAGCTACTATTCTTTCACATATATTTTGGGAGCACTTCCCTATTATCCACCCTGCAAAAGACACTGGAAATAAAAAAAATCTTGTTTGTATCTGACTGCAGCTATATACACTGATATTGCCCAACACTTGGTCTGGGAAAGCACTTGGTCTCAAGTCTCAGGAAAGGTTTCATCAGTAGAACAGCTTTTGGTCCCAGAAAAGAACAGTGAACTGACTGATCTGTCAGTCATGGATGTTGGTCCTGTCAGATCAAGTTATTAATTGGTTAATTGATTAAGTAGATGGTTCAAATACAGTTCTTTTCGGTGTTCGCCCTAGAAATAGATGCTAAGAAGAGTGGAACATGGACAGCTCTTTCCTTCAGGGATTCTGTTTCTTAAGGAGGATGCTGAAGCCTTTGGTCTCATCTGTATTTATATCAATGGAGATGCTCTCTTGCTGAGCATAAAGCAAACTGTGATCACTTCTTCCAGTGTGTTTCTCTTTTCTGGAGTATTAGCTTGTTGAAGTGACTGTGACAAATATTACAATGCAGGGGGCTTCTTTAAACAAGAAAACATGTTCTACCACAGTTCAGAAGTCTGGCTGTTAGCAGGCACAGCTCCCCAAACCCACTGGAGACAGATCTTTCTTCTGTCAGCTACATGACATCATTTTGTGAATGGGGAAGCATAGGTCCAGTCTTTGCCAACTCTCATATGGCTGTCTTCTCTCTTTGTGTGTCTCTGTGTCTTCACAAACATTTTTCCTGTGGGTCAGTGTCCAAAGTTTCTGTTTTTATAAGGACCCAGGTTATGTTGAACTAGGGCCTATTCTAACTTGGCGAAATCTGTAATGACCACATTTCCAAGTAAACTCACCTTCACAGCTGCTGATGTCTTTTTAGAAAGATATGGTTCTGCCCATGGTGTCTTCTGGTTTTCCTGTCTAATCAATCCCAGACTCTTTTGTTAATTGTTTATACAACTTTTTAGATCTGCCATCTGTCAAATTTTAACTCACTTTAACAAGTTTCTGCTAGAGTTTTCTGACATGTGCTTTAATGTGCCTGGACACAATTGTCTGTCATCCTGAGAGATTTGCCTGAACCACAATTCTGGGGATTCACAAAGCTACTACGCACACTCCCCACCCTATAGCTTAGTTGGCAGCCCCCTCTCACCCCGACTCTCGCTCCATAGTTAGAGAAGTTAACCCTCCTCTAGCCCTTATGAAGGAGAGTGAAGATTGTTTGAGATTGTTCATGACAGAAACAAGTCTTAATTCCATCCTCACAATAGAGTAGGTGATTCCTACTCTAGTGAGAGAATTGGAGGTACAAATAATTTTCTTTAGGATTTCTTCAACATTACTTTAGCAGAGTTCTAGATTCCCATATTTTGAGGAACCATGTTGACTGGGTTTTTTTCCCCCTGTTTCAGAAGCTGAAAAAAAAAAACCTCTTGTCTTTGGATCCTATGTTGTGAAATTTCTTGCCATGTCTCACTCTTTTTCATTATACTATGCCAGAATGTTGTGAATTCTATTTGTGTGCATGTATATGCATAGATGGAGTTGCGGATATGTGTGAAGATGCCATAGCCCACTTGTAGATGCCAGAGAATAGCCTCGGGTATTGGGCCTTGCCTCCACCTTGTTTGAGAATCCCCTAAAATGATTTGTTCTTAGAGGTGAGAGAATCCCAAAAGCTCCTGGACTAGTCACCCTCTAATATATAGCACTAAACAACAGGAACCTTCCCCTTTCTTCCTTCCACTCTGTTCTCCCTTACTCTCCACTGAACATATATACTCCACATGAACGTATGCACGTACATAAGCACTCCCTCTGGATGCTAATGACTTATTATGCAGTCATGGTTAATATTGTAGATGTGGAAAGATAATTGAACAATATCAGTTGTAAGTAGTGCTTGTCAGCTGTGAAATCATATGGCTGATCTAGGCTAACAACATTAGATCTGTGGACAGCTAAGAGCAGAATTTTTCAGTCTCTTGTCTAAAGGACAAGGCACCTTGGACTGGGCATCTCAGCATCTACTGATGTGTGTGCACTTTGTTCAGCTGTTTACAGCACAGAACTTCTACTGAATGGTCAGAAATCTTCCAAGAAGGAAATTATCTAATAGCCCCTTAGGACAATTCTCTGTGCTGTGTTTGAGATGGGAGGTGGCTGTTGAAAGAAGTAAGAAAGCAGATGTGGGTATAAAATAGCATCAGTACAAAAGAGAATGTGTGTGGTTTAAATAAGGAATAAATCAACACCTTTGTTCCCCTCATTTAGATAATAAATCAGGACATTATAAATACCCGCCTCCAAAGTGTTTCAAATCTCGGTTCGCTTTAGCTTTCCAGTAAGTATCTGTTTTCTTGATGCTTGATCCATTCTGTGGTGATTTGAATGGAACTGGTCCCCACAGGTTTGTGTGTTTAAATACAGGTCCTTCCTGTTTGGGAAGGATTAGGAGGTATGTAGTTTTGCTGGAGATGTATAACTGGGGACAGGCTTTGTGGTTTTAAAAGCCAGGTACTATGTGCATTGCTCTCTCTGCCTCCTGCTCACAGTTTGAGATGTGTGCCTTCAGCTATTCCTGCTGCCATGCCTTCACTCCACCATATGGACTCTAACCATCTGGAACCATAAGCCAAACTAAAGTCTTTCTTTTATAAGTTGCTTTGTTCATTGTATTTTATTACAATAGGAAAATAACTAAGATAATTCATCATTCCTTTTTATTTTTCAATACTGACACCAGTACTAAACCATTCCTTCGACATGGAACGTATCCTTGTTTATTTGGGTGTTACTTACTGTTTTCTGATATGATTTTGTCATTCTAACCAAGAATACTGAGACTATTTGTACTTTAAATTAGACAGCATTAAGTATAATACTTGGAGGGATTATGCAATAACTACTTTTCTTTCTTTTTCAGTTTTCTCCAAACACATCAGAGATCTGTTGCATTATTAGGGCATCACCAGGAACAAGACAGATGAAAAGGAAAGACACTGCTGTGAAAAACAGATGTTCTCTTCCTAAAGATGTTCCTCTAGGTACGAGCTTAGCACTGTCTTCTCATTGTATAAAGTGTGTTTTTTATAATAAATGCTTTGTATACACAGGAAATTCATTTATAGCCTGTATCCTCAAGTTTTTAATATAAAACAGAAAAGATAAAATTACAAAAAGCCTGGACAGATTTCATAACCTGAGTAAAATAACTTTTTGAAAATGCATACTTCATCTTTTGAAAACTTTACTTGTGATATTGACTTAACTGTATTTATCTAGGATGCTGCTTCTTTAATGATTTGAAATTCTCTACTGTTTAAATTTTATTTTAGTTGTATTCTTTTAAAAGACAGAGGGTTTTTTTGTTTGATTGGCTGTTTTTAGTTCTCTTCTCTTCTCTTCTCTTCTCTTCTCTTCTCTTCTCTTCTCTTCTCTTCTTTTCTTCATTCACCTGGTATTGGTTGAGTGCTTCTGTGCGAGATGAGATGCTAAGAATCTTAGCATCTCAATTTCTCACTATGATTAAAGTAGATACAATTGGTACTGTTATTCCACTTTTACACACTTAAAGAGTAGATTTTAAGTGGTAGACATTACCAAGTGGTTGTGGCAAATTCAGTCATTCAAGGCATCTAACATCAAACTAATCAATTTTTGTCAATTGCCTTAGTGAAGCTGAGGAACCTCTCATGAGTGAGTGCCCAGTGAAACAACTGAAATATAACGTATTTCCTCTATGTCCACTGTTCACTCTTGACTTTGTCTTCATTTCTTCCACAGTGTCTGCTGTGAGCATAATTCAAAGTCATGGAGAATTTTCTTTTTAAATAACTGCCTGATTTCCTAAGTCAATACTATTCATTTTATACCTAATAATTATGTTACTGAGGGTTGCCTAGAATATCAGAACAAGTATTAATAGGTGTCTGTTTCTCTATGCATACCCACAAACACACAGTGTTTAGTACTTCTGGGAGAGGTTCTTTTTATAGAGTATAGAGGAGAGAGAAAGAACATTTCCTGGTGTCTCTTGTGCTCAAATATGTAAATACATATGTAATGATAGATAGGTAGGTAGATAGATAGATAGATGTTTTATATGAAAGGAGACTTAAAACAGGAATTGGTCAAATGATTATGGAAGTTTCAAAGTTCAATGGCATGCCATCCAAGTGCTGGAGAACCAGAGATGCCAGTAGCATAGCTAAGTCAAAACCCAAAGGTTTGAGAACACGGGTGCCAGTGGTATAAACTCTTAGACAAGAGCAATGAGCAGTAACCATGCATCTTAGTTAGGGTATCCATGGCTATGAAATGACACCATGACAAATGCAACTCTTATAAAGGCAAACGTTTAATTAGGCCTGGCTTACAGTTTTAGAGGTTTAGTTCATTATCATCATAGCAGGAAGCATGGCAGCAGGCAAGTAGACCTGGTGATGGAGAAGGAGCTGAGAGTTCTGCATCTTGATTCAAAGGCAACCAGAACACTGCATTCCAAGCAGCTAGGAGGAGAGTCTCAAAGCCCACCCCCCACAGTGACACACTTCCTCCACTAGGCCATACCTACTCCAAAAGGCCACACCACCCTATAGTCCCACTCCCTAGGCCAAGCATATTAAAACTACCGCAGCATGAATGCTCAAAGCTACTGTGTCCTGATAGTTCTTCTACTGAACAAATGAGTCCATTGTTTTTTAATTCAACCTCACTCAAGTTCTCAGGACATAGGCAAAATATAGCCATATATATATATATATATATATATATATATATATATATATATATACATACACACACATACATACATATATGTATGTATACACACATATGTATATATATACATATATGTATACATACATATATGTATGTGTGTGTGTGTGTGTATATATATATATATATATATATATGGTCAGAATGTAATACAAATGACCTGTAACCTAGTCCAAATAGCAGTGTTTCCCTTCTGAATCTTTATGAGCTGGATTGTCATTGTCTGCATTTCTTTCCACACTCTTTGGAGTTTCCAAACTCCCACTAGAATGGCTGATTAATCTCTGCTTACAAATTCTAGGACTTCTTTAACCTACAGCTCCAGAATCCTCTACATTCCTCCTGAAAAAACAGTCCCAAATGCCTAAGAACTGCACCATCTCATTTATCAGAGCAGTGACCTCACTCTTGGTACCAACTTTTCTATATGAATTACTTTCTGCATTGTGACCAAATACCTGACAAGAAGCAATTTAAAGGGGAGGAGTTTATTTTGGCCCATTGTTTAAGAAGAAGTACAGTCAATAATGGTGGAGAAAGCATGGTGGAACAACATGAGACAGCTGATAACATTATATCTGACGTCAGGGAGCAGAAAGTAGACAGGATCTAAGCCTGAGCTATAAAACCTCCAATCTTGCCCCAATGACCCAGTTCCTCCATGAAAGTTCCATTTCCTATAGGTTCTACAGCTTTCCAGAATAGCACTGCCAGCTAGGTGGTCCCATAAGGGACACTTTACATCCAAACCACAACAGCATGTACCACTCTCACTCTGTAAAGAAGTCCATAAATTCACATGCAGCAGCTTTGGCAGAAGTGCTGTATGTAAAAAAGGCATATCCATATCCATACTGTTTACCTTGTAAGGACAAAACAGTGCCTTTTGCAAGATAAAAGTGTTCAGTGTTGCTGACTGAGCACTTCAAGGTGTACTGCTGTCATACAGAGCAAGGTAGGTCTCTGTGGATGAGCCTGTGCTCCCTGCTACCTCATTAATTTATATGCAAGGACAGAGAGGATGCCAATCAGATTCTTTCCTCTTTCTCCAACCTTGTTCTGATGGAGGTTGCTAGGGGACAAAAGAGACTGACTGGTATCCAAAAGCATTGATTATTCTATCCATTTGATATATTAAGAATCCTTCCCTGCTGAGGTCACCATTTGGTGTATATTTGTATGCCATCTTAATAGATATATTCATGTAGGGTTTTTTTGTCTGTTTAGAGACCTTTATATGATGCCTTTTCTCAAATGTCCTTTTCTTCTAGTTTTCCAATCACATTTCTCAACCATCCATCCAAACCTTGGTTACCACCTGTGAATTGGTCTGCACCCAACATCTGATCATTCCTCCTTCCAGCAAAGCAACAACCCAGCACACTACTCAAAGACCTGTCCCAGGGCAAGCAGATTTCACTTTTTTTTTTCTGAGACATATCAGAGTGACTGATCAGTATGTACCAGATCTGATCTTTTTTCCTGGCCAGTCACCTATAGAGCACTCCCCATGACCTCTGAAATGTAACCTGGATGAGAGAAGATAAAGAAGTTAAAGTAGAGGCTATGGCACTTTTTTATGTGACCTACTTGTGCCTTCAGTGCATGCTTGAGTGCAGTCCTATGTGTATCAGTTTCATTTGGCATGAAGACATGATCTTCACTTTGTGGCTTCTAAGTCATATAAAATACAGCAGTGCTCAGTAACAGTGGCCCCGTGATATGACCCATTCACAGGCTAACTGCTGTTCTTCAAGTGTTTAAGTATTTATCCACCAATGATGGATAGATATTCCACCAACTTCACTACTTAATCCTCTTAGGGTTCATACTGTTCAGCTCTAGGTCCTACCAAAAGATCCAGGCAGCATCTCTATTTGTCAGGGACACTTAAAGCACCACTGAATCTACTGGACCATGTATTGCAAGTGTTAGAGCATCTTGCAGTATAGCTTGTATCTGTTATAGGGCCTTTCTTGTTCTGGGCCTCTTGTTAAATTGTGTAATTTTTTTAGGTCATTTGGTAAATGGGCTAGAATGGCACAAATAAATAAGATACACGCTGACAACAAAATCCGTACTGGCCCGTGAAGGAGTAGGAATATGCCTTTTCTGGCTACAACAACTATGCCGTGCTTCAGGGGTTCTCCCACAGTACGGGACCCCCTAAAGATGTAGACTAGAGCCAGGTGTAGTGGGGCACATATTTAAGTTCAGCACTCAGGAGTCAGAGACAGGTAGATAGATAATTTGAGGCAACTTAGATCTCTCTTCTATGTAGCACATTTCTGGGCAGCTAGGGCAACATGACTTATCTTTTTAAAAAGATATATACTAGAATAGTTATTGGTAATTTCATGATAATTTCAAACCAGAATCTCGCCAGATTCACATCAATTAAAAATAGGCAAGTCAACTGTAGTATATTCATTCAAGTTCTACACAGTACTAATTAAACCTATAGTTAAATGAAACTGTTTTATTGGATCATGTTAATTAACTTCACATAAGATATTAGACATTTTTAAGGAGCATATTTACTATTATTTATTTATATGTGTGTAGCAAAAACCAGTTAAACTTAATTCTGAAGGAACTGGGAGTGGACACCTGGTTGTTGTAACCAGACCTGTAGAATGATGGTTTTATCTAAGGAAGTTACTACAGATAATTTTATGGTGCTGGTTAAGTTAGTGTGTAACACTTATGAAAAATATTCAAGCTGAACATATGTGGGGGGTTTTGTTTATACATATACCAATAAAAACTTTACTAATAAAAATAGAGAAACTATTTATCCTAATTAGGTCTGTCATACTAGTTTATGACATCAGATATTGTCAAAATTTGGAGGTTAAGTAGCAAATCCAAATTAAAATGTGCATGGGAGATTTAGTTGTTCACAGTTGGCAGTTTAATTTAGAGACTCCTTGATGAATGTTGAGCTGCTGCCGCCATCTCCTGGCTTATTTCTGAGAGCAGCCTCCTCACCTAAGTGATTGCCCTTCAACATCTTGCTACTTGTGTCTGCGTTTCATTTAGTAAAAATAGCAAAGCACCAAGCTAACTTGTGATCATGTTATTTAAAATATTCAACAGCCTATTCTTAGCATTGGCATTTAAAGTTTTCGCTAGTTTGGCAGTAACCTAATCAGGGCTAGAGGTTAAAGGTCATGCTGATGGTCTAGAACCCTGTGTGTATGGCTGGAAAGGGACTGTGTGGATTAGCACTATGTTGACTAAAGAACGAACTTGATTCAAGGAAACACCAACCACAAAAATGATGTGACCAGGAAGACAGAGTGGTACATAGGCTCTGAAAATGGTGTCTACTAGGTAGACGAGGCCTTAGAAGTGTCTAGATCAACACTTCTCCATGGTAGTCTTCTGATCACCAGAACAGCTAAAAAGCTGATTGTTATAGGTGCCAGAGATAAGGCAGAGGAACCTGACTCGTGTTAAGCTTTTCAGGTGACTATAATAAACATTAAAATGGGAGAGCCATGTTCTTTTCTGTTTTCTCCCTCTACAGAAGACAATTTTTTTCCACCAGATTAATAAGTTGTTTTGTCCTGGTTTACTCGGATAATTACTGGCCAAATCAGAACTATCTGCACTACATAAACCTAAAAGAGGATACTTTATTTGTTGTTGGTGGTGGTTGTTTTTTTGTTTTGTTTTTTGTTTTTGTTTTTTTTGAGACTCACTCTGTAGACCTGGCTGACCTTGAACTCACAGAGATCCTCCTGCCTCTGTCTCCCAAGCACTGGGATTAAAAGCATGTGCCACCATGCCCAGCTAAGAGGATACTTTTAGCTTTTAATCATATAACCATATAATCATAGATATCTATCCCCTTCTCTTTCTCTCTTGATAAGAAGCTTGAGATTTTAGATAATGATATTGGGTAGAAACAGACACAGACACACAACAAATGAGGTAGAAATAATTCTGTACCAGAGTGATGGTAGCAGAAGTCTTTGGATAATTCTAACACATGAACAAATTCCTTAAAAGTCTATGGATTTTAGTATGCTATCCGTAAAATTGGTTAAATAGTAGTTGTTACCTAAAAGAATTGTAAGGCTTAGAGGTAAACTATGAAAAGTATCTGGAATATATAATAACCACTCATTAAGCCTGAGATTATAGCTCAGTATAGAACACTTCCCTGGTTCATGTGTGATCCTGGGTTCAATTCCCAGCACTACCAAAAGAAATCATGTAGTGTGCAGTAAAGATTTGCTTTAGATGTTTGATTAGTAGTTCCTTAAGTGTAACTGACCTATCTCTTCTGAAAACTTTTCCTTGGTTTTGGTTACATTGCAGAAAGTCTAAAATATGTGTGTAGTTGCTGTATCTGATGATAAATTTGATTATGCTGTCTCACATGAAGAATAATTTATCAAGTTAATGTCTATCAAGTAGGTATAGCAAGTCTATCAAGTAGGTATATCAAATCAGTGATATATCAAATATGTCACAGATAGACATATTTACCTACTATGATTATAGAGGTGAAGTATGGCCAGTCAGTGCTTTAGAGGAAAAGAAATCAACATGTTTTGACATCATAAAGAATTTTCAAGCCTGTTGTCTGGTTGACATGCATCCATTCATGGAAAGATGGAGTTCTGTAGTTGGCTGACTCATTTGGGAAATACTCTAGGAGTCTGAATATCATGTTCTAGATGGTTACTTTCTGGAGTTGATACAGTTGCCTCCTCTGCCAGTTAATAATCTGATAGAAGATATCAGATAGCTAAAACAACTCTAATGGCATCATATGTGCCTTAACAGACATATATATGGGATCCTATTATGGTATACAAGGAAGGTGGGTCTCCTTTGGTAAATGATCTAAGGCCCATGAAGAATCTTGAGTATAGGCCTTCTAAAAGGAAGCATCAGTATAAATATAAGCATATATGTCTAATGTTCTTCCAAAGAGTTGAAATTAGCTATGCCTGCTGCCCTTGCAGACTTGACTTTTGAGAAACTTACATTGGGAGGTAGATGGTGGAGCATCTCTGCGGTCACGCTCACTATCTTATTCTGACCAAAGTCACTTTTTAGTTAATCATGCTGTCAAGAAGGGTTTAGATTTGGAAGAAGTGAGCAGAAAGTAAAAAGTCTGTGGGGTGTGGCTTTTGTCAAAGTCCATATGAACAGAGTTGGGAAGATAGAGACCTGTGCTAGTCTGTCGCCAAGTATGTTATTCAGACCACCTGGGTATTTATAAATACTAATTCTCCAGTTATTGCCTTGGAAGTCTGACTTGGGACTTCTAAGAGCCAGTCTAAAGAGTTGATAGGACTTAGTAACTAACCAGTTGCTTGTATGGGGTGGTAAGAAAAGATGATTGGAAGATGATGCTCGGATCTCTAGTAATTTCAAGTTCCAGAAGTGAGGCGTGATAGTTCATAACTGGGAGAATAAGGTCAAATCCCTGGGTCTGCATATATGAAGATGATGTGACGGTAAGGCTGGGAATTACCCAGAGGCTGGTGGGAGTGCCAAGTGACAACATCTAAGTTAGTACATCTAACACAGCACTAGAACGTAGGGAAGGTGGCTTTCCCAGCTTAAATAATTTGTGAAGCACTCGAGGATCATGTTCAGATGGAGCTTTTGCTACAGCTTCTTTAGAATGGTGCCAAGGGACCCTCAGTTCTAATAGTAAGACTACAGTTAGATGTTGCTGCTGTTACTGGTCTCTGGATGGGGTCCCACAGGGAGTGGCAAAGATAATGGATCTCTGGTTTATAATCACTTTCCTCGACATGTGATGTTTGGTAAGATCATCTGAATCTTACTCAAAGATTCCAATGAGCACAGAGCATGACTATGATAGCAGGGTTTTCTGAGGTGCAAGAATGGAAATGAAAAGGTGACAGTGGGAACGCCCTTGGGTTTAGTGTTAGTCTCCTGGTGTTAGCTCTGAGGGGAAAGCTGCAACAGTGTATTTGGGAAGAAAGCAGATGTTGCTGCCACAAGGACTAGGGAAGTGAAAAGGAGTGGTAGGTAAGATGCTGCCTGGGCAGTGAAGGAGGCGAACAAAGAGAAAACACAGGGACAGAGTTTCTCTGGGCTACAAGGAGGGGCTTAGAACCCCACCCCACCTCCAGGCTTCCATTATCAGCTTTTATCTGGCTTTCCTCTAGAATGTTACTAAGCAGGTCTCTTGATGTCTCCAGAAAGAACTCCCCATGGTTTTAGGAAGCTAGTGGGTGTGGTGCAGGCAGGGAGAGCTCTCCCCCTCAAGAGTTGGTTATTGCAGGGCGGTGGTGGCACACGCCTTTAATCCCAGCACTTGGGAGGCAGAGGCAGGTGGATTTCTGAGTTCGAGGCCAGCCTGGTCTACAGAATGAGTTCCAGGACAGCCAGGACTACACAGAGAAACCCTGTCTTGAAAAACAAAAAAAACCAAGAGTTGGTTATTAGGTGTGGTGCAGGCAGGGAGAGCTCTCCCCCTCCAGAGTTGGTTATTAGTAGCTACTGGTCACTTGTTTCTCTACAAAATAATATGTATATCTTTCTCTAGACATTATAATGAAGACAAACGGCAGAACGTAACAGCTGTGGCTGGATTTTCACTGCTTTGAAGATGTGAATGTGAATATGAAGTCCGTACAAGCAGAATGTCTGCCTGAAATTATATAAAATTAAAAATTCTCTTATTGTTTGTGATAAACCGTGTGGAAATTTCCTAATGGTCTTGCCATTTGCTTTAGTAAGCTAAGAAACAAAAACATTCTCCCATATTCATCTTAAATGTATGTATTTGTACTTTAAAATATGAACCAGTTAGATGTTATTAGAAGACCAGGCACCAAAATAGATGATTTTGTGCTCATTATGAACTCTCATCAGGATACTGTCTGTCTGTCTTTCTTTCTCTTTCTCTCTCTTTCTCTCTTTCTCTCTCTTTCTTTCTTTCTTTCTTTCTTTCTTTCTTTCTTTCTTTCTTTCTTTCTTTCTTTCTTTCTTTCTTTTGTCCCCAGATCTGTCCTTTGTATGGATCAAAAGTAATAAAGTCATTGAAGTGCTAAAAATGAAAATGATTATATTACAAGCTATTTTTAACAGAACTTAATTGAAACCACATGAGTGAGAGACCTAATTCCAGGTCTGACTAACAGAAACTCTACACTCAAAAATTGCTGAAGCGGGAATATGTGATGTGTACACGCACTCATACACTAAGTATTTACTATGTGACCTCATCTCCACATCGGCGTCAGCACTCTCTGTAGGGCTATGATTGTGCTTGTCTCAGTGCTCTCATGGCATAACTTGTAGCATCTGCACAGTGCCTGTGCTAAGAAAACAGAAGCCTGTTGTCAGTGAACAGAGTACAGTTGTGTAACTTGGTGAGATTTTAACCCTGATGTTGGTACTAAGACTACACATAGAAGCAAGAACCAAAGTTTTAAAGCTGCTCCAGTAGCAAGGAAGACCATAAAACATTCTATTTAATCTGAGGTTAAGTGACCTATACACCCTTTCTTTTTAAACAGAGGTCCTATGAAAAGATTCTCTTAAATGTTCTGAAAAGATCTAAGCCACTAAGAACACTACTTCTTTTTTTTTTTTTACTCTGACTTCATCTGGAGGTGAACCATGAAAGTACAGAAGAGAATGTTAGTGACGGAGGAAGCAGAGAATGCAGACATGCTTTCCAGATCAGTTCAACTAAGTCAGCAACTCTTAGAATGGTTTTAAAAGCAGAAATATGATAAGCTGTGGGGGACTGAGGTCAGAGACAAGGTCTGTTTCCTGTCTTCACAGAGTTTAATCCAAGGAAAACTGCACTGCTCTGTATTTTCGAGTCTGATGGTAGGTCCTGTGATATGCAGTGTGGACTGGGAATGGTGGAGTTAGAAGGTATCCATATTTGACTGGTTCATATTTCTAGCTCTGAAGTTGGTCCTTCACCAATTTATATAATTTAGAAGTGGTGAAGCCGGAGGTGGTGGCACACGCCTTTAATCCCAGCACTTGGGAGGCAGAGGCAGGCAGATTTCTGAGTTCGAAGCCAGCCTGGTCTTGAGTGAGTTCCAGGACAGCCAGGACTACACAAAGAAACCCTGTCTCGAAAAACAAACAAACAAACAAACAAAACGAACAAAACAAAACAGAAGTGGTGAGTGCTAGGATTAGGAGGCAATGTAGTATGAACCCAGGATTTCCCATTCTTTGGAGAAGCACAAGGGAAGGGAAGAGGGATGAGCTTGTTGGAACTGACACCCAATGGTTTGGAGAAGAGGACATGACCTCCAGTATGATGAAGAGGAGGGAAACAGAGGGGTCTGGGGCTGGTAGTCACGGCAAGTCCAAAGCAGATTCTTGTTTTTATATTCTAGGAGAAGGATAGACCCTTAACCCTAGACCTGTGGGCAAGCCTCAGTCGTTTATTAACCTTCCCTGAAAGAATCTGTTAAAGGACTTCATTTCTTTCTGGAAAGAGGTCTCCACAATTTTCATCTCCCATGGATTTTTTAATGACCAGCTGATGCAGTGGGACACCTGTAATCCCAGTTACTGAGGAGGCTGAGGTAAAAGGATTGAGAGTTTCAAATCAGCCCAATTTACTTAGCAAGACCTTTTAGAGGGATGTAGCTCAGAGGCAGAGGGCTTGCCTGCAAAATGAGAGGCCCTAGGCTCTATCCCCAGCACTGAAAAGACCTGAAGCATTTTGCCTCATCCCATAATTAATTAAACTACATTTCATTCATTTAAAATATATTCAAATTATACCTCATATAAAATTATCTCAGTTAAGAAACTGAGTATATGGCTCAGCACTTAAGAGCATTTCCTGCTCTTCTAGAAGACCAGAGTTTAGTGCCCAGAACCCCTCGTCAGACAGCACCCCAGAGGACCTGGTGTACTTTCTGGCCTCTATAGGCACCTGCAAATATAGTTACACACACACACACACCCTCACACACCATGAATTTAAATTTTAAAAATTTAGTTAAAATCCATAAGAGGCATTATGTCACTTCTATTTTTAACTGGAGTGGGTGAATTTTCACCTGACAGATAGTTTCATCAATTATTCTTGTGTATACAGCATTGTGTATTTTTATAGAGTGAAGGATGTGACAACTAGACAGACTCCAGGTAAAGTTTTTATTCAGCTTCTCTACTAATTTTTACTCTCTAGTCTAAATTTAGAAATGTTAAGTCTTCTTGCACCTTAAAACTTTCTCTAATGTTCTTTCAGCTGGCCCATCTTTCTGCTGGGTTAAATATCAGAGCATTTTCTTGGAATAATCTAATGTAGACTTTTCTCTTAGAAGAGAAAGGAAGTTTCTAGTAGTTTCTAGAAGCTATTGAGTGTGGCCTCGAGGTTCTAGATTTCTAGCACAAGGGTTTTGAAATTAGAGTTTTGTTATATAGCCCAATCTGGCCTGGAGCTTGTTAATGCAGCTCAAGATACTCTTGAACTTGAATTCTGGCCTCAGTCTGAGCGCCACCATCATGCCTGACTGATTTACTTATTTACTTATTTATTGAAAGAGACTCTGTCTCCTGCCTCAACCTCCCAAGTGTTGTATTACAGCCCTCTCCAGCTGAACTTTTTTTTTGCATGTGTATATGTGTGTAGTGGGTGGCTGGGTAGATGTATGGTCACATATGTATTGGTATACATGTATATATACATATGTATAGTGCACATGGTGGTCAACATTTGGTGTCTTCCTCAATCATTTGCCATTTTAGTTATTGAGGCAGGGTTTCCCAGTTGAACACAGAGCTTGGCAATAAGCTAGTCCAGCAGCCAGCCTGCCCCAGGAAGCTCTTGTCTCTGCCTCCTAAATTCTGGGATTGTAAGTGGCCATCATGCCTACCTAGCTTTTATCTGGGTTCTGGGCTTACAAAGTTCATCCATCAAGCTTGATATGCAAGTGCTCTCTCCACTGAGTCATTTCTCCAACCCAAAAGTTTTTTTTCCTTTGCATTTTCTTCTAGTACTGATACTGGGTATTGAAACTATGGCTTCATGTGTACCAGGTATGTGCTTGATCTCTGATCTATAGACCCTGCCCTTTCTTTTTAAAACTGTATTTATGCATGAGTAAGAGAGGCATGTGTTCCAGAGGTCAGAGGACAATTTGCAGACATTGGTACTCCACGTGGGTTCAGAGGATTGAAGTCTGGCCCGTGGGCTTGCCAACAAGTGCCTATTGAGACCTACTGAGCTATCTCACAGGCCCCCAACTGAACTCTTCTTTTATTTATGTTTGTTTTAATAAACTTGCATTGTATGTGCCTACCACGATTTCTTTGTAGATTTATCTACCAATTGACATCTTGGTAGTTCCATTCCTTAGCTAGTGTGACTAGCCATAAATATAGATGTGGAAGTATTTCTATGGTGTGGTAATTTAGATTTCTTCATGCATATGCCCAGGAGTCGAGCTGGCTCACATGATAGCTCTGTTTAATGTATTCATGCTGATTTTCTGAGTGGCCACACCAGTTTGCATTCCCAGTAGCAGTGAATACTAGTTGTCACCTCCCCATGTACATGCTGGCATTTGCTGTCACTTATTTCTTCATAATAGCCATTCTGACTAGAATGAGATGGAACATTTATTTCCTTGATGACTAAAGTTGTTGAAAGCTATTATAAGTATTTATGTTATTTTTTCTTTTTAAAATATAATTGTTTTATTTGTTTGAGAATTTTATACATGTATACAATGTATTTTGAACATATCCACCCCATACTCCATCCCTCCTCAGCTCCCCCGCCAGACTCCCTCAACCTGCTACACAGGTAACCACAGCTGCTGTGAGTATGAGTTAAACAGCTATATTATATGAAGAAGATAGCATTTCAAAATACTCTTTCCCACCCTCCAGCTCTTACAGTCTTTCCTAACTCTCTTCTGCAATGTTCCTTGAGCCAAGGGTGAGGGTGAGAGTGAGAGTGAGGAGGAGTTGGTCCCGACGTCCCACTCAGCACACTCAGCAGTCAGTAACCCTCAGCAGTTTCACACATTATGTGCATTAGCTGTAACCCACTGCACAAACAACTTCTCTGAACATGGTTGAGCCATAATCTGTAAGCATAAACACAAATACTTAGATGGTACATGGACAACATGACCATTTGGCAAAACAATAACAGTGGTCTCCCTCTAGGGCCTGTGACCTCTCAAGCCATGATACCAAACATGAATTTCCTATAGGATAAACTTTAAACCCAATCACTAAGCGGTTGGTTTCCCCCTGCACTTCTTTGGCTGGGCGTGGTGATGTACAACTTTAATCTCAGCGCTCAGGAGGCAGTGGTAGGTGGACCACTGTTGAGTTTGAGACCAGCCTGGCCTACATAGAAGTTCCAGGACTAGAGTCACACAGTGATTCAAAAAGACAAGAGAAAAATCATCCTTCTGAAGATATAAATGGCAGTGTTAGTCTTCACTGTACATATCTGCTGTTTCCCTGACATAGGAAATGGGCCAATAAAACCATAATCTGGCTCCTTTAACCACCGTGCTAATAAACTTTGATTCAGTTGTCTTAAATTAGTCTGAAAGAAAAGTTTTACTGATTAACATCTTGAAGTAATCAATTCACTTACACAGACGTAGGACGACTCAATTCTTAAAACTCTTAAGCCAGCTATTTATGGCTACATGACAAGAAAGTAGTAGTGGTTTGACATACAAGAAGGAATAAGCCTTGGTTTATTTGCAAACATCCCTGAGATTCTTCCTATTTCAGCCTGTTTGAGGCACTGAGGATACAGTGTTGTGAGAGAGTCCACATTGAGAATTTACTTCTTACTGGGAGAAAACAAAATGCCTGCAGGTGGTGATAGGAGCTACAGCAGAAACTGAAGGGTGGTAGAGAAGGGCACTTCAAAGATGCAGGAGTTTTGAGCTGATGTCTGAAGAATTTAGGAGGCAGCCATGGAAAAAATGGTAAAAAACATTCTGAGAGAAAGAAGAAAACATACGGAGGCTCAGCAGAAGCAATAGTTTTTGTTTGAAGAGAAGGGAAACCAGAAGAAAAGAGAGCAGACTCTGGGAAGGAACAGTAGCTTGCATGTGGTTAGAAAAAGACAATGGGCCAGATTATCTAAATCGTGGTTCCTTGCAAATCATGGGAAGGGGGTTAAAAGTGATGAGAGTGGGCTGGTTATGTAGCTCAGTGGTACAGTGCTTGTGTGAAGTCATAGGGTCAATCCCTGGGACCACAAGAGAGAAAATGATAATTCTGTGTAAACAGCTACTTAGACTCAGCGGATCACAAGAAATAATAGAAAAAACTATTAACAAAAATATGAAGATAGGAGAAATTGTTGGGAAGGAGTTGAGCATGAGTGGGAGGGACTAAGAAAGAGTAATGGAAAATAAAAATGACTCAATACATTACACACACCTAAGAGACTGTCAAAGAGTGAAGAAATACACGAGTGATAGGGGCTATTGAGTAAGGTTAAGATAGGAAAGGGCCATGATGACCTGTGACTCCAGTCTGGCTAGTATGTAGACAAGTTATTATGGAAGAGAACGCATAGAAGGAGGGCCATCAAGTAGGTGGGTGCCTGTGTTGGGGGAGGGCTGATAGTGTTTACTGGCATTGTTTTGGAGATGCAGCTGAAGTAAGTCCTAATAGAGAAAATCAAATATAATGCCAACATTTACAAAAACTTTTTATTGATCCTTTGTAAATTTTACATCATGCACCCCAATCCCACTCATCTCCCCATCCCTTCATACATCTCTGCCCTTGTAACCTTTTCCCAAAAGAAAATACAAAACAAACAAAAATAAACAAAACAGATCATAAAAAAACATGTTGTGAAAACTGTAGTGTGTCTCAGGGTATCCCACAGTACACCCTTTTGTTCACCCAGCTTTACTTGAGAATGTTCATTGCAATGAGTCACAGGTCGAGTTTGAGGCCTCTGGCTTCTGCTACACTGTCAATACTGGATCCTCACTGGGACGTCTCTCGGATATCCTGTTGTCGCCCTGTGTTATGGAGATTCTGCAGCTTTGGATCTTTAGGACCAGCCCTTTTTCATGCTTCAGCAATTCATAGATGAGGTAGATGTTGGAGTGGGCCAACTCAAAGCCCTGGATCTGGCTCTAGATGGTAGCTGACTTGATCAGCCTCCCATCCCTCCTGCACCCACACCACAAGGGTCAGCTTTCCCACACAGCACCAGCCAGGACACCCAGTGCTGCAGGGGGACATGGCAGGGTCAGCTCTCCTGCTTTTATGCACTCTAGGCCTGCTCACCCGCACTCACACCACCAGAGCCATCTCTACTGAGCTTCCCAGTCTAGGTGTGGGGGCCCACTCTCCTGATTACTGCAGGGGACAGAGGCTGGCCCAGTTCTCCCTCTCTTAAACCTTCAGGTCTACACCTTAGCCAACAGGGCTAGCTCTACTGTGCTGTCCAAGGGAGGTTTGCTCTCCCCTCCAGCTCTCATGACCCTGGGGCCATTACTAACATATCTTTACTTGAGCAACTTAAATGTAAGTTACTGCCTGATTAAAAAAACAGAATTAGGTTTGAGGAGGAAAATCCAGTATATTCAGTTTGGATATATTACATTTGAAATGTTTGATGCTTATGTGGAAATTTAAGTAGAGCATATGGTAAAAGGCAGGATTTAGGAGGCTCAGCCCGTATAACTTAAAACAATGGAATGGCTGAGTTTTTCTAGAGGAAAAAGTAATTACACAAAATATGGTCAAGGACTAAGAACAAAAGAGGACAATTCTCAAAAGTCTAGAAGAGACCCGACAGAAGGATAAAAAGTGGGAAAAAATGTCCCCCCAACCCCAAAGAGGAATGAGTTATCACATGAATGTTGTTGACCCTGGAAGTGCACATTAATTAGAATGTCAACAAGAAGATCTTAGCAAGAGTCTCAGTGGGACATGAGAAGGAAAGCCTGACTGAGTGGGTTCAAAAGAGAAAGGTCTGCTGGGTTTGGTGGTGCAAGCCTTTAATCCCAGCTCAGGAGGCAGAGGCAGGTGGACCTCTTTGAGTTCAAGGGCAGCCTGATCTACAGAGTGAGTTCCAGAACAGCCAGGGATACACAGAGAATTTCTGTTTCAAAACAAACAGAGAGAGGGGGAGGAGAGAGAGAGAGAGAGAGAGAGAGAGAGAGAGAGAGAGAGAGAGAGGAAGAAGAAGAAGAGGAGGAGGAGGAGGAGGAGGAGGAGGAAGAGGAGGAAGAAGAGGAGGAGGAGGAGGAAGAGGAGGGAGGGAGAGAGAGAGGGCAGATGAGCAGATGGAAACAGCAAAGCAAATGTAGTTTCTCAGCTTAACTGTGGTAGAGAGGAGAGAGGAGACTGGAGAAGACTGGGTTTCTTTTTTATGACGAGAGACATAGAATTTTTATGCTAATAGAATTAATTTAACAGAGAATAAAGAGATGATGTTTCAAATTTTAAGAATACAATAATAAGCAAGACAGACGGTCCCTGCCCTTTAGAGAACAGCAAATCACAAAAATTACTGAAGATTGTTGTCAGTTCTTCTAGGGAATCAAACTGTTACCTTAAATATAAGAAATATTGGCATGAATTTCTTACTTTGAATTCCATTAGATGCATACAAAGGTTTTTTCATAAATAGTATATTTCTATGCTAAACTTTTCAACAAATATTTTTCAATGTACATTGGTGGTCTACCTCCATGTGTGACTGAGTAAGGATGTCAGGTCCCCTGGAACTGGAACTATAAACAGTTGTGAACTGCCATGTGGTTGCTGGGAATTGAACTCAGGTCCTTTGGAAGAGCAACTGGTGCTCCCAACCACTGAGCCATCTCTCCAGCTCCACCAACAAATATTTTTTAAACATTTAAAATTATGTGCCTATCAGCTTTACTAAAAGATGGGAGCACAGATAACAATATATGATTTCTGTATTGTTGGAGCTTAGAGTACTTAGAAAAAGTTGACCTGATAGGTGACTGTATGCTCTCACTTAGATTAATCCTATGATGTTGACATCTATCGAAAAGCTAATTGAATTAACTCTATCAACCAGAGGTTTATATTGATCCTAAATACAGGCATAGACTCCTTCTGCTGCTACAACAGTGATAAGTGCTAGAAAGATCTATGCAGACCCCTAATAGAGAAAAGACACAAAACGATATGCCAGACAAGATGGGCCCACTGGTACAATAGTACCAGGATGGTCTTGAGCTGATGGACAGAGACCAGTTTAGGAGACACTGAAACTTCTTGGCTTATTTTTAATACTTTTAACTCATTGTTCCGCCTTCATGTAATCAGCATCAATGACTAGATTAAAAACTGTTATATTTATTCTATTCCTGCCTGACTAGTCCCTAAATTTAAAGAGCTTGCTTTTAAGACACCTCAGCTTCTCTGTGAGAACAGACCATATTAAATAGCAGAGTAAATATATGTTGATACCAGTCTCAAATGAATTTCTGTATAACATGTCTTATTATAAATTGGTATCCTTTCGAGGTTTTCATTCTATTATTGTAGCATTATGTTGTGGTATAAGGGAAATGTGATGAATGGTAACAAATACATTTGATTTTCTCTGTACTTTCAAGACTGAGCATTCAGAGATGAAGCAATTGCATGAGTGGAGAACACTAAAATAAAGCATCTCTTACGCAAGCAGCAATGCTTCTCCTACTATTAATATCTATGATCACCCGTGAAGTCATTTTTTCCCAAGATGAAGGCACATGAGGTTACTGTATTCGGAAATTTCCTTCTGAGGGAACCTGGAAAGATTCATCTCTGTGTCAGCCATGGACAACCTCTTGTCCTTAAGAGTCTTTGGTCCTATGTAGAAAGCGTTAGTCTGCTTTTACTCACTAGTATCTAACTTGTTTTTTATTTTTTATTTTTTGTTTGTTTTTCAAGATAGGGTTTCTCTGTGTAGCCTTGGCTGTCCTGGAACTCACTCTGTAGACCAAGCTGACCTCAAACTCAGAAATCGCCTGCCTCTGCCTCCCAAGTGCTGGGATTAAAGGCTTGTGCCACCACCGCCCGACTAGTATCTAACTTGTATAAAAACAAGAAATTTCAGCAGTTTACACATTGACTTATCAGATGAATGTTTTTTCCACATTAAAAAATGTCACAAATGTTTTGCTTGAAAAAATATAGAGCCCTTTTCACTGTTCGATTGCTGTGAACAGACACCATGACCATGGCAACTATTAGAAGAGAAAATATTTAATTGGGGGCTTGCTTTCAGTTTCAGAGGCTTAGTCCTTTATCATCATGGCTGGAATCATAGTGGCATGCACAGCAGGCATGGTGCTGGAGACGTAGTTGAAACCTACATCTTTATCTGCAGGCAGAGGAGGGAGAGAGAGAGAGAGAGAGAGAGAGAGAGAGAGAGAGAGAGAGAGAGAGAGAGAGAGCCTTATGTAGGCTTTTTGAAACCTAAAAACAAACTCCAAGTGATATACTTTCTCCAACAAGGCCACACCTATTCTAACAAGGCCACACCCCCTAATCCTTTCAAACAGTTCCACTCCCTAGTGACCAGCATTCAAGAATAAGAATTTAAGTGATCCATTCTTATTCAAACCACCACATGGACCCAGTAACTTTTGAAATGAACAGTTTACAAAGTACCTATGAATAAAATCTAACTGCTGCACTACATTCTCAGAAAGATCTTCCTGTGACATAAGTTTATGGTTTAGTTCATTAATTGTGCAACACTAATCGCTATCTGAAACTACCTTACCCATTTACTGTCTTCTTGCCTATAAAATTAACTTTTCTGTTGTTAATGTTGATCCCCAGTATACAGAACTCAAATTCATGCAGAGTAAATTCATTGTTTTGATTCACTGTGTAGCCATGGCTGTCCTGAAGCTTACTCTGTAGACCAGGCTAGTCTCCAGAGTGCTGAGATTAAAAGTGTGTGCCACCATTGATTGGCTGCAAATTCACTTTTTAATCATCTACAATTAGTGCTTTAAAGTGTCTTGTGTACTGAAGCAAAGGAGACAGGATAGAGAACTGGAGACTTCTCCCTCCTCCTCCTCCAACAACTTTGGAAACTGGGGAAGTAGTTCTGGGGATGAAGTGCTTGCTGTGTGAGCATGAAGACCTGCATCCCATTCCCACAGTCTACTTAAAGGATGGTCACAGGAATGTAAGGTTGTGATTCTAGTGCTGACAAAGAAGATGAAGCAACAGGGGCATCCTAGACTACTTGGTGAGCTCCAGGCCAGGAAGAGACCCTGTTTCAATAAATATATAAAAATCTTGTAACATTAGAGCTCAACATGCTGACCATTGACAAATTATTAACGATATAAAAATATTCTGCTAATTTTTCTTTTTCCCATGTTAAGGGCTACTTACTTATTTTTCTTAAACTCTAACTACAGATCTTAAAGATTTGGTGGTTCCTATGTCTAGTTAAGCGAAATTCTCATGCATCTTTATCTAGTCTTCCAAGCATACACCAGTATGTCCCCATTTCCACATTTCTCAGAGAACTGCATTCCACTGTCTAAATCCCTCATCCTGGTAAATGGATGACAAATTTACGTCATGAACACTGATGCTTTGATAAGACTGGAAGGATGTTCTTGAGCGGTATTTTCCGTTTTGAGAGCAGTCTTGCCATTTGGTTACAATGTCACAAGTGCCTTCTTTCCTCATTCCTAGGTATTAAGATATATAGCTTTGTTTCATGGACGTTCTGATTCTTGTCTCCTTTAGACATTTTACTAAACTTCTTGTTTCGTGATGAGGATCAAACCCAGGGCCTCTAACTACCGAGCTTTGAAAGACTTTAACCGCAGTCTTTCAAGTTCTAAATACTTAGCATAAAGGGTTAGATATTTTTAGGTAGAAGCTTTTTGCTTGCTTGCTTGCTTGCTTGCTTGCTTTCTTTTTTTTTTTTCTTTTTAACGGCTGCTTGCCTCCCTTGGGTTTGCTTGTGATTTTTGTTGGTTACCAAGGAGATCGAACCTGAGCCTTCAGTCGCTAGATCTTCCTAGAGACTAGATGCGGGTGTCAACGGAAACCGCGCCTCAAGTCGCAGACCCAGGTCTCCTCTTAGAGCCCTAGAAGCTTGGGAGGGCCAAAGGCGGGCCTGGGTCCTAGAGGTTCTCTTCTGCTACCCAGCCGCGCGCCGCCTCGCACGCCCCGCCCCGTGAGAGGCCTCGTGACTGACCCGTCGGCCAGCCAATGGCAGGCGACCTTGCCTCCCCATCCCCACCCCACCCCCCTCAGCTTGCTGCCACGTGATGCGGCACGTCGCCAGCCAATCGCCGCGACCTCAATCTCGCGCTCCGCCCCGCGCGCCGTGGCCGTTTGAAGTGACTAATTTCTGTCATATGACTGAGGCGCCCATGGGGGTGGCGGGGCGGCGGTAGGAGCGGGGGGCCTCCGGCGAGCTCCCAGCCGAGCGACCCCGGTCTGGCGGCGGCCAGCATGGCCCCCACCCTGTTCCAGAAGCTTTTCAGCAAGCGGAGCGGGTTAGGCGCGCCGGGACGAGACGCCCGCGACCCGGACTGCGCGTTCAGGTAAGGCGTCGCGGGCCCCCGAGGGGTCGCGGCCTCGGGCGGGGCATGCGGTCCCCTTGCCCTCTTCGCTAGGCTGTTTACGCCCCGCCCGCGCCACGCGCCACGCGCCGAGTCCCCCCCGCCCCAACCCCGCGGCCTCCGGAGGCTGGCGATCCGCACGCTGCCCGGGCTGCGACCTCACCGCAGGCCTCCGGGGCCGGCCCGGAGTTGCTGTCTCCCTGTGATCGGCCGCCCTCGGATGGCTTTGTGCAGACTGCCGCGCGTTCGGCCAACCTGCGGAACACTGAGGAGGCTGGAGGAGCGAGTGGGCAGGCTGCCGGTCTGTCAGGCTTCTTGGAAACTAAAATTGGAGCTGTGCAGTTATCGTGCCGAGCGACCTTAGTGTTATCGAAGGAGAAATGTGAAACCGAAGTGGTTAGGGTTACTACTGACCGGACTCGAGGAGGACTCGCATTAGAACTTGCTGTCGAATTTTCTTTCCCTTCTTACACCTGTTACTGAAAAGGAGTTTCTTGCAAATGGAAAACGGTAGCTGTGTAGCTGTGTTGATGTGTGTGTTATTGCAGGCTTTGTTTGTTTCTGATTGCAGTACCTGTTGCTGGTACAGTAACTTTTTAGAATTGTCAGATATATAGAAGCTTAGCTCAATGGTTACATTCAGCCGTGGAATTGTATTTGAAGAAGATATTGTTGTGTCTTCCATAATGCGCTGTGGAAACTTGCACATGTAACTAGGCCAAATGTTACACATATCACACACTTGGCTGTATAGCAGAGAACTCAGTTGTACTGTAATAGTAAAAGGGAAACAGTGTCAAATTTTGCAGCAAGCCCAAGTATAAGATGATTGCACTACATAGGTCTTATAGGTTTTAATATTCTCCAACGTATCCACCCTTGTCAATAATACAGATCACGTCAGGAAACAATGTGTGGGATTGAATATTAAATGGCAAGTAATTTAACTAATATTTAAAGAAAGAAAAAGGTCAGTTAACATTTTTGGAAACACGCTTAATAAAAGAATTTTCATGGTATATTGGCTTTTCTTCGTAATGGGAAGTAAATGTCTTGTGCCATAGTCATCTGACATTTGTTTTTCCTTTGAAAAAACGAAAGTGCAGATAACACCAGATAATACACCAAGACACCTAGGAAATCAAGAGACCCAGGAAACAGCCTCTGGAGAGAGATTTAAAAGATAACATTTGAATAGACAACTGTTTCTATTTCTGTGCAAGACTGACTTTGAGTAACCAAGATTCCAAGAGTCTCAGTTTGTTAATGTGAACAAAATCTACTTTTTGAGTAAGTGTTCTATATGGTTGTGTAATACTTTACTGCTGCCAAAGAACTTTCCCATTAGTTATCTCATTTCACAGTAACCTTGTGAGACAGAGCAAGTAGCAATGTAGAGATGACTTTATAATCCTTTTTCCAGTATGGAAGCCCAATATCTGCAGTTCATCATGAAAGCTTGCTTTTGAAAACAAGATGTGTACAAGTGTAATGTGAGAAAATGAGAATTCTGGATCACATGCCTAGTGACTTGAGATCTAATTAATCCAGCTTTTAAAAAGCTTCCTTGATCTATAATTAAAATACAATAAAAGATGCATATATGTAAAGTTATAGTCCCGTGAGTGCTGTCAGATGTACACAGTTTATACTCACCACTCCACTGAACCTTCACAACCACTCATTCTGTCAACCTAGAGTTTCACTTGTGCTCGATCCTTTTCCTCAGTCCTTAACCCCCTTTCACCCAAGTAAAATTTGGTCTGCTTTCTTTCGTTATATTTGGCTTTTTGAACATTTCATATAAATGTGATTATAACTTCCATAGCCACATGTCTGACTTCTTTTTACCCACAATAATGTTTTTTGAGATGTATCTATGATGTTGCCTTTTTTAGTAGTTCCATCCATCCTTTAAGTAGGTGATTTATTGTATGGATATAGCACACCTTTCTGTTTTGTTCCTTCTTTTTGACTCCCCCCCCCCCCCCCTGCCCCCGTGTGTATGGGTGTGGTGGGTGCTGAATTTGATATTGAGAATCCTCTGGAATTGACCTTTCATCTTACTTATTAAGACAGGGTCTCTTAGTCAAACCCAGAGCTTCCTATGTTTCTGATCTTGTTAGCCAGCTTGTTCTGGCAACCATCTTGCTCTACCTTAATGGAACTGGACTAACAGGTGACAGGGAATCCCCACCTGACATTTCTGTGGGTTTTTGGGTATCTGAACTCTCAGTCCTCAAAACTTTCTAGGCAAGCACTTGAACCATTTGTTTATTCGCATATCAGACAGAGGATACTTGAATAATTCTGCTGTGAGTATTTGTGTATGAATCTTTAATTAGAAGTAATTTTTGTTTTTTCTGGGTATACATACTGAGCAGTAGAGCTGCTGGCTCATGTGCAGAGTTTTATTTAACTTTTTAAAAAGTTCTCAAACTTTTTAAAATATACTTGTTTCATAGTCTCAGTAGCAATATATTAAGGTTACTTTTATGACAAATCTCTTCAGTACTTTAAATTATCCTTTTAAAAGTTAATACATTTTATTGTGATAAGAAAACATAACTATCTTAACCAATTAGAAGTTTAATTTAAATTTTATTTCTTGCTGTGTGTGTGTGCATAGAATGTGTGAGGGGCATACATGTGCCACAGTGTATTTGTGAAGGTCTGAGGGCAACTCTGTGTTTTTCTCCTTTTACCTTTATATGAATTCTGGGAATGAATCTCAAGTCACTAGGCTTGTGTGGCCAGTACCAACTCTTAGCCATCTCACTGGCCCCTAATAATTTTTTAGTCTTTTGGCTATATGGGTAATATTGAATTGTTTTAATTTGTGTTTGCCTGAGGTGTTGACCAGCATTTTTTTTTTTAATGTGACCAGAGTTTGGAGTGATTGAAATTGTGTGTGTATATTCAATAGTCAGCTTAAACTGACCAAAATTTGTGTGTGTGTGTGCATTAAGTTCACATGCTAGTCAGCATATATTGTTGTAGTGGGAAATTTTCCTACAAGTTGGGAGGAGCTAAGGTGGGAGGAGTAAGAAGAGGAAGAGGAGGAGTAAGGAGAAGGAGAGGGGAAGGAAGAGGAGGAGCTAGGAGAGAGATGTAGGAGGATGGAGAACCACATTTGTATTGGAAGCAGTCCTGGGTAACAATTTCCATCTCTGCAGCCCCTTAAATTGTTAAATCACAGAAGGGCATGGACATTGGCAGCTACCTGTTTCTAAGAGGCAGTTCCTAGAGCAACCAGTGTACAAGGCCCAGTAGTGGTTAGCCATAGAGGCACTTCATTATAGGAGATACTTTTGATAAAGAAGCCATAAATATGTTTCTATATTGTCTTTCATGGTTATTTACCCCATTAGAAAAGATGGCCAGGAACTGCTGCCTTTCTGCTGTTGTTCACGCTTAGGATGGTCCCTACTGAACAGAGTCTTGTGGGCTTGCTTCATCTGTTTCTTGAGCTGGAGATGAGCTTAGGATATTTTTCAGACATTTGTAGAATTGTTTCTTTTCTTTTTCTTTTTCTTTTTTTTTTTTTTTTTTTTTTTTTTTTGAGATGAGGCCTTACCATTCTTTTTCAAGGTGGCCTCAGTTGAACTGACTGTGTAGCTTACTTTGACCTCAAACTCACAGTCTTCCTGCCTTCATCCAGAGGGAGGGATTACAGGCATATGCCACCATGCCCAGAGTCATTATAGAATTGAAATAGTAATTTATTTAGGTTATCTAAAGAATTTGAGAATGAAGGTACTGTTTAGAAGATTTGCTTTGTGTTCTTTCCATTAGACACTTTAAAGTGGAAGTAAAAAAATTGCATGTAAACCCAGTATCTATTCGTGTGAAAAGGGTTGCTTTAAGTATTTTTTGTCTTAAAAAACTAACTTGGTGAAGAAGATTGTTTTAAGTGTTTATAAGAAATAATTATTCAAAAGAGTGTTTTCGTTATTTTCCTAAGTTAGTATCTTTGTTAGGATTACTATAAATAAAACACCATAATCAAAGCAACTTGGGGAGGAAAGGGTTTATTTATTTGGCTTATGCTTCCACATCACAGTTCATCAAAGGAAAACAGGACAGGAACTCAAGCAGGGCAGGAACCTGGAGGTAGGAGCCACTGAGGAGTACTGCTTTCTGGCTTGCTCCTCATGGCTTGTTCAGCCTGCTTTCTTATAGAACCCAGGACCACCAGCCTAGGGACAGCATCACTCACAATTGGCTGGGCTCCCCTCATCAATCACTAAGAAATGCTGTACAGTGAGGCCTGCCTACAGCCTGATCTTATGGAGACGTTTCCTTAATTGATGTTCCTCCTCTCAGATGACTTTATCTTGTATCTAGTTGACATAAAACTATCTAGCACAGTTAGGAACAGTTATTGTCTGTAGCAGGAATTTTGTTGCTAACTACCTTTTCATGGATCTTTCTGCATGTTCCTCTCGACTTTCTCCAAACTAGTCTAGCACTTTGTAGTAAAAAAAAAAAAAAAAAGGAAGAAAGAGAGAGAGAATGAATGAATAAGTCCAGTTTTTCATCTTGACCTGCTAGCTTTCTTTTGAGTTGTAGGTGATGTATTTAACCTGTATTTAGATTCCTAAATATCCCAGTGATATTTGTTGGTATAGATAGCTTTGGGAAATTATACAGTGATTAAAGGTTTTTGTTTTGAAACCAAACCGCTTGATTTTCAAATTGAGTTCTAATCATTTAATTGCAAAGTCCTCAGGATTCATTCTTTTTATCATCATGAAGTCTTAGATGCAGTACTGCTAGCTCTTTCTGATATCACTCCATGGAGCAGACAGACTATAGTCTAAGATTTCTAGCAAAAGGTTTAGAGAATCTGTGCTGTTTATATAACCAATGAAATTACCCATGATTGCCCAGTTGCCTTAGACCTTAACCAATGCTGAGGCTGGCGAGGTTTTTCTGATTGTGATAGTATACCTGAAGCTAATAATATGATCAGGTCTCACACCAAATGTAGCTGAGATTGGGTGGAGGACACTGGGTAGAGTCTAGGCATCTGTTACACATATCACCTTAGAGTAGTTCTGAGGAGTAAATTATTATATATATTCAAACTCTCATTCCCCAGATTTCTCCCTTCCTGTCCCTCCACCCCCACTTCCCTCTTCCATGTTTCTCTTTTTGTTGTTTGATTGTGGAGTTTTAGTGGTTTGACTGAGAAATGTTCTCCATAGCTAAGGCATTTGAACACTTGGTCCTCAGGTGCTGGTGCTGTTTGGGGAGGTTTAAGAGGGTCAGCCTGCTGGAGGAAGTGCATCACTGGGGGTGGGTTTTGAGAGTTTAAGTCTCAGTGCCCAGTAACAGTTCACTCTCTGTGCTTTGCGCTTGTTGTTAAAGAGGTGATATTTCAGTTTCCTACTTCTGCTGCTGTACCTGCTGCTTGTTGCTGTGCTTCCCTGCCACTATGACCTCTTAACTCAGGAACATTAATCACAAACTCTCTCTTTTATAAGTGTATGTCTTGTCATGGTATTTTATCAGAGCAACAGCAGAATAACTAATACAGGCTTGCTTTTTATTTTGTTTGTTTTGAGACAGGCTAGCCTGGAACATGTATTAATAATCCTTTTGCCATAGTCTCTGAATAGCTCCAACTCTCCTCTCAAAGGACTGAGGTTACAAGTGAATGCTGTAGCATCCAGCTTTTTACCTGGGTGGTAGGGGTTGAACTCAGGTCCATATGCATGCACAACAGGCACTTACCCAACTGAATCATCTCCTGGCCTTCATATTTTTTTTTAAAGCTTCAGAAGAACAGGGCATGGCGATCTGTACTATAATTATATCATTTAAGAGGCAGAGGCAAGAGGATTCCTACAAATTTGAGGCCCAGCTGGTCTACATTGTGAATTCTAGGCCAGCCAGGGCTACATAGTAAGACCCAGTTTCAAAATATAAAACAAAAAGTGTAATAGAATTTGTGTTTCTCCTTTTTCTTTCTTCTCCTTTTCTTCTTTTCAAGCTGGAGATGTGTCCCAAGTCCTCACACATATTAGGATGGAGCCACATTCCTAGTTCTCAACTATTCCCTTCTTGTGATGTAATTGCATTCATTAGTGTCCATATCCTCAATAGATTTCAAGTTTTGTAAGGGCTTGGCCTCTTAATTGGTGTACTTTTGGTGCCTGGCTTAAGAAGTTAGTCACTAAATAATGAGTGAAAAAAAGTAACTGTTGAAATATATTACATGTATAAATGAAATTCTCAAACTATAAAAAAAATTAAGAAATAAAAGTATTTTAAATTATGGGATTGAAAAGTTTTTATTTAGTTAAAATTATTCTTATTTGCTTGATAATATTGAATAATTAATTTAATCAAGTTTTTCTTTGATATTGTTTACTAATTTAAAGGAAATTGCCATAATTTTTCATTTTTAAAATAAGGATAGCCCTATTTCTTAGAATAGATTATGATACCTTCTCCTATACTGCTCATAACAATTAGAGTAGTGTAATAGTGTATTTACTGATGCTATCTCTGACATTGGGTATTGCTGACTGAGTAAAAGAACGAATCAGTGAACTAGTAGTCTCTTTGTGGTATTTAGAGTTTAAAAACACATAAGGCTTTTACAAACATTTTTTTTCCCCTGTTTGAACATTCTGGATCCTTAGGCCTAGTATGATTGACAAGTGAACCTTTTGGGGAGCCGGAACAGCAATTTAACCTAGCTTTGCAAGGACACCTCCAGAGCTCCGGGGACCTGTTTCCTTGTACACACACTGCCTAATACAGAGTGTCCTTTGACACAGTAGCATTCTATTCCAAGCCATTCCAAATGTGGTTGGCTGTGTCCTGTGCTTCTCCTACCTCTCTAATGTAGTGGTTGGAGTGACAGCATTGGAATCAAAATTTGTAGATGGGATGATGAACTCAGCTATACAATTGATGCTATATTTGGAGGATGGGACTTTGAGTTTTGTTGGCCTGCTTTTCTAAAAGTTTCTTTGTAATCTGTATATAATTTTTAAGATTTCCATTTATATCAGGAAAATGTAGCTCATGAAGTTAATGAGGTGAATCAAATGTGGCCTATTCACACAAGCCTCATGGATTTGCTATTAGTTTTTATATTGGGTTCATTCTTAGTTTAGAATAGAAGCCACAAACTACACATCTATAACAATGCAGAAATATAATAGAAATTGTTTTTTATCAAAGAAAGATTTTTTATCAAAGAAGATTTTTGCAAACTTAAAAATTAATTCTCCTTTTATGCTTGCTTGGCAGTCTGATGGTTATAGATTTCTGGAGTGAAGGGCGAGAGAGATGATTCGGTCAGTAAAGTGCTTACCACCTAATCATGAGGACCTGAGTTCATGTACACTCAATACTCATGTAAAAACTTGGATTTACTGTCATTTGCTTGTGATACCATCATTGGGTAGATGGAGACAGGAAGGTCCCTGGGGATAGTGGAACCAGTGAGCTTCAGGTTCAGAAGAGCCTTATCTCAAAAAATACGGTAGAACTCTATTGAGGAAGACACCCAGTGTCAACCTCTGGCCAACACACAGGAACACATATACCACATACCACACACACAAAACTCTAAATAAAATCTAAATAAAAATAATTTAGATTAGAAATTCAAAGATATTACTCTATTGTCAATGGCTTCCAATGGAAGAAATAGGGGTTTTTTTTGTTTGTTTGTTTTTGTTTTTTGTTTTTTTTTAGCTGAGAAATCACAAAAGATACAGATTTTTTTTAATTTTCCTTCTGATAAGTCAGAATAATTGGGTTTTGTCTGGGTATTTCTGCAGATTAATTTGGTGATGCTCATCTTCTGTGTCTGGAGGCGTCTCATTCTAGGGAATGTTCTCATATGATTTTCACAGTTCCATTACTTTTTTGGATTTTGTTCATAAGATTTTCAAGGCAAGCTTCCTTTATGGAAAGCCTATTGGGTTTCTTGTTTTGTTTCCCTCCAATTTCTTCCCCCTAACTGCCTCTCTCTCGGCTTTTAGAGACAAGATTTCTCTGTGTAGCCTTAACTGTCCTGGAGCTCTGTAGAACAGGTTGGCCTTGATCCACCTGCCTCAGCCTTACAGTGCTGACTGGGACTAAAGGCATGCACCACCACTGCACAGCCTTCTTCCTGGTTTCTCTCAGATCACCTTTATATTGTACTTCTAGAATCATAAATATTATTTGTAGTAGATTATGCAAGTGTGTTTTAAATTCAACTATCAAAGTTTTAATTTCCAAGGGCCTGCTTTTACAAGACTCTTTCTTTCCTTAATGACCTTGAGTGTGATGTTTGACATTTTCTAAAGCAAAGACACATCTGTTCTGTGTGAAGGCTGAGGCTAACACAGAATGAAGAAGACAAACTTGACAGTAGACACCCACCAGCCATGCATTTTCTTTTTATCTAGTTTGCTAATGTAGAGTCCTTGCATTGCTAAACCATGTCTGAAAATACAAAGAGAGTGAGTTGTTGTGTGCTAGATTGAATCACTCCCCATACAGTTTATTTAAACTTGTTTATTTTGCAGTGCTGGGGATTGACCTCAATATAGAGTAGGCAGGCACTGTCCCATTGAATTACATTCCAGCCCAGTTTGTGAACATTTTGATAAATTCAGTCTTCTTTTTTTTTTTTTTTTTTTAGTTATATTGGGCATGATAATGCTTATAATCTCAGCACTCAGGAGCCCCTGTTTCCACAAGAAAGCTGTTACAGAGTTGTAATTTAAAGCTTCTACAACCATATGCTATTTACCATACATAGTAATGTGGGATACTTAAAAAAAAAAAAAAAACATTTTCAAGATACATTAACATAAGTTCTGAAAGATTAGAAACAAAGGGTTAAGAAAAGATATCTAAATACAAAAAGGAAAGTAGATTTCGTTTAAAAACAGAAAAAACAAAAAAATTTCGTTATGGTTTTATTTGCTAGTCAGTTACAGCATGTTTTAGAACTATATAAAACAGCCTGGTGCAGTTGCCCATGTCTTAATCATAACACTTCCAGTACTCTTGAGGCAGAGGAGGATGATTTCTCTCAGTTCTAGGATTACCAGGGTACATAGAATTCATCTAAAAACAAACAAAAAGAACCAAAATAAATGAAATAGAAATACATAAAACAAAAATGGATAAAAATGACATGTTTGTTATTATGATAGGTGATTTTGACATATTTCTATTTATTGAAGATCAAGTAGCAAAACATGGGGACTACAGATTCCTTTAGAGCTGGGCATGACAGTGCTCAGCTTCAAAAACCAAAAGTAACAAAACTCTTAAAAAATAAAAACCATTTATTTGATGTAATATATGTACATGAGTTGCATATTCTAGTTAATGTTAGAAAAAAATCCAAAGAAAATAAAATTAGTAAAGCTGTAAGAGTCAAATTAATGAACTAGGAATGAATACATAAGAGAGAATTAAAAGAAACTAAATATGATTTGTTTAAAATAGGTGAACCTGCCTCCCCCCCAACAAAGACGAAGCTTAGGTGTAAATAATCCCAATTTAATTGAAACTTTTTTACAAACATGAAAAGCTCAGAGAATATTGATAACATTTAAATTTTTAAAATAAGTATATTGGATATGGGGTATGTGTACATAAGTGCAGGTGCCAAGGAGTGAGTTCCAGCTACACGGAGTTGTTAGCTGCTTAGTGTGGGTACTGGGAATCCAAGTCAGGTCTCTTGGAGAACAGTACATGCTCTGCACTGCTGCCATCTCTCCAGCCTCTGTTGTTATATTTGTAATATCAGTTAGTACAGACGTGCCAGGCAGAACTTATAGATTATAGAGAATTGTGCTCATTTATTATTACTCAAGACAACTAAGCAAACTTACATAATAGCTTCATGTTATAGATGAGGACACTCATCAGAGCAGAGACATTTCAGAAATTATATAGTTTTCTCAGTGCCTAAGACAGTGGTTTTCAACCTTCCTAATGCTGTGACCCTTTAATACAGTTCTTCATGTTGTGGTGACCCCAACCATGAAATTGTTTTTATTGTTACTTTATAGTTGTAATTTTGCTACTGTTATGAATCGTAATGTTTTAAGACCTTCATAATCTGTGTTTTCTGATAGTCTTTGGTTACTCCTGTGAAAGGGTCATTTCACCCTTCCCCACAAAAGAGTCATGACCCACAGGTTGAGAACTGCTAGCCTAATAGGTATCTGGAGAGAAGGGGTGAGGGGGGGAAAAGGAGAGGAAGAAGAAGAAGAGAGGAGAGAGGAGAGGAGAGGAAGAGAGATAAAGCACATGCACACACATACCATAGTTAGAACATGGCTTGTCCCTTCTGAAATGCATGCTGGAGTTTAATCACTATTTTAGCATATTGTAAGGATAGAAATTTAACCCAACTGTGGTTTTAGAGGTGTGGCCTTAAGAAGGTGATTAGAATATTAGATAAGATCATCAGTCTGGAGGCTACATGACTGAACTTATAAGAGAAAGAAAAGATCAAAGGAAGATACATATATGTACTCTCTGTCCCTTGCCCTGTACTGCCTTGAGGCTCTGCCCACAAGAACCCTGTCACTACCTGAACTGTGAACTTAAATAAGCCTTTTTCTTTATAGTTTACCCAGTCAGTGATATTAACAACAGGAAAAAGAACCATTATAAAAAAATTAGAATATAGGTCACAAAATCACATTGGTTTTAAATGCCAGTTTGGGTGTTTGTTGGTTAAACCTATAGCAATTAATTAAATTTCTGTGCCTCTGTTTCTTTTTTTGTAAAGTGAAATAAAACTTCATCAATTTGTTAGAAGGATTTAATTAGTCTAGCATTCTTTCAGCAACACCTGGCATTTTGAGCTACATGCTAATGTTATTTATTAAAGGAGAAAGACTATATGATTAGTTGGAAAAGATTTATTTATTTGATAATACTCAGCTTTTGTTGTAAAAAGAAAAAAGTTTGTAGCAAATTTAGAAGGATGTTTTCTTAACATTGGATAGATTAAATGTGTCTGCCAATAATACTACAGCCAACTTAATTTGAGAAAGAGTGGTGCATACATTGACATTAGCTGGCAAAGACCAAAATTTTGGACTAGTACCAGCAAGAATGTGGAGTGATGAGAACACTTGCATGTTCCTTATGGGAGTATAAATTGGTACAAGAACTTTAGGAAGTAAGTGATCTGGCTTTTTTAGTGAAGTAGAAAAAGCTCATATCCTATTGGCCAGATGTTCCAAGACAATTGTTTATTTCTTGTAGGATTTTCATATACATTTCTATATTTCCCAACTCTGGGATACTGTCACAGTACCATTGTGGCTGTAAATACCATTCGTTTGTTTTGTACTTAGACCTAAGAGAGGAAAGGTAGTGTGAGTTCTTCATGCCATCACCTCTGGAAACAGTTCAGTCCCGAACACCTTTGTAAAGGAAGTTGCCTTAGAGGGCAGCAGAGCTGAAGTCAGACCTTACATAAGTCAGAAGGAAACCTTGTATTAAGCTCTTGTTTATTTTCTTTTCTTCTTCATCCCTTTCTTCCTCTGGTCTTGTCTTTTGTCATGTTCTGGCTAGTTTGTCTCGATACACACTCTCCCATGTGTGTGCTGTAGTAAAGAAACTTTTATTTAATGATCAGGGGATATATGTGAAGAATGTTGACAAGAACACATATAATGTGGTTTCTAGGTTGTAGAGTAGTTCTTTCAGAAAAGGAGAGAGTCATTGTCTCTAGAGTCTTAGAAACTAGCTAAATGGCTTTAATGACTTAGGGTATCAAATATTTTCTTCTTTTCTGATCAATTGGCCAGGAGATGCTTTGAATTTATATACTTTTTCCTTAGGGGTTAGAAATTTGGCTTCTTATTTTTATGACTGCTACCTTATTTTGGTCTTGTTTTACTTTTCCACTATAGTAGATCTCTGAGTCATTGTATCTTATAAATACACTGAGGGACGGATGGTATACTTCAGTGGTAAAGTGAAAAACTAAACAATAACAACTTCCCCCTCCAAATATGCAAACCAGTTGACCCTTACTCCCCAAGTCCTCCTTTTATCCTGCCATAATTACCCCAGAACCAAGAATCACACTACTTAGGATCTCTGGCCATACTCGGGAGCCTGCTAAAGTTACTCAAGCTAGCCAGTGTTGCCTTGTCCATTTTCCCCCAGGGACGACATTAAAGGGACTAGCCATTTTTCTTCTGTCTTACCTGCTAACCAGAGTGGTGCTAAAGTGCCACCCTGGCACTTTATTTGCCAAATGTGGAAAGTGATATACCTCTTTTTTTTTTTTTTTTAAAAAGAATTCTTGAGTATAAACCTTTTCCCTCATTATAATTAGTTTTGTGTCTACATCTCCATCCTAACTTTACTTAATTTGAAACAATTTCCCAATTTTTTTTTTGCATCAATTGACCTTTAATGTCCAAAAGAGCATAGATGTGGCAGGGTCTTGGTCCCTGCACCAGAAATGAGAGATGAACAAAAACGAGTCACTTCCAACTGGCCAGAGTCTGGGAGGACAGGGAGAAACACAGATCTGGACATTCATAAGGAAAATAAAAACTAAAACCAAACATTCAGTCTTGTACCCAATAAAGGTTTGAATAGGGAACTCAGTTACCACCAATATATTCACTGGGGCTTCAGAGATGGCTCAGTCAGTAAATTGCTTGTCTCACACATGTGAGGATTGAGTTTGATCCTCAGCATATGTGTGAAAATGTTAGGAACTGGGGTGCATTTGTATTTCTGATGCCAGGAAAGTGGGGGTGGCAGATGGATCCCTGGGCTGGATGATGATCTCTAGGCCAGTGAGAGCCCTGTCTCAAAGAAAGTAAACAGGATTCCTGAGGATGACGCAGGTGGTTCTTTGGCTTCCACACGCATATATTACACATGTGTTCCTGCACACCAGGAAACACAATCCCACATACACATGAACACACATAGATATGCATTTTAAAATGTGTAACAACCACTGCAGTCATGACAGGATTGATTTACCTCCAAACCTCCCATACTCCTTTTTAGTTAATTACCACTTCTGATTTTCCCCCGAAGAAAATTTCTGGTCTGCTTTCTCAGTCACTGTAGATTCATTTTACCTATTCTAAAGTTTCATGCAATAAAATTTTTGTGTATTTTTTGTATGTGTTCCTTTTACTTTCCTCTTAATAGTCATGAAAAAATATTCTTTTTTGCACTTCATATATAAAATTTAATTCTTCCCGTTCATCTAGCATCATTTCTTAGAAAGATGTTATCTTTTAATAATTTTTTAGACCTTTTAAACATATGTCTCTCTTATATTGATACAGTATAGTTTAGAGAGAGTTTTCTGGGGGCATTACAGAGGGAATAATGAATAAAATTGTCAGGTTATCATTAGGTAGTGGTTATGTACAATTTTAAAATGGAGACATTGAAAGATTTTTGTTCTTATAGTTAAAGCACAATGTTCTGTATATAAGATGTTTAGAAATAAGATTGCTTGCTTTGGAACTTAACCTTAGTGATAAATTTAACCCAAAAAGCTTCAAATTCATTTGGTTTAGACGGTCCAAAACAAGATCTTCAACCCCAAGGTTGAACCTCAATCTAATGGTTGAGATTCTGTGTATATTTTAAAAGAGTACATAGTGCTTTTCTTCCTGGAGTGAGTCACGGTGGACCTCTTTACAAATCCTTTGGATTATCCTATCTGAGTTCATCCCCATCTTCTTCTAGGGTAGTCTTTTGACATGTGACTGATTTGGTTTTTAGGTCTCCAAGGTTCAGTGGCATTTGGTACATTCACAGTGTTAGGTGAATTCACAGTGCCCTCTTATCTAATTACAAAACATTTCTGTTAGTGCAAAGTAAAACTCCAAGTGCGTTTAGGAGTTCTCCTTTTCTTCCCCTCAAAGCACTCTGGCAACTATTTACCCGTTTTGGATATTACATAAATATGGAATCTTGTGACCTTTTATGTCTTAACTTTCCTTTGAGTGACTTTAGTGTTTATCCATGTTATAGCATGCATCAGTGCTTTACTTCTGCAATTGAATGTTTTATTATGTTCTGTAGAAGTCTGTATATACTCAGTTACTGGTGAATACTGGGACAACTTTCCAGCTTCTGGTTTTTGTGACTACTAGTGCTGCTGTGAACGTGTACATATATACTTTGACTAGAGTTGTGTGAATGTTGCACATGGCCAGATACACAGAGTTACTAATTATCACCAGTGATGTTGAACAATTCCAGTGCCATAAATAAATTTCTGATGCTACCACCCATCTTTTAAATAGATCTCTTGCCTACCTCTAGCTGTTGTAAGTACTGGCATCTTCTCTGGCTTTCTAGCAGCAAACAATTTTAGATAGTATTTTGTCTAGTGTGGAGCTTGAGTTTCCTTAAGTATTTATTGTAACTGGTGTCTCAGAAGTTACATTTTCAGATTGGTGATAATGTCCTACAAATAAGTTAGACATTTTTATATTTGGATGTTTACTGAATTCAGTTTTCTTCACATTAATTTAAGTATATATACAATTAAAAGTACTGGCATATGTTGTAGAAAATTTAATCCCAATCCAGGGCTTCTATCCTGCCTTTGATTATTCAGTTCCCAGATAAAAGAGACACAAGTTTTATTATTTACAATAAGCCTTTATCAGTATTAGAGCTGGGCAAATATCTACCATCTATGCTATTAGAATCTACTTTCCTATGGATAACCCTGAGTTATTAATTATTAGGTTTCATCTGGGCTACTCTTAACTCCAATTGGCAAGCTGTCAAGGCCATGCTTTCTGGATTTACTAACCCATGGTGTCTTTCTCCTCCTCCGTCTTCTCTCTCCCTTTGTGGTCTTCTCTGACACCAAGGCCAGGAACACCAATTCTCATCTATCTCAATTCTGCCCAACTATAGGCTGTAGATATCTTTATTTACCTGTCAGAAATAACTTGGGGGCAAGGTCACATAGCGTCACTTGGGTCTACATGTAGAATCTTCTCTCCTCTCTGGGGCAATCAGGTCTTAGGGTTCTGCATTACAATATATACCAACAGACCAAACCTCAACATGCATAAAAATTCCGATTTAACTAAGAAGAAGAAATAACTAGTAATAATATTATCCTCGGGCATTTTACAAGTCCAGCATGAAATTGTCATGATTAACTAATTAGGGTGGCTATTTTTTAGTTAATTTTTTTCTTACCCTTACTGTTTTGTTATTTGTGGGTGAAATACTTTGAGGGTTTACATTTTCTTTCTGCTAAATTCTTCAGATAAATACCTGGTCATGTCTTCACATTTAACTTAAAATTTCAGAGGAAAGATTGTTTAGCTTTCTGAAGGCCTAGCATGAACAATCAAATAACTGTTTGCAGGAAAACAGCCTCGTTGTCTTCTGGTACCAGCTGGTCTTATGTTGACTTGTCTCCTATCTTATTTATAGTAGTTTGGAACAAGAAACACACACTAATGTTTTACTGCAGCTTAGCTATACATTAGAATTTTTCTTGCTTTTTTTATTTGTTTGTTTTAACTTGGGCTTCTGAGAGACTGATAGTTTACATAGTCAAATCCACTGTAATTCTTTAATACAGAAACCATAGATTCTGCATGGAAATGTTCTTGTTTGTTCTGATACTGATAATATATGTAATATTTTAAATTATGACTTAGTTGAAGATAGTTTGTGATCCTCAGAGATTACTGAGAGCATGAGGAAATGTTTATTACTAATACATATTTGGCTTTCTAGATTCCTTCCTCAAGAAAAGTGCTTCCCTTAGGGAACACTTAATTCTGATGGCTGTTCCTTAAAGTATTTCTGATGTATACGTGGTCTCAAAGAAATTTGCAAGTGCTTAAAATCATATTGACAATTTCAATTGTATACCAATTCTTGTCCTGGTGTTCAGTAGCTGTTTAACTTATCAGCATACAGAACTAAGTGATGGGGCACTATATTTCATACACGGAGGAAATGACCTTCGTGGTGTGAATCGAGTACTCTTTTGTAGTAACAAAAAGCCATGTGAGTTTTCAAAACAAAAAACAAAAAACTTAACAAAGCGTGATAGAAAAATATAAAATGAATCAAATGAGTAGCTCTAAGATGTATGGTTTTCAAGTTAGTCTGCTCTTCAAAGTCTTACCACTAAGACTTACTTGGCAGTTTTAGCCCCAAGGAGACACCACAGCTGGCATATTGTCTTTATGCTGTTTGAAAAATGAAAGACTCTTTAGTTTGTTTTTAAAAATGTAAAGAAGTGGTAGATCTATTTTAAAAACTCATGTCTAGAAAAAGGTTTTGCTTTCTTGTACACTAAATATTTTATTAAGTATCTTACAGTTTTTACCCTTACAACTAGGACAAAAACTTCATTACAGAAAGAAGGAAAACCCATTTCTTAGAGCAGAGTACATTCCAGTATTACATTTTAAGAAATGACTTATAGTTATTATACTTTACAGTTTATTAACATGTATGAATTTGAAGAATTTAATATGAAATAGTGATATAGAGAAGGAAAATGAGAGAATGGAAGGGGAAAAACCTAATCTGGAAGAAAAACAGAAATGACACACCTGGAAAAGGAGGATACCTTTCTGTCTGTCTGTTTAGGCCTGTCTCCATTCTGTCTGACCTGGAACTCATAGAGATTATACTGTCTCTGTCTCTCAGAGCCGGGATGAAAGATACTGTCTCTGTCTCCCAGACCTAAGATGAAAGGTCTGTGAACCACAGTGGCTGAGAATATCTTTTTTTTTTTTTTTTAATTTTTTAATTACATAACCTTACTGAAAAAAAAAAGTTTATAAAGCAAGGTAAAATTTATTTTAATTACCTGTGAAGACAGCAGGAAATCTTTTGTTTAAAGCAATTTTTTGTTTATTCAGAAGTTGTTTTAACATAGATCTAAATGCCAGTGGTACTGAGAAAGGTGTGGGAGGATCAGAGAGAAGAAAGGGAAAAAGATTTAGATCTGAATCATTTGAATTTACTTTTCTTTTTACTAGCTTAAATTTCCAAACTACCATTAAGAATCTGTGTTGAGCCAAGGGTATACATGGATTAGTGGAAGAGATTTGCCTATCATGTTTAAGGATCTCTGAAACTAATTTCCAGTACCACAAAATTAATTACTCAGTTAAAGAATTAGGCTTTTTTTTTTTGGTAATCATTCCAAAATTATTAGTCTTCCTTCACACTATGTCTCTAGCTTGTCTCATGACCAGACACATTTTGTCTATGGAATCATATCAGAGAATGACATTCTTAATTGATTTCCCTATAAATTATTTCTTTGGTATCATGCTAAACCCATACTGCTTCTCAGATAAAAACATTTAAAAACTTTCAAATTAAAAATATTAGTGTGATTATTTTATTGTATACATGAGGGTGTTTTGCCTGTATGTATGTATGTATGTCTGGGCACCACATGTCTGGTGCCATTGAAGTCCAGGAGAAGTGTGTCTGGATCTACTAAGACTGGAGTAACAGATGGGTGTGAGCCACCATGTAGGTACTAGGAATCTAGTGCTTTTAGCCCTTGAACCATCTCTCTAACCCCTGTTTATAAATTTTTGAAATAGAATACACATAGGATTATGAGGAAAACACATGTGTTGAAAATGTATGATACTGAAATATTATATTTGTTATAAATTAGCATTCCTACATTCTGGTTAAATTAACAGACTTAATGTGGATCTAATGAATATAGTAATGTTTAATATTAATGAGCATAAATAATTTTCTAGGTAGCTGTATCTAATACCATAGTCAGTCAGTATGTGGCAGAGAAGATTTAAATTCAAGTTCTGCTCCAGAACCCATTCATATGTTTCTGTCATGTTAGGTGTGGATAATCATGTTTGGTCTCAGCATATTGTCTTTTACTTAGACTGCAGGTAAATAGCCTGTTGTATTAGGCATTTGTGTTGCTACATTCATCTTATTAGTACGCACACATACAGAGATATCCTTTGGTTTGTAGAAGAACATGTCAATAAATGTTAAAACATAACAGTACTGAAAACCATGTTTGTAAAGCAAGCTAAAAGTGTCTCTTTTTGTGAACTAGCCAGGTAATTTAACATGGTGATTTTATTGAAGTTTATAGTTTCATACTCAGATTTGTTTGTTTGCTTGCTTTGCTTGCTTACTTCCATTTCTCCCTCTCTCTATATTTCCCTGTGGAAGAGTCAGACTGAGCTAATGTTTCATAAATGATAAGTATCTGTACCACTGAACCACATCTCTATAAAGTCAGTATTTTCTGCTAGACTCATCATCTTCGTGCTGTGATTAATAGGGCTTAGTTTCCATTCTTTGGTCAGCAGAATAGATAGCTTCTAAGAGTTTGTGGATGGGCACACAAATTGAAAAGAACTTTTTCCATTTTTTTTTGTTTACAAAGTAAATATGAATTTCTTATAGGTGTTGAACTTTTGAAGAACTGTGTTGTAGCTATGATTGCCTGAACCCTGTGCTCAGGGCAGCTCTTACTGGTTGAAAGCACTATCCATAAAGTGACCCTAGAAATTCCACTATTGTGAGGCATGATCCCCAGGTGGTGGCACTGTTTTAGAGGTATTGAGAAGTTAAGGAGGTGGGGCCTAGCTAGAGGATATAGGTAAGAAGGATGTGTTCTCTGTGGTCATCTTCTACCTCTCACCCCTCTTTCCTTTCCCTTTTTTCCCTCCCCCCCAATTTTCTTCTTGTCTCCTTTACCTCTTCTCTTCTCCTCCTTGTTCTTCCCTTTCCTCTTCCCATCTCTCTTTCCTTCTCTTTCTCCCATTTTTATCCCCCTCTCTTCTCTCCTTTTTTACTTACCTTTTGTCTGTTTTTCATTTTTTCTGATTTCATGAAGTAAAAAACCACCTCTTCGACTCTTGCACAAAAATTAGCAGAAAACACTGAACATTGTAGGCGTTCTTGGTCTCCACCAAGCTGCCAGGTAGGGCTTAATTTACAAGAATGCTTAGATTGATTTCTCTTTGTCATACACTTTGTGGTAGAAGAGATGAAAGAAAGCACAAGTTACTTCTGTAAAAACCTACCCTTCAGTGAAACAAAAAATTGATAATACTACTTGCAAAACTGTAGAGATGGATAGATGAAGCCTTTTGCAAAAATAGGTTTGTCATTGATGTGACACCAACTTCCATTACAGTAAAGAGGAGTGGAGGACAGTGTCTGGTCAGTCAAAGGAGACCACTGATCTTTACATCCTTTGCTTCAGTCAGGGCCATCTGGCCACAGTTCCTCAGATAGTCAAGTCCATGTCTCTCCTTACTTGCTGTCACTTTTGTTATCATTTAAATTTTGGGTCTCATTTTATAGCCCAGGCTGGACACTAACATGTGAGTCAGCTGGGGCTTCAGTCTAATTGTACCTTTGCTTTCTCACTTTCCCCTATTTTGATAATTTTTATTAAACTCTTATATCTTAAGTCCTATACTTTAGTTCAGACAACCCACCTCATATAGCTGCTTCTGAAAGTGTGTACTTTTCAGATAAAACAAGAATGACCACATTCAAATAACTTCTTGTTCCTTCAACCTTGCACATCATCTGTAGTAATTTTCCTTTGTAGGTCATTTTCCTTGACCTCATTAAATATATTTTACAGTTCATTAGGGACTTTCCTGCTTAGAATGCGTTGTTCTATCTTTTCTGGAACATTGATTTGCCAGTTTCTCTAGCTATATTTATTTTTTTATTCTTTCTCTTAATTTAGAAATGTAAACCTTAAATATGTTTGTTTCCCCTTTATGTCTTCCTGCACATTTCATATTGGCATACCTTCGTCTTTTAAGAGAAAAGCCTCATCATAGTCTTACCTGTTCTGGCTGCCTAAGTGACCAGAGGTCTTGGTTCAAGATAATACCAGTTTCTTCCTGACTATGTAAGTTACCGTTTAATTCCAAACCATGCCATTTAAATGGTCAGTTATATCACCATATGGTTCTCATGTCTTTGTCACAGGGAATCTGCTTAGAGTCTTAAAATACTTGCTGCCCTTCTTCTTAGCCCTTTCTGTTCGTTGTTACCTGACTATCTCATCTCTCCACTGACACCCCATCAAATGGATGAATTGGTCTTTATAAAGTTTAGCCTTTGCACAACACTTGGTTCTGTACACTGCTGCCTTCCTCATCTTCCTTGAGATTTGTAAGCACTGTGCTGTAAGGTTTTCTTCCTCTCTGATGGTCTGCCTGTACTAATCATCGTCTTCACTCTCTTCTTAGCACCTTGACAATTGTGCCTCTGTTCTTCTCTTATTCAGTTATATCAGATTCTCACTATTTTCTAATTTAGGCTCCAGTATTCATTGTTTCAGCTGTATTCTTGCAGTTTTCTGCTCCATCTTCAGCATCTTTTTTTCCTTTTTTCCCATTTGTCTGTCAAAATCCTTACCCTGTTTCTGCCTGATTCAAATTCAAACACCATGAGAGCTTTCAAGAAAGGGAATAATAACCTAAGCAGTTTGTGACCAATCATATTCTCAATAATTGTCAATTGTGTGTAGGCTTAATAGCATTACTCAAAAGTCTTACTGTTCCTAATCAACATTTCCTCCCAGAAAACACCATGCTCCTTTTTTTACCCTCCTCCCTTCCCAGTCTAATGCAAGAGTTATTTTTATTCTGAACTTAACTAGCCAAAGGCTGAGGAGCCAGTTCTTGAGCTAATTCTTTAAACAGTTTTCACTCCACTACTTCCTCAAAGGCCTGCAATTTCCTCTCCACCTCAAACTGCATCAGAGTGTAAACATGTTCACATATTTCCTCTCTTAGTAACAAAATACCTATTACTCTTGTCTCTCAACACCTTTCTTTTCTTGACAGTTGACTTTTTTTTCTCTTCAGTCCTGTGAAATCTTACTCCTTAAAACTTTACTTACCATGATCACCAATGATGTTTCCAAAAGTGGTAAATGCTTTTTAGTTACTGAGATGATACTCCTTCCTTAGAACATTTCTGTCGGTTCCATGAAACCACTTCTTGATTTTCAACCTATGCTGGTCTGTTCTATCATAGTTTTTTAAGTACCTTCCTGTGTTATGCAAGTCAGTGTTGTCTTAAGGATAGATGTCTGCTTGAGCTTGATATGTAGGGTCAGACTTCCATCAGTTTCTAACAGTGACATTATTCTTGTAAATTATGATATTTAATGCACAAATAAAGGTCATGTAAACAAATGCAGTATGTTTTTGTCCAAATATTTGTTGTGAAGTGAAAAATGTACTTCAGCAGTGTCTTGATAAGATGTAGTTACTGCCGTGATCCACCCGGAATGACCCTTCCTGGTGTTCTTTCATGCATCTTTGCTCTTTGAGGTAAGCACTTTCAAACTTTAGGGCTGTCAGTTCCCTCCTCTTGTCTTCGCTCTTTCTCATCCACTTCTTCTACTTCCTTCACTGAGTACATTGAGAGTAAGCAGTAGGCCAAGCAGTGACTAGAGGACTGCTTGCAGCTTTTCTTTCTTTTTCTATAATTTTAAATATTAGGTATATATTCTTATACTGAATCTTGGTAGGGTTTAACATTTACTTAAATGAAAATGCAGTAGCTTTTTGTGTGCCTGTTTTACTCATAATTTCTGTTTTGACCTATCACAAATCTGTTTCTATTTTGTACTTTTGTGTTGAAGAAAAATAAAATATGACTTAACCTTATGTCATCTCTCCATGAGACCAACACATTTTTATTAGTAATTTGTGTTTATATATTTAGTAAGTTAACCTTTTATATAAATTGACTATCTTATATGTTGATAGTAGCCAATTGCTTTTTTAAAATGTATCTTTATTTTTAATCTAAAAATCATATCTATGTAACTTTTAAAGCCTTGATCCACATACTGGCAGTTGTATATAAAGATCAGTTGTATATTCCTCTGTAATAATACAGCTTCTGGGTCTATCAGATAGGATTTTGGTTATAAGGATATATGTGGAGTATTTATTAAAATAACTCAAATGGATCCTTTTTTTTTCTTTTCCAAGTTGGCCCTTGCCAGAATTTGACCCAAGCCAAATTCGACTGATCGTATATCAAGACTGTGAAAGACGAGGGAGAAATGTATTGTTTGACTCCAGTGTTAAGAGAAAAAATGAGGACACATCAGTATCGGTGAGCATCATTGATCATTTCTTTAAAACGTAATCTTGGGTATTTGGGTATTTTAATAATTCAAGAAAGAATTAGTATAATTTCAATATGGTAACTTTGCTAGTATAAAATAATTTTTAGCCTGTTAAGAATTCAGAGTCCTAATTTTGAGATTTTCTTTTTCTTTTTCTGTTTTTTCTTTTATTGAAAATGAACTTTTTTCTCGTGTATCCTGATTACAGTTTCCCCTACTCTACTCCTTTCAATTTGTCCCCACCTCCCTTCCCAAGCAGTCCACCCTCTTTCTGTCTGTCATTATAAAAGAACAAGCTGCTAAGAGATAACTATAATATGATATAGTATAAACTATCACATTGGAATAGGACAAAATAAACAGAAGGGAAAGAACCCAAAGAAGGGCACAGGACACAAGTAGATATGGAGACCCACTGGACCTCACACTCAGGAGTCTCATGAAAGTATTAAACTGGAACACACACAAAAGACTTCTAGGACAGAGATGGAGAAAAAAGAGAGAGATTATAGAACATATACATATATATATACATATGCATATATAGTTCTATAATCTCTCTTATACATACATATATATGTGTATATGTATATATGTATAATAGAGATAAAAATCTTTAAGTCCTGACATTATGAGACAGAGAACCTCCAAAGGTGCCACTGAGGTCATTTTTCTATTAGCTATCTATCCAATGCCGGACATTTAGCCTATCCTTAAGATGGGCTGTTTGTTTCCCTAATGAGACTCCTTTGGAGAAAACTAAATTTTCATTTGCAAGTGTTTATCAATTGGAGATAGTTTCTAGATTAGAGATGGGTGTGTATGTCTACTTCTCCTTTCAGCTTTAGGACCCCATCTAGTGTAGACCCATGTAGGCCCAGTGTATGCTTCTTCAGTCTCTGTGAGTTCATGTGTATGTTGACTCTCTTGATTTACAGTACTTTGTTTTCTTGGTATCTTCCATCCTCTTTGGTCTTTTACATTTTTACATCTCCTCTTCTGCAGGGATCCCTGAGCCCTGAGGGGAGGACTTTGATGGGGACTTCCATTTGTAGCTTAGTGTTCCAAGGTCTCTTACTCTCTGAATAATGTCTGGCTGTAGGTCTCTATTTGTTCCATTTTGCTGCAAGAGGAAGGTTCTCTGATGATGGTTGAACAAAGCACCAATCTATGAATAGAGCAAATGCCATTTGGAGTCAAATTTTGCATTACTGCATTCTTTTAGTAGAAAAGTAGTATTTGGTTTTACTCTGGGCCTCTGGGCTATCTAGTCCCAGGTTCTTAGTTACTCAAGCAGTGTTGGATATGGGTAGCATGAAACTTAATATAGTAGAAGCTTCCTAAAATATGTACATATATAATTGGGGAGACAGAACTCCTACTAGATATTTCTTGTCACCAAATGAAGCTTCCAGTACTAGGATTAGATTATATCTCATTGAATTGTTGGCCAGAAGGGTACCACAGGAACTCCCAAACAACCCAGGCTATTAGCAGAACCATAGGTTGCTCTCCACAAACTGATAGCAAGGCTCTAATGCTGAAGATAACACCTAAACAACTCATTGAACATGAAGAAGTAGAGCTGGTGCCTACATAGAGCCTTCACCCTATGTGCTAGTATCTTTGATACAGGAAAGTATTCAGAATGCTACCAAAGGAGACATGTAAACACCAAGCTTACTCCAAACCCTTTGATGTATACTGATCCCTGTCTAGAAGATAAGCTAGAGCAATGGTGGCACAAAGCTTGAGGGACTAACAAATTTGATTTAAGCCCCACTGTATGACTTATTTTTTAAAAGACAGCACTTGTGTGACTTGTCATCAGTCTAGCTAGAAACTGTTGTTTCACATTTATTCCCTTATATCAGTGATTCTCAACCTGTGTGTCACAACCCCTCTGGGGGTCAAACACTCTTTCACAGGGGTCACCTGAGATTTTTCAGAAAACACAGGTGTTTACATTACGATTCATAACAGTAGCAAAATTACAGTTATGAAGTAACAATGATAATAATTTTATGGTTGGAGGTCACCACAACATGAGGAACTGTATTAAAGGGTCACAGCATTAGGAAAGTTAAGAACCATTGCCTTATATGATAGTGGTGTTAAACATGACCTAGAACTACTGGGAGCCTTATAGAGAATCTGGTTAGACCTCTCATTGAGCAACCAGGGAAAGTGAGACCTAGAGAAGAGAAAAATTATCTGACAGGATAAAGCAAATTAAGTCTATAGTCCTGATAACATACTTTGTCCCACATTAAAGTAGGAGCAAGAACCTGTATCTGTTCTGTAAATCTGTAACACTGTGTTTTGTACATTGTTACTCGTTTAGTAGCATTAAGATATTTACTTGGTTAGCCTAGAGAGCCCAGTGTTGGGTTACTGCCATTACATAGGTAGTAAGAGAAAAACAATATGCCTAGAATGGGTTTCTCCTTCTCTTTAGGTTGACACTTTCTACCAGCATTCCAGTAATCAATTGAAAACAATACTTCGGGGAAAGTTTTTCCTATCAGTTGGACTTTGTTTTTGGTTGGTTGGTTGTTTTTAGAATTGGGTTCATTTGAGATTTTTGTCTTCCGAAAAAAAAAATCTTGAATATGTCTACCTTAGTCCATTGTCTTTTTTACAAGTGTCTTTAGCAACTACTATAGTAACATTTAAAAAGGTGTTCATCTCTTTTTTTTGATTGCTAAGGTCAGTTTTACAGTATTCCTTCTAATCATTAAGTATTTTCAACCTCCTTGAGATGTGCTTTGTTTAGATTATCTCTTTTCTTACATTTCATAATCTGATGAAAAAGATCAAGTTACTCAAGCGTGTATAAAATACTAAGTAAGCACTTGGAGATTTTCTGTGCCATCTTGGTTTCCATAGTTAGACATCCTAGTAGGCAGGTAGATACTGAACACATAAATATACACATAATGCTAAATTGTGAAAGTACTGTAAAGAAAGCTTACCGAATATTTAATAAGCTGCCTACAGGAAAGAACCAGGTTTCCATCAGTCTGAGCGACAGTCCTTTAAGGAGGGCCTTACTGAAAACGTTTAAAATAAAAGCTGAACTGGGAAGAAATAGAAGTTGAAAAGTCTGCAGGGTGATGGTGGGAGCTTGACCTGTGAACTGAGATTTGCTCCAAAGAACCATTTCTAAACAGGTCCACTTCCCCTGTATCCTACCTAGTAGCCTTTCTTTTTCACTACCTTTGGTGGGTGGTGGGCTAGAAGCAGGGGTTAAAGCATTTAAGAACCATTATTAAAAGTAGGTTTTGAAAAATTTAAAACTACATGAGTGATGTTCCCATTTATGAGATGCTTCTCCATTATGTCCAAAAAACATTCCAAGTCCATAACTCCTAATAACCATCCCTTCAGGGATCCATATTTAAACATTAATTTGGGGGAGGCATGATATTCATACCCCACAACCCTTCTCTGTATCTGTTCTTTATCATTTCTCAGTGTCTACTAATGTCTTCTTTCTCTGTCATGCTATCCTTGGTGACTGTTTTTAGTATTTTCTCTATTTCCTTTTAGTTTCTCCTTTTTAGTGGTCATTCCATGAAGTGTCTTGGTCTCTTGTCTCTGGATGTACCAATAGTAATCTGTCTATTGGCCTTATTGTAGTGTTATACTCTTACTGCTCAACCTTCTTCTCTCTCAATATCCTTTGTTATCTCCCTCCCACTCCCACTGTGTAGCTCTGACTGTCCTAGAACTCACTCCATAGACCATGCTGGCCTCAAGCTCTAGGATCTGCCTTTCTTTGCTTCCCAAGTGCTGGGATTAAAGGTGTGAACCAAACACCTGGCTAGAAAAGATACTTTTCTGAACAAAGCTGACAGCATCACTACTATGTGGGCATAAGTACAATTAAAAAAAAAAAAACGATTTAATGATATATTTGTTTAACAAAACAAAAATAGTAGGTTCCCAGCTAGACATAGAGCTGCTGGGGCAAGGGCTTTTGACCTTTTATAGTACTAACCATGAATTCTTGTCTGTAGAACAGACCTCAAATCTAACCAGAAAGCTGTTGGTTATCCCTGTAACCTTTACATCACTGTTGTACCAGTGAGTACATATTGCCCTGTATTGTAGCATTCAGAGTTCACTGCTAAGTAATACCACTTTCCTCCATAGTAGACTGTAAAGCACCTTCTGCAATATAAAAACAAGCCATCAGGGAGGAAGTTTTCAGGTCAATTTTAAATTGATTTCTCTGTCTTGCAACCAAAGTGTGTTATATCTTTAGTAATACGGTCTTACCGTCTTAGTATGGTTGACAACCAAGAACAATGATGATAGCTTGTATTGTTTTGAAGGGCTCTAGGGCATCTCTTATCAAACACTCAGGGTGATGGCCCATGCCTGGCACTGAAATTTTCATTTAATAAACCCTGTGTTAGCATTGTCCATCAATACAAGACTTGTGTTCAGACACCTTTAAATTTTTTTACTTCTTTGACAGTTTCATATAACATATTTTGATCATATTCACACCTCCTTCTTCAACTCTTCCCAGATCAACCCTTCTCCATGTACCCAACTTGTGTCACTTAAAAAAAAAATTCTTCAATACCAATTTGTGCTGTCCAAATATTTTTACATATGTGGTCTTCTACTATGGTATGATCAACTGGCTAGGGGCTGGGCTATACTCTTAGAGAAAGCTATTTCTTCCCCTTGCACCTCCCTCCCCCAACCCCAGCCAGCAACTAACAATTACCAGTAACTCTATAGCTAGGGGTAGGATTGTGTGCCCAACTCCCCTCTCTATTCTGGATTTATTCTGACTTGGGCTTGCACAGGTTTTGTACGTGCTGTTTTGACCACCATGTATCATATGTGTCGCTGCCTTCTGTGTCTGTGTCTAGAAGATAATGTTTCTTTGTACACTGTCAATAGGACAAAATGGCAACCAACAGATTGGGAAAAGATCTTTACCAATCCTACATCGGATAGAGGGCTAATATCCAATATATACAAAGAACTCAAGAAATTAGACTCCAGACAACCAAATAACTCTATTAAAAAATAGGGTAAGAGCTAAACAAAGAATTCTCAACTAAGGAAATTTGAATGGTCAAAAAGCACCTAAAGAAATGTTCAACATTCTTAGTCATCAGGGAAATGCAAATAAAATCAACCTTGAGATTCCACCTCACACTAGTCAGAATGGCTAAGATCAAAAACTCAGGTGATAACAGATGCTGGCTAGGATGTGGAGAAAGAGGAACACTCCTCCATTGTTGGTGGGATTGTAAACTGGTACAACCACTCTGGAAAGCAGACCAGTAGTTCCTCAAAAAATTGGACATAGCACTACCTGAGGACCCAGCTATACCACTCCTGAGCATATATCCAGAAGGTGCTCCAACATATAACAAGGACACATGCTCCACGATGTTCATAGCAGTCTTATTTATAATAGTCAGAAGCTGAAAAGAACTCAGATGTCCTTCAACAGAGGAATGGATACAGAAAATGTGGTACATTTACACAATGGAATATTACTTAGATATTAAAAACAATGAATTTGAGAAATTCTTAGGCAAATGAATGTAACTAGAAAATATCATCCTGAGTGAGGTAACCCAATCACAAAAGAACACACATGGTATGCACTCACTGATAAATGGATATTAGCCCAAAAGCTCGAAATACTTAAGCTGCAACTCACAGACCACATGAAGCTTATGAACAAGGAAGACCAAAGTGTGAGTGCTTTGACCCTTCTTAGAAAGAGTAACAAAATACTCATGGGAACAAATATGGAAACAAAGCATGGGACAGAAACTGAAGGAGGGACCATCTGGAGACTGTTCCACCTGGGTATCCATCCCCTGTGCAGTCACCAAAGGTAGATGTTGATGTGGATGTCAGGAAGTGCATGCTGACAGGAGCCTGCTATAGCTGTCTCCTTAGAGGTCTGCCAGAGCCTGACATATACAGAGGCGGATGCTCACAGCTAACCATTGAACTGATGATCATGGGGTTCCCAATGGAGGAATGAGAGAGAAGACTGAAGGACCTGAAAGGGTTTGTGGCCCCATGAGGAGAGCAACAATACCAACCAGCCAGAGTTCCCAGAGTCTAAACTGGCAGCCTGAGAGCACATGGGACCATGGCTCCAGCTGTATATGTAGGGGAGGATGACAGTGTCAGACATAGGTAGGTGAGGAAGTCCTTGGTCCAGTGAAGGCTGGATGCTCCAGTGTGGGGGAAATCGTGGGTGGAGAGGTGGGAGTGGGAAGGTGGGTAGGGGCATATCCTCATAAAAGCAGGAGGAGAGCGGATGGGATAGGGAGTTTCTGGGGGCGGGGGGATGGGGAAAGGAGATTACATCTGAAATGTAAATAAAATATCCAGTTTTTTTTAAAAAAAGATAATGTTTCCTTGTAGTCATCTGTACCTCTGACTCCTTACTCTTCTCCACCTCTTTACTGCAATGATCTGAACCTTAGGAAGTGAAGTATACATGTTTTCTCACAGCTAAACACTATCTTAACTCTCTGCATCTTGGTTAGTTGTGGATCACTGTGTTAATCACTACCTGTTACAAATGGAAGTTTCTCAGGTAAGGGTTGAAAGATGTGTTGATCTATTGATATGTAAATCATTAGGAGTAAGTTTATTAGTATATTTATATACAGCATAGTAGTAGTTGGTTCTCCTTTGAGTCTATGACCTGTTGAGCCATAAGTTTTAGACTTGGTGATCATGCTAGGTATGTGTTTTATCTTGTGGAGTACAACTTAAGTCTAACCATAGAGTAATAGGTTATTCCCATGATGTTGATGCCAATACTGTACCAGAACACATGTTTTTCTTGACGCTTGCAGGGTTCATAGCTGGGATTGATGATTACTTTTCTCCTCTAGTAGCTTGCATAGCACTTTTTAGTACTATGGAAGGTAGCTAATAGGACTGAAGTTTTCAGGTCTGTTCCAGCTTGGTATCATCATGTTCTATGATAAAATTGCATGCATTGTTTTCTGTAGGCTTAAATTTTTCAAAACCTACTTTAATAAGGGCTCTAAAATGCTTTGACTCCCTCCCCTTCTAGGCCACTGTCTAAAGGGAGGGGGAAAAAGATGGTAAATAGAACAAGGGGATTGGACCTGTTGAGGAGTAGTTCTTTGGGACGATTCCAATCTCCATTTGTCAGGACACCAGCAGTCCCATTCAGTAGTGTCAGGATACCAACAGTCCAATTCAAAAGTGTCACCAAACATAAATCAGCAGGAATGACCAAGACCAGATGGAATGCCAGGAAAGAACAGTGAATAGTTGCACAGCTAGCTATGCAAGTGCCCCATCACTGTTTGTCTGTTGAGTCCCATTTATACTCTATCTAAACATCATGTGTCCTCCCACTGTTCCTGCCACAACAAAACATGTGAATCTGGATCACATTAAGCAATCAAAAACTTCTACTTCAGTTTTCAACAGTAGGATCTTATGTGAAGTTCTAGGATGTAATCCAGACCAGTGGCAATAGCCAGTAATGTTTGCAGATCTCTGGAACCTCACTGGAAACAACTCCAAAAGAAGAAGCCCATTCCTGAAAATGGGCTTTTTATTTAAGCTGCTTCTGGTGTCTAGTTAGGGGCATTGTTGCCTTGTTTAAGCATTTTTCTATTTTAAGTGTGTGTATGTGTCTGTGTGTGTCTGTGTATGTGCATGTGCATGCTAGGAAGCTTCATGTAGGCTTCTACATGTCTTTTTTGAAAGGCCTTTAGTGTTCCTTATCTATCCCCATACTCCCTCTTCTAGCTTACTCTCCACTTCCTGACCCCAGTTTAACCCTTTCTGTTCCATTATTCACTTTAAATCCTTTATACCAGTATGTTCTATCTCCCCTTCCTTGACAGTCCCTTCCTGTGGCCCCCTTAGCAATTTCCTGGCCTTTGCGAATATTCCAAATGAAAATTCAAAGCTCACATCCACAAATGAGAGAAAAAAAATATTTGTCTTTCTGGGTTACCTTACTCAGAATGATTTGTTTCCAACTCCATCCATTTTTCTGGTGTGTGTGTGTGTGTGTGTGTGTGTGTGTGTGTGTGTGTGTGTGTGTTTAAAAAACCCACAAATATAAATAAACCCACCAAATGTCTTTAAAGCTATGCTTGTGTATCTGCATGTAGACATACACATACTTTCATGCTCTGTCCATTTAGAGAATGTAGGGGCAATGAGAATCCATCCAATATAGTAAACATATCTAACTTCTAAATGATTTTTTCTAAGTTCTTTTATTCACCAAAATGAGCCAGATCTTCTTAGAGAAATCACTTGTCTGTAGACAGGGACAAGAAGAGGAGGAAGTGAGCTTAGGACTTCTCTTCTGTGGGGGCAGCTTGAGATGCTTGAGCACTTAAGTACTTTGGTTGACTGATGAAAGGGTGCTTTGTAGTACAAGGTAAGTAAAGCCTAGTTTTGTTTGTAATTACAAAACAGACAGGAGCTGCTACAACTCTGGAAGAAGTTATTTAGTATCTCTTTGCTTCAGGTTTTTCCTATGCAGATGGAGATATTTTAATAGTTATCATTCATACTGAATAATAAAGAAAGTATACATATGATGATAACTAATGGATTTTTTTGTTTCTATTTTTCAAGGTAGTGTTTCTCTGTGTAGTCCTGGCTGTTCTGGAACTCACTCTGTAGTCCATACTGGCCTCCCAACTGCCTCTGCCTCCCAAGTCCTGGGTTTAAAGGCATGTGCCACCACCTCCTGGCTGTTTTTGTATTTTGCTGGCAACATTAGATATAACCAAGGACAGGTTTAGTTGATATCCTTAGGAGTCCTGCTCTTTTCTGAAGGGAAATGGAAGACGAGTGGAATTGGAGGAGAGGGAAGTTGGGGGTTGAGGATATGAAGAGTGGAGGGATGGGAAACTGCAGTCAGGATGTAATGTCTGAGAGAATAAAGAAGAAAGGATATGGCCAAGGATACCAGTGCTAAATGATATTAACGAGCATTGAAATGAAATAATATAAATATATAATAATAAAAATAAAAATATCTAACGAGGTCATTGACTTCAGTTTTGTTTGCTGCATCAAACATCAGTAAGTTTGTTAGTTCTCTAGACTATTATAATTAGAAATGCCGCAAGTATTATTATGGTTTCTCTTCCCATTCCACAGATAAAAAACTAAGATTTAAAGACCTCAAACAATCTCTTCCTAGGATTTGAACTCATCATACCTACTCAAAAGCTCTAAAGCCCTTTTCTCTTTTACTTGAAACATTTGATTGCAGATGATATAGAAGTTTTTGTACCTTGTTTTAAAGTGCCTTTGGTAATAATGCAACTATAAAATATTTACTCCAGAAATTTGCAGTATTATTCTGATTGCTTCTTCTAAAAATCTGAGGTCTTGTGCATGGGAGAATGAACATACTTGAAACTGATAAAGCATTGAAGTATTTTTAGTGGTGTCACTAAGTGGATTATAACTTTGGTAGTTGTGATCAATGAAATATCCAGGGTTCAGTGGGGATGGAGAACAGAGGAAAAGAAATCAAGTCGAAAAAATGAGTCCTGGGGCTAGAAAGATGTTTCTATCGTTGAAAGTACTTGCTTTTGCAGAGGACTAAGGTTTTGTTCCAAACACCTATGTAGCAGCTCACAAGCATCCTTAATTACAGTTCCAGGGAACCTGACACTCCCTTCTGCCTTCATGGGCACCAGGCATACATACCGTGTATAAACATACATGCCAGCAAAAGTCAAATATATATATATATGAAAGTACATCTTTTAAAAAAGTGAGACTTTCATCTAGTTCTACTTGGTAGCATAATCATCTAAATTTAAAATGTATTCTTTATCTGTTCTTCACATGAATACATTTAATTTTAGAAGATTAGACATGAGACTGAGTTTGAAGCCCAGTGGTAGAATATGTGCCTATCATGCACATGCTCCTGTGCTCAGGCCCAGAACTGCCTTCTCCATACACAGTAGATTAACAGATAAGTATATCTATAATAAAAATGTGAGTCTACTTTACATTTCTTCTTCCTCATAGACTACGTGGTTAATTTTTCATAACAGTGATGTTTGTTAACTTGTAATATGTTGTTATACTTAATTGAAATAGACATTTAAAACTTCCTTAGTTTTAATTTTTAATATAAGATAATAAATAGATAAAACTAAACAAAAGTCCTTTCACATTTGCAATAATTTATGAATATAAAGAGCTTTTGAAAATAATTTGAAAATCACTTATAGATTACTGTCATAATTAATGAATATTATGTTGGACATATAATACAGAAAATCCCTGTGGTTTGATAATATTGGTGAGAAAAAATGCATTCCAAATAATACGAGAAGAAATAGAGAAAAATATAATAACATATAAAAGTTATATTATTTTTAATACTCTCATCCTTGTTTTTTTTATTTTTACATTGCTTTTAAGTTTATATATACTAAAAGAATGTATTGGATTATAATTAGAAGTCTCTCTGTGTTTCAGAAGCTATGTAATGATGCTCAAGTCAAGGTATTTGGGAAGTGCTGCCAGCTGAAGCCGGGAGGAGATAGTTCTTCCTCTTTGGATAGCTCTATTACTTTATCTTCTGATGTAAAAGACCAGTGCCCCAAATACCAGGTAAGTTCACTCATTTATTCATTTACAAGTTATTTTCTTCACTTTTCTAGGGATCAAGTTATAGTAGCAGCTAGACTGTACCTTTTTATGGCTTACATTGTAGCTGTAGAGATGGATAAATTCACTAAACAAGTAAGTTTTAAGAATTTAAGAATAAGAATAAGACAATACAGAGGTCTATGGTATTGGTAGCAGGTATTTTCTCCATCTTTATATTAACTCATTGAGTTCCCAGAATAATTTATTTTTGTACCCTTTTATTATTAAATAATAAACTTAAGATACCAATACAGTTTGGCCATTAATTAAAGAGTAATTACAAAAATTAAATGCATATCTTTGTTTTTTACAAGTAACTGGATTTTTAGTTTTTTTAGGATATAAGATTAAATGAATCAGTAGCTACATAGGAATTTTAGTATATAATTGTACTACATGAAATAAGATAAAGTCAGTTTCATACTAAGTTTATGTCAGCTGCTGTGAATTTATGTCATCCCAAGGTTATGTAAATCAAACAGACTTTATATTTAGTGGTACTAAAACAGATCTTGGTCATTGTGTTGATAAGAGATGGTTGCTCTTGGGTAGAAATTTAACTTTGTATGCAATTGATAGGGCATAATGTAAAAGGATTCTGTAGTTACTAAAATCTGCATGTTAGGAGGTAATTCTCAGTTACACTCTGCCTTCCTCTTGTTTTTTCTTCACCTTAGGCATAATACCTTAACAAGTGCCTGACAACAGTAATATGCCATATAGCTCCTGTATAACAGAAAATTATGAGACATTTTCTAATTTGCTAAGTTGTACCAAGATTATAGATCCAAAAGGTAGTATTGATTAAAATTTCATTTTGTATCAGTACACTTTTTTAAAAAAACAAAAACATTCAGTTATACTTGAGTTCCCTTCCCAGGACCCACATAGTGGAAGGAGAGAATTGAGACCCAAATGTTGTCCTATGACCTCTACTTTTGTGCTATAGCATGATGTATCCACAAACAACCACACATGAATAATAAATAATATTTTTAAGAAAAGGTCTCACTGTATAGCCTTGGCTAGCCTGGAACTCACTATATAGACTGTATAGTCCTCAGACTTAAGAGATGGTTACCCCTACCTCTTGAGTGCTGGGATTAAAGGCATGCATGGCCAGCTAAATTTTTTTAAAAATTAAGCAGAGAGTACTTTGTATTTGTAGTTAGAGATATTTGCCATGGTGTCTAAATACTAACAATGGATTTTTGATTTTTTAGTGATTTTATAATTCTGGTGGCAACAATTAAAGTACAATATCAAGTTCTTTGAAGAAAAAAGACATTTCTAATATTTGAAGTAAATCTTTTCTTTGTCTCCTAAGGGCTGGGATCATCATACCTAGCTTCAGTCTTTTTCTTAACAAAATTTTTAGTATACCATGCTTTGTTTGCTCTTGACTATAGATGTGATGCTGTACAGCAGATCTCAAGAGTTTATTTCAGTTTCTTGACTGAAGCTTAATGCCCATTGATTAGTAACATTTCATTTCTCCTTTGCTAAGGTCCTGGTAACTACCAGTTCTGTTCTTTGTCTCCATGAATTTGATTTTCTTAGATATCTGATATAAGTGGAAGTGTGTATACAAACTTTGTATGATTACCTTCTTTCATTTAATATGCTGCCCTTTCTATGTAGCCGCGGCTATCCTGGAACTCACTCTGTAGACCAGGCTGGCCTCGAACTCAGAAATCCACCTGCCTTGGCCTCCCAAGTGCTGGGATTAAAGGAGTGCGCCACCACTGCCCGGCAACATGCTGCCCTTAAGAATCATCTGTGCAGGCCTGTAGAGATGCCTCAGTTGTTAAGAACACTTGGCTGTTCTTCCAGAGGACTAGGGTTTAATTCCTAGCACTCAAATGTTGACTTACAACTATCTCTAACTCCAACCACATGGGATCTGGTGCCCTCTTCTGGCTTCCAGTGACATCAGACATTTATGTGGTGCACAGATGTACATGCAGGCAAAAGACACTTAAAAATGATAACTTTTAAAGTGTTTAAAAGATCTATTTAAGATAACACATACTCCAAAATGTTTCTCTTAGGCTGAAATATATCCCACTGTATGTATATATACTTCATTTTCTTTTCCAATTTTTTTAAATAAGTCACCTAGAGGTGGTTTTTAATGCATGTTATATGAGTCTGGTTTTATTTTTTGCATATTAATATCCAGCCTTCCCAGCAGCATTTCTTCAAGAGGCTTTCCTTAGTACCCATCCTGAAGATCAGCTGACTGTGTTGGTATGGAGAGATTTCTGGGTCTCTAGTCCCATTTCATTGATTGTTTGTCTTTCTGTTGGTACCATACTGTTTTGATTACTATAGATTTATATTATAATTTGAAATCTAGGTATGTGATAACTTTAGTTTTATTGTTTTCTTTCAAGGATAACTTTACTATTTGTGATCTTTTTAAAATATTATTTTAGAATGTTTTTCTGTGTTTATAAACAAGCATCATTATGTCTATAGGTTACAAGTAATCCTTTTTCTTTTTTTAAAATTCATGATAGTTATAAGTTGCTCCATTTGTGTTTGCTTCTTTGCCATAATGGAAGTAGTACCAATTATACTGTCTGTTCTACCCTTGTTACCTACTGGAGAAATGTTACATATATATATGTGAGTAAGACATGGTGCACATGTTGAGTTTGGGTTAGTAAGATGGCTTATCAGATAAAGGTATTGGTCATTAAGCCACAGCCTAAATTCAGTCCCTAGGACCCACATGGTGGAAAGGACCTTTCCATAGGAGAGGACCAACTTGTGCAAGATGTCCTCTGACCTCTACTCACATGCAGTGTACGCATCTACTTTTGTACATGAGTAACTGTACAAAAATATTTATTTGAAGTTTTAATCATTTTTAGTATAAGAATTCTATTAGTGACCTAAATGCTTCTTAGTAATTGGTCTGACCTGAAGAAGTATTGTATTTTTTTAAAGATTTATTTATTTCTATTTTATATGTGTGAGTGTTTTACCAAGATTTATGTATGAGCCCTACACACATGCCTAAAAGGGAGGTCAGATTTCCTGAAACTGATGTTACAGGTTGTTTTGAGCTTCCATGTAGGTGCTGGAAACCAAACCCAGATGTTCTGCAAGAGTAACAAGTAGAATTAATTACCAAGTCATCTCTCCAGCCCCAAAGTGTGGAATTTTTATGTAATTAAATTCTGTGCAACTCCTTCCTTCCCTCCCTTTTTCCCTTCTTTCCTCCCTCCTTTAAATGAGTCAGAGTCTACCCAAGTATCCAACTTGAGTTCAAACTTAAGATATTCCTGCCTTAGTCTTCCCACTGTGTTAGGATTATACATATTACTGTACCTACCAATATTCACGCACCTTTAAAAATAAGTAAGATTTCTGTTTAATGATACGGTTGAGTTTAAGAAGTCACATGATAAACAACAAGTTACAGAACAGTCTGTGTAATGTAGAATTAAAATTATGAAGACAATATTTAGAATCATTATAAGGCTTTTAATTATTTCCTTTTTGTTTTTAAATTGTTTGTAGGGTTCTCGGTGTTCTTCTGATGCCAACATGCTTGGAGAGATGATGTTCGGCTCAGTAGCAATGAGCTACAAAGGATCCACCTTAAAAATTCATCAGATCCGGTGAGGGAGAGCAGGTCTTCTTCCATTATACTCAGTTTAGATGGGCAGGTTTTTTGAAGATGAGATGATTTCTTAGCTCTTTACTCAGATTGAGTATGTCAAATTCTAGCTTATGATATCCGTAGATATCCATAGTTTTAGTACTTTTCAGCCATTGTGATGATGTCATGAAATCTCTGTAACTTACATTATTTTACTTACAATAAGCCAGCAGTCATGTATTTTAGTTTAAATCTCTTCTGTCATTCTGTGTTCTTTCATAGCTCTCCTCCACAGCTCATGCTTAGCAAAGTTTTCACTGCACGGACTGGCAGTAGTATCTGTGGAAGTCTCAATACGTAAGTGCTTGTGGATGCAGGGGGAGATTGATATTTAAGGTATACAAAGATAAATATTAAAAATGGCTTTTTAAATTATAGCACAATTTTAAGTCTATATACTGCTCAAGTTTGAAAGTTTATGGGGTCCAGATACACACCCTTTCTGAATATGACCGAATATGTAGATGTGACTTATTCTGTAGTTTTCCAGAAGTGTGTTGAGCGCATGTCCATCAAAGGCTGAGGTGCTGTTCTTCAGTTTTACTCCTCTGCACTGGTTACCATTCCCACCTTGACATTCAGTGTGCAGAGCCCCACAGACTAGAATGGCCTTAGCTAGCCATGTTACTGTTAAATCAGAGTCATCCCTCACTCTACACACATAGAATAGCTACAGGGAGATTATGAGCTGTTCTTGCTTAGACTAGAACAATGAAGTAGAAACAAGGTTGGGCCTCTAGGGATAGCAGACTATGTCGCAGAACCCTAGTAAACAAAGTGCTGAGTTAGGTTTATCGTCAGGTTAGTGGGGTTTCATAGGTGCCAAATCAGAGCATCGACTCCCTTGAATCCTGGAGTAATTTAAAGTTTAAATGAGTAGGGAAGCAGCAGGGAACCTGCCTGCTCTAGAGAAATGCTTTTGAGCCTTTGAAAGACTTCTGTTTTGAGAGGTTCTTATTACAGAGGTTTCTACTATCTGTAGTTTATTTTTACCTTTTAGGAAGGAAGGAAAAGGTAGATGTTTTTAAAAATATTGTGAATACTTTAAAAAATGTTGCCAAACTTTTAAATTTTAATACTGAAGTAGAAATAAAATAGTCTTCCTTTTTTTTTTCTGAATTTTAAGTGATAATTCCTAAAATTTATGGAAAATGTATTTCATACTGGAAGCACAATAATTTTACTTTTGCTCTTCTCAAAGAGAATAAAAGAAGTAATATATACACACCATTTTTAATGTGTGATTATTTCATTGCTGTTCCTGCTGCTCTCCTTCCCTTTCTCTGTTCCCTTCCTCACCTGCAAGTCTTCCTTTGACCATTCCCAACTCCAAAAGTTAACAAAATATTTTTAGTCCAAAATATGTGGAGAACCTTGTCTGTGCTGTATATTAGTGTCAGCAATTTATTTCTAAAAGAGCCACATGGTAAATTTTCTATTTTGTGAGCCGTCTAGTATGCTGTGGCTTCCTGCTGGCCTTACAGCTACATCTAAATGAATAAACATGAACTTCCACTTGCAAAACTTTGTTTATAAATGGTATAGCAGCTGTATATGGCCTTCAGGTATAGCTTACTAACCAATCGCTTAAGTGATTATATAGTTATCATTATAGTTTATACTTATAGTCTTAATAGTAGTAGTTTTAATTTTAAAGGTTTTTAAACTAATATATAAAAGGATAGGTTTCATAATGATGCTTTCATTCCATGACATTTTGTTCATATTCAACCCTATTCCCACTAGTCCCCTTTTACCTCAAATATTTCAAAAGTTTTACACTTGAAATTTCATTGGTATGTGTGAAGAATTACCATTAAATGTAGTTGGAATTTGGTTTTTCTTTCCTCTGTAGACTGCAAGACAGTCTTGAATTCATCAATCAGGACAGTAATACATTAAAGGCTGATAGCAGCACAGTTATTAATGGGCTGCTTGGAAATATAGGTAGGTGGTTTATTTTCATTTTATAAAGTTAAAAAATGTTAACAATATAAGATTTGAAGTCACTTCTTAATTATATAGATTACTTGTATAACCCAAGAGCTTCTAATGGTGTAAACAGAAAGATTGTTTTAATTTCACATGTGTAATCTTTCTATTATTTGAAAAACATTTTTTCTTAGATTTTTATGTAATACTCATTTTGTATCTGTAAAAAGGATTTTTCTTTATTGTTTTTTGTTTTTTAACTTAGATATATTTTTTGAAAGATTATGTCATTGATATTGAAAGCCATTACCAGCTCTCTGGAATCTTTTAGTTGGGGAAGACTATCCCTACTCTCTTCTCTAACCTAAAAGTCATTTTAAAATGCTGTTCATTTTTATGAATTGTGCTTCATATGGGTAGATGCTCAAATGATGATTTTTAAGAAGCATATTAAAATAAAAGCTTAATTTAGTTATGGTTCACAATGTGTGACACATTTTAAAATGACATAGTATTTCTGCAATTTCTTATCTAGAAAGCATAACTAAATTGCTGCTTGATTATATTTCTGATGCATAATATCAGGGAGTAGACAGCCACCCTTATTTAGTAAAAACTTTTATTTAGATTATTAGTTTTCCTTTTTAAGATATGATTTTATTGAGATATGATTTCAAGCTGCTCTGGCACTTACTGTGTAGCCCTGAGTAAACTTTATCTTTACGTTTATGTTTATTCAAATAAGGCGCTGCTAATCGTCTGCTGTTGGTTAGTCCTAGTGTTAGGCCTGTTTTGTAGCCCATGTGCAGGGATTACAAGTGTGTGACAGCTTGTTTGGTTATGGTTAAATTATATTAATACTCACTAGTTTTGTTAGTGGAAAATACAGGGTTTTCTTTTTCTCCCTGTTTGAATGGTATAGCATTATACTCAATAAATATTGGCTTTTAATTTGTTTATTCAAATGAGATGCTATTAAGCATCTGCTGTGGGTTAGTCGTAGTGTCGGGCTTATTTTATAGTGTAGATCAGCTTACAGAAGAAGTTCTTTCTAATTCACTTGATTTTAGTTACTGATTTTAATGAAGTAATTGCAACAAAGCAAACTTTTAATCCGAGCCCTCGAGAGGCAGAGGCAGGTGGATCTCTGAGTTCAAGGCCAGCCTGGGCTACAGATGAGTTCTAGGACAGTCAGGGCTACACAGAGAAAACTTGTTTCAAAAACCAAAAACAAAAAAGAAGAAAGAAGGAGAAAGAAGGAAAGAAAGGAAGAAAGAAAGAAAGAAAGAAAGAAAGAAAGAAAACAGAAAAAACCTTGAACAAAAAAAATGTCTTTTTAAAAATTGTATATTATTTTACAATTCCAAGGACTCATTGAAAGTAGTTCATTTTAATAGTACACATGAATTTGTTAGTTATAAAAGTAACTTATACTAGTGCTGCAGAGATGGCTCAGTGGTTGAGAGCATTAACTAACTGCTCTTCCAAACATCTTGAGTTCAATTCTCAGCAACCACATGGTGGCTCACAACCATCTGTAATAGGTTACAATGCCCTCTTCTGGTGTGTCTGAAGACAGTACAGTGTACTCACATACAATAAATAAATTAATCTTTAAAAAAAGTTATAAAAAAAAAGTAAGTGATACTACAAAGGCTAGATGTATTTGCTCTTTTTTTTTTTCAAATAAAGAAAAATTAAATGGAGAAATTTAATCCATTTAATCAAGGTACAGCCTTTAAATAATACATGGCTCACATTTCCACACTCTTAACTATGAATTAAGGATAGTTGAGACTCACTTCTGACTTTGTTCATGTTTCCAGTTCACTAATCAAGTATTTTCTAAGCGTCTATATATGGCAAGCACTCTGGTAGACTCTGAAGAGGTAGCGGTAAGCTAACACAGCTTGTGCCTCAGTGGATTTGTAGTTAGTGAAATTAGATAAGTAATACAATCACAGAATGCTATAGAAGATTAAAATTATATGCCTATGATTAAAATATAAGCATGAATTCCCTCTTGGAGAATTGTGGAAGACTTTCTCGAGAATAGGACACCTATAATTGAAGACTTATTTATATAGTTCTTGGAAAGAACTTGGAAGTAGCAGTAATACATACCAGACCAAAGGACACACCATCATAAAGCATGTAAATAACTTCATGTGAGTGGAGCACACAGTGGAGAGGAAAGGAAAGACATGAGGTAAGGGTGTGTGAGAGGGTTTGGAGGGAGGAAAGGGAAGTCAGAAATGCTATTAAAATACTCTCAAAAGTAGCCAGGCGGTGGTGGCGCACGCCTTTAATCCCAGCACTTGGGAGGCAGAGACAGGCGGATTTCTGAGTTCAAGGCCAGCCTGGTCTACAGAGTGAGTTCCAGGATAGTCAGGACTTCACAGAGAAACCCTGTCTCGAAAAACAAAACAAAACAAAAAAAATAGTCTCAAAAATAAGCAAAAATTGAAGAAGAAAAAGAGCAAGATGGCAGAGGGCACTGTGGACCACAGCAACAAATTGACATCTAGGCTTCATGTTGTCACACACCAGTGAGGACATGCTAGTTTCCTCACTTGTTTTCTAAAGCAAATGTTGTGACATGATTAGCCATGCAGAGTTTTCATTACTGGAGATGACTGTGAAAAAGAAAATGGTTGAGGTAGGAAAAGCCAAAGGAAACATACATTGTGATGCATGTCTGACTCCAAGTCAAAGAGAAAAGTATCAAAGATTACATATCAGTGCACCAGCCTGTGATAGCTGTCTAAGGAGGAAAGTTTTGGCAAGACAAGGAGGAAGGCCTGGACTTTGTATCCTCTGTATTTAATTACTGTCTGAGAGCATGTTATGGGTAATATATAACCTTGCACAGATGTCCAATAGATTTTAAAGCACAATTGAAATCTTTTAGATACACTCCCAAGGCTTCAACAGAAAGTTGTTTCTAATCTAACAACATAATCAGATCTGATTTATATGTGCAAAAGAATGTGTAGTGAGTATAAGTAGTTGGGATTAAAATATGTCAAGAAAAATCTCACTTCCTGTAGTAAGTCATTGGAAAACGGAAGACCTCACTGACCACTTGAAAGGGTATTAGGGACTTGTAGGTGTCCTTTAACTACATTTTGAAAACTGAACTATAGGAATATATATATTGAAGAAACATGAAAGATTATATATAGGTATTTCTGGAAAAAAGGAAATCATTGAGAAAATGAAATTAAAGCAAGGTATGATAAGTGAGAGAAAGGTTTCTGAGAGAAAATGATAGGTTGGGACCATGGCTGACTTAGAAGATAAGGATGAACTTCTCAGAATTCTTGAGAAAGTTAATAGCACCATAAGGTTTTAATGTTACCTATTATTTCATCTTAGGCAGGAATTGACAAAGATGGGTGAGGACTTGAGTAATTTTAGAGGTGGAGTGATAAGAAGAGGACAGTTTCAGTCTGAAAGCTCTTTGTGCATCTGCATTAATGTTCACATATAAGGTCATTTGTAAGGAAATGTTGGGGAAGGAGGAAGGAGTTTAAAGACGTTAAATTTTGTAATAGCTAGGGAATGTTGAAGAAAGAGTTGACCATTGAGAAACGGAAGGGTTGCTGCATTATAATTATAACAGAAACTTTTTGTTGCAGAAAAAAAAAATAGTATCAGCAATTTGAGAAACACAGATGCAATTTAAAGCAAAAGGCTATCTGTCCTAAGTGTACAACTCCTACATACCTTCTTAGACCAATGCTTCTCAACCTGTGGGTTGCAGCCCCTTTTGGGGGAGGAGTGTTGAGTGAGCCTTTCACAGGAGGTCACATAGCAGATATCCTCCATATGAGATGTTTGCATTATGATTCATAACAATAGCAGAATTACAGTTATATGAAGTAACAATGAAATAATTTTATAGCTGGGGGGTGGGTCACCACAACATGAGGAACTATATTAAAGGCCCACAGCATTAGAACGGTTAAGAACCACTGTCATAATTGAATAAAAGCAACATATAATTCAGCTGCTTGATTTCAGGATTTAATTCCTTCCCCACATCTATCCCCCCACTCTCTCACCCCTTCTTTTGGAGAGAGGATTTCTTTTTGTAGCCCTTGCTGACTTGGAACTCTCTATGTAGACCAGGCTGGCTTCAATTTCATAGAGATCTGCTTGCTTAGTTAAGGTGTGTGCCACCACTCCTGGCTTTTCTGCTCTTTCTTGGGGTATTCAGGATGCTATTATTTCTTTGTGGTTGTGTGCTTGTGTGTAGTACTCTTGGGAATCTAGCTGTTATAGGCTGCACTGTGTCTCCTGTTTTCGTAGTGGTTAACGTCAGTTTCTTTTGTTATTTATCGGTAGTCTAACAATAACAATTTTTTTGTGCTTATTTGTCAATAAAATTCCTTGATTTACTGTGTTCTTATGGTAAGAGCAATAACATGGTCTTCTTACTACATTTGCAGGAGAACATTTGAGTCTTTTAAAACTGGATTTGCCAGGTGGTAGTGGTGAATGCCTCATTCAGGAGGCAGAGGCAGAGGCAGAGGCAGGTGGATCTCTGTGATTTCGAGGCCAGCCTAATCTATACTATGAGTTCTAGGACAGCCAAGGCTATACAGAGAAACCCTGTCTCCAAACAAAGACCCCCCCCAAAACAAAAATAAAAACAAATTTGGCAGACATTAAATTATGTAGCTACCATTACCTTTTTGAGTGGTTGAAATGTTTTATATTAGGATTGAGCACTTGAAATAGTCCTGCCTTTTGTAACAGAAGCATATTTCTGTTGCTATAAATGGATTTATTCATAAATAGGCATGAAGCTATTGTTTGATATAAACTATGACCAAAAGGAGAACTAAACTCTTTCTAAAAGGAAAAATGACTTGCGTTGTTCTTGCTTTGGTTAAAAGTTCCCATGCTTTACCTGTTGGTCTGCTCCTATGTTGCCTTACCTCACCTTATTTTCCTGATGCAGTGTGGCTTCTCTAACAGGCCTCTTTCATGTGTATTTTGCATTTTTGCCATATAGGTCTTTCACAGTTCTGCAGCCCCAGGCGGGCATTCTCTGAGCAGGGTCCGCTCCGCCTGATCAGGAGCGCCTCTTTCTTTGCAGGTTTGCCATGTGCTGTGTGGGTAGACTAGTTGGTGTGCCCTAGTGGCTAGACTCTCTAGTGAAGCTGTGGAAACAAGAGAATTCAGAAAATGAAGCTGAGAGGTTATGGTTAAGAAAGCATTGCTTACAAAGTAGAAGAACTTACTGCTTTCTATTGGGTATGTTTGTAAATTTTTCACAAAATGCGTTATCAATAAGATATCAATAGGTTTGATATTTTAATGAAATTTTAGTTTGTCATTTTTTTCTTAGTATGTTGTAGTAATTTTAAACTTTAGACTCTTAAAAAAAAATTTAGTATGTAGTTAGCTTAGTAATTAGTTAATCTGCCCCTTGGAAATTTTAATGTTATGCTCTCTTGTTTCCATGGCTGAGTAGCTTTTGTATTGTAATTCACTATTTGCTGGAAATATCCGATCTTTATAATTGTTGCAAATTTTCTGATCTACACTCTTTTCTAAGGATGACTTTTCTTGGAGCTATGACTTAGATGAACAAGCACTGTTCTCAATAAAAGGCTTGTGGGCGTAATTATTCGTATCATTACGTCGTTAACAGAGTGTATGCCTTGCATATTCAGGATAAGAGTCCTGTTGTATTTTTTCACACATTGCATACATACTGACCTTGCCTTATCATTTTCTAGTAGAAACTATCAGTTCATAGATTTACTTACTGTTTATTATTATCAATCTCCTCATCATAGGCTCAGATACATTTGAATTTGAAATCTTCCTGCCTAGGTATCCTGAGGGATGGGATTATGAATATTTGTCACCACATCCTGCTTTATTCCACTTGTTGTTTTAATTAGAATTTATTTTATGTTGTAAACATTAGATATGAACAATACATAGTTACCTTAGAAAACTTGGAAAATATAAAACTAGTTTAAAAATACACGGGCTATCTTGCTAGCACTTACACTTACTTGTTTGTTTGGGTTTTGTTTTTAGTGTTATGGATCAAATCCAGGGCCTTATGTATGCTCTAGGCCAGTGCTCTGTCACTAATTTATGTCCTTAGCACTCCCTCTACCTGTTTTTAAACATAATTGGTATCATGCTGTTTAAACAAAGTTATCAAACATTTAATACAGAATTTTAAATTCTTATTATGCTGTGTTTAAACATTGTTACAGACATAATCAGAGGGAACTACCATAGAGTTGTCATTGGCCCAAGTAACTAACATCCATACTCTTCAATAGTTGCGTTTTTCCTTTAATAGTATGAACATCTATGTTTTTGAATATGTTCTTAAAAATATGAAGTTTAGTTACTCAATTCATTCTATATCTTGGATAGTTTTACATCACATGGTAAATCTTCAGATAAATTTGAAAGCTTGTTCAACTGAGTAATAGCTCCTTGTGTTGGGTTGGTGACATGCTATTGAGAAAGGAATGCAATGAGATGAAGCATGATCTGGTTTGCGATTTAAAAGGAGCAACATCCACCTCGATAATAATGTATTATATGACTGACCATTTGTTTTGATTTGTAGTCCACAGTAACCCAATGGACATGCCAGGAAGAGAACTGAATGAGGACAGAGACAGTGGCATAGCACGCTCTGGTAATGTCACAGACTGACCCCACTGTGTTCTGAGATTGTTGTTAGCTGATTGATATTGATTTTATTTCTAGCTTTGTCTTTGTGGTCTAATTCTGTGTCTACTTTGTTCATATTGGCATTTCACACAAGAGGATTGTAGAAAAGATAGAACAAAGTCTCTTAAATTTGGCATTTTTAATGTTTACTGTTAATATTAAGTGTGTTTGATAGGATGTGCCTTATCAAGCATGTCCAACCTGTGGTCTGATGGCTACATGTGACCAAGGATAGCTTCAAGTATGGCATAGTACAAAAATCATAAATTTATTTAAAACATTATGAGTTATTTTTTGATTTTGTCTGTTTACTATATTGTGTGGATCTTAACTGAGAGGATTCTGTAGATGACAGTATCAGGTTGCAATGTCAAAAGGTTGTACACTCCTGATAGAAGATCACAGAAAAATAAATTTCTCAGGATACTACTTAAAAGCCATAGTAGAAAAGCTGTATCAGCTTGCATCTGCTTGCTGTTAGCTAGTGTTGAAATGGTTAGATTGTTTATTGTCCAGAGAAGCCAGGTATTAATTAGTATTATACCCCCTTTTTAAATAGGAACTTCAGTGATATGTTTATGTCTGGAAAACATTTACTGAAGCATGCTGGGTATGACAGGGGACGGGGAGAGTGCCAGCCAACCACAATGTAGTGATAAAATAGAAAAAACAAAACAAAAACCTGTGTGATATGTTCAGTGATAGATTTGTGCAAAGAGACTCAGAAAAAAGACACCTAGCTTACCTGGGCCAGGGGCAAGTGTCAGCAGTGTATTATAGAGATGCAGGGCTTCCTGAATTATATGTTAGGAAATAACAAAGAGTTAGCCAGGCAAAGACAATTTTGGTTAAAACTAGAAGTATATGTTAGGGCTCCAGACCATTAATAAGTAGAACCCTCATCTTGGACTTACAGTCCCATTAGACACTGTAAACTTGGTTCCTGTGCTTCGTGGCAGGCTTGGTCACATTGAATACCTACCTTTACTACTACTGTGAGTCAGTTTGAGTATCAAGGGTGATTTTTAACTTTAGCCTAAGTTTTGATCCTTAGGTATGAGTTACAATAACATGAACTTTCAAAGATAAAAATTTCAGATGCCTGAACTCTATTCTCAAAGATTGACTTAGTATAGAATATTTAAAAACAAGATTTAAAAGCTCAGCTGATTTTGATTGTTGAGAGGTAAGAGCATATATTGCTCTTGCAAAAGACCCAAGTTTGGTTCCATATAACTGCAGCTCTGGGCAGATCTAAGTCTCTTTTTCTCTGGCACCTTTACTCTCATGCCCATTCACACACACACACACACACACACACACACACACACACACTCTTTAGAGTAATAAACATAAAACTTTAAACCAGATTATTAACATTTGCAGATAAAATTGTACTTATTTATCATGTAAAACATGATGTCTTGAGCACTTTAATCTTGTACAAGTGGAGTCTACTGGTGTGTGTGCCACCTTAGAATGCTCCAGAGAGTACTGTGCAGGGTCTGCTGTTTTTGACACTTAATAAGTAAAGTCTATTTTTTTTCCCCATGAGACTCGCTGAGAGTCACATGGGAAAGCAGGATTCGAACTCAAAGAGTTGGGCACGTCTGCCCTCTGGTGGCGGGCACCGAAGCCGTACGCCACCACACGCTTGCTTTAAGTAAAGACTATTAAAAGTGATAGGCTTGACAACATACACGAGTGATTCATGAGGCTCTAAATGACCCCTTTTAGTGCCATTCAAACACTTCCAAATCTTCTTCCTAGTTAAAACCCTACTGCAGTCAGTTCGAAGGGTGTCAGGTTTCCTTTAAGAATGGTGAGAGTTCAGCCAAGTTAGTGGACACTAGGGTGTCTTAAGAACTGATAGCTTGTTTCCAGTAGCATTTTTTGGGGGGGGTTGTACAATGCCAAAAATGATTGTCTTAGAGACTCTTATAAATATAGTGTTAATATATGAGTTTTCTCCTCTGAGGTTTTCCTCCAAGTACACTTTAAAATGGAAGAATGAGACACATTGATGAAACAAAATGAAATACTTAGTTTACTCTGTTCAATCTGTTACACAGAAGCTTTTCACCGTGCTTACTCATTGATTAATAGTTACACTTGTTCTTCTGCCGTAACAGCATCTCTGAGCAGCTTGCTCATCACCCCATTTCCCTCTCCAAACTCTTCACTTACCCGAAGCTGTGCCAGCAGCTACCAGCGACGTTGGCGACGTAGCCAAACAACAAGTTTGGAAAATGGGGTATTTCCTAGATGGTAAGTTGGAATTGAACAAGATTAACTAATTCCTTAAACATAAACTTATGTAAGGTTTTTAGAGTTTGAGATGTGTATTTTGTGTATTTGAAGTCTATGACTAAAAACTTAAAATTTTATTTTTTAATTGTGGTAAGACACACAAAAAATGTTTTCTGTGTTAATCATTTTTACCATATGGTTTAGTGACACTAAATACCTTCTCACCATCACTACTCGTCAAGTCCTAAACTTTTTCATCTTCCCAAGCTGAAACCCTGAAGCCATTACATAGAACTCCCTACTCCTCATGTGCCTGCCCTTTGTAATCATTATTCTACTTCTAAACTTTTGTAGTTTAAACATGTTTAGTTTTAGGTCTGTCTAGATGTCTATGAGAGTATAGCCACTTGTGTATGGGTACCCATGGAAGCCAGAGGAAAATCCTTAAATCCCCTATAGATAGAGGTGTGTGCACATGTGCTAGTGTACACAGAGATACATACACAAAACAGGCAGTTTTGAGCTGCCTAACATGGATGTTGAGAACTAGACTTGGGTCCTCTGGAAAAACATAATGACTGAACCATCTTTCCAGCACTACTATTTTTTATCTCCATAAACTTAGTTATAAATACCTTGCATAGGTGGAATCATGCAGTACTTATTCTTTTATATCTGGCTTTTTTGTTTAGTATGTCTTTGAAGTTCACCCAGATTGTAGCATATATAAGAAAATCATATTTGTAGCTAAATAACATTATACTAGAAGTACATTTGGGGACTGGAGGAATGGTGCTTTCAGTAAAGTACTTGCGGAGTAAGCATGAGCATTTGTGTTCAGATCCCCAGCATATTGCCCATGTAAAAATACAGGTGCACCTCTTAACCCAGCACTGGGGAAGCAGAAGCAGAAGGATTCTTGAAGTTTTCTGGCCAGAACATTTAGCTGAATTGATGAGCTTGAGGTTCAGTGAAGAGACTTCATCTCAGAAAATAAGGTGGAGAATCTCTGACCTATACATACATACATACATACATACATACATACATACATACACGCACATGTGCATATGCACCAGTGCACACACAGATACATACCTTTTCTCTACTTGTTCACGAATACATAGATGTTTCTTCTTTTTAGCAGTTGTGAACAACACTGTTATGAACATGAGAATATAAACATTAGTTTCAGTCTGTGCCTTTTATATCCTTTTGGGTATATGCCCAGAAGTGGGTTTCCTGAGTCGTATAGTCAGTCTATTTTTAATTTTTGAGGAACTGCCATATAATGACTGTCTGATTTCACATTCGCAACAGCAATGTAAAGACAGTTCTGAAATCTTTGTATGTTCACCGACACATTATTTTCTGGTTTTAGTTCTGTTTTAGTCATGTATATGGAAGCCCATGACCACCTGTATGTGAGGCATTGTACCACTGAGTTGCACTCTGCCACTAAGCTACATTCTCAGTCCCACCCCTTAGTAATTTCCATCCTAATGAAACTGAAGTGAGTCACAAATGCTTTTTGGTCATTGTACATCATCTTTAGAGGAGTATCTATTCAACTCTTTGCTCCCAGCATGCTTGTTTTATTGTTGTTGTTGATAAGTTAGGAGACACCTTTGAATAGTTTGGGTATTCGTTCCTTGCTAGATACATGATTTGCACATGTATTCTGCCATTCTGTGGATTGTGTTTGCCAGCTTTGATGATAATGTCCTTTGATACAATTTTTTTGTATCATCCAATTCTGTGTTGTTGCCTGTGACTTTTCTGTTTTATCCAAGAAATCATTGTCAAAATTAGTAGTACTTTGAAGTCCTTTGTTTTCTTCCAAAAGTTCTGGGTTTAAGTGCTTTTGTTCTTTCCCCACATATTTTAGTGCTTTAATTTTTCATGATTCTATTTGGGGCAGCTTGCTCATTCTCAAGATTATTTTAGCTTGTGCTAAAATACAGCTGTAGATTCAGAAACTTCATATTTCCTCATTTATTATACTCATTCTCTTTTATCTTAAAATTCAGGTATTTTTAGCTTATTTTTTGAACTGGGCTTATCTGCTTCTTTAAGACTTTTAGTATGAAGTAAGATTTTCAACTATCTCCAACTTGATTCTGGTAAACTTTCTTGAAAAAAAAAAAAGATTTCTTAGAGAGGTAACAATTGTTATAGCGTTGTAAATTTATATTTAATTTGATAAAACAACAGAAGAACCTTTGCTCACCTACGTTGAATTATCAGGGAGATAAACTATTGATGTTTTAAACAAAAACATTTATTTTTAAGGTCTATAGAAGAAAGCTTTAATCTGTCAGATGAAAGTTGTGGCCCTAACCCAGGAATTGTGAGGAAAAAGAAGATTGCAATTGGGGTAATCTTTTCATTATCCAAAGATGAAGATGAAAATAACAAATTCAATGAATTCTTTTTTTCACATTTTCCTCTCTTTGAAAGCCACATGAACAAATTAAAGAGTGCAATAGAACAGGTAAGTGTAATCCTCTGTATTTTATTTTATCTTTTACTTTGCATTTTATTCTTTTAAATAAGAGTTGTGTTTATTCATTTGGCAAAAATTTGATAAGTGTCTTGAACTTACTTTACAACCTGCTCCAGGAGCTGCGAACAGAAGCAGTGTTGTTAAAGGAGTTTACTGTTTTAGTCAAAGGCCTAAGACAGTTTATTCATTCAGAAACTAAATCCTTAAGAGGCTGAAGGACAGTTGTAGCAAGTGAAGGACACAGGCACTCCTGAGTTCCTAAGCTAGCAGGGAGTAAGTGGGATTGTGAAGAAGTATGCATTCGAGGTGCTAGGAAGTGCTCGGAAGTAAAATCCAGCTGTGTTCTTTATATTCCTTTATCTTCTCGTGATTTTAGAGTTAAGAGAAAGATCATTAATGTACATAAGGTAGTAAAAAAATGGGACTGATTTATTAGATAGGAAGAAGAAAGAAATGTTTGAGCCTTCAGACACTTCAACAGGTAGGATCTGAAAACACAGGCAGGCACAAAGGAGATAGAAAAGGATTGGTTGCTAAGCCAGGAGGAAAGTACTTTTGGAGGAAACCAATAGGAGAGTGTTTTAAGAGGGATAAATTGTCATGTCAAATGCTTCTGATAGTATATGAAACAAATGTCTAAGCTTAGAAAATTATGAAAGACAGGATAAAAACCTACAGATAGCTAAAAATGAGCAATTGAAGGTTTGAGGTTTTTTTTAGAGTACAGAGAATGGAGAAATAGGATTTTCTGATGTGAAGCCTCCATTTGGGCTTACTTAAAAGGTGTCTCTGTCAGGGTTTGGATGTAACCCTTTGGAACTCAGATAAAGTAGAAGCAAACAAACAAACAAAAAACTCAACCTCTTCACTGCCCAGGGATTGGTTGGCAGTTGGCAGAAAAATCTTCCCAGGCCAGGCCACTTGTATTGCATATTGTACTGTCATTTGGCAGAGATTATTCTTAGTCCATATTTTTAAAATTATCAGATTATTAGCATGATAATTATGGCAATGTACATATGGAAAATGTGTGTTGCAGAATTGATCTTTTTTTGACTATGAATTATTTTAAATATATTTAATAATTTTTCTCTTTAAGTAATTTTGGGACATTTATAATTTTTCACAAATTGATGTTACTTTAGAGCCTTGGTGAATTTTGCAGATTATTTTTTGGCAAAGTTTCCCAAAAGTTATACTAACTAAGCACTATCTATGATCAAAGTTGTTTATCCCTGACACTGTATTTGGAAAGAGAAGGAGGAAGAAGAGGAGGGAGAGGAAGGATATGAGCCAGTCACAATAACCCTAAGTGCCTGACCAGGGAGTTTTGGTATTTTTATAAAGGCTGTTTTGAGAGTTTACTGTAGAAAGATAAATTGGGCAATCTATTTAAAGAGATTAAAATGTGGGGCAAGGAAATCATTTAGAATGTACCACAGGAACTAACTGGATTTTTTTCTGCCTCTAAGGAAGACACAGATGTTTGTTTAAATTAAATCAATTAAAAAATAGATAATTTTGCTGCACAAATGCTAATTAATGCTGTCTAAATTTTTCAAGTTAGACATTGGTTATATATTATATATATTTTTAAGTTAGCTGCCCTCCTTTTGTGTAGATTATTGACATCAAAGTTGATATATTTGTAATTCTTGTACCTGAAACATCTTGAAAGATTTTTTTATAGTGGTTATAGTTTGGGGTTGGATCTTTTGCTTTGCTTTGATTTGGTTTGGTTTGATTTGGTTGAGATTGGTCTCACTCTGTAGCCCAGGCTGGTCTGGTGCTCAGTACTATCTTCAGAGTTGCAGTGTGCGCCACCTACTTTAGAACAAGATTTTACACTGAGTATAAAATTTGGTGGGCAGTGTAAGAATTAAAGGTTACGCCGGGTGGTGGTGGTGCACGCCTTTAATTCCAGCACTTGGGAGGCAGAGGCAGGCAGATTTTTGAGTTCGAGGCCAGCCTGGTCTACAGAGTGAGTTCCAGGACAGCCAGGGCTACACAGAGAAACCCTGTCTCAAAAAACCAAAAAAAAAGAAAAAAAGAATTAAAGTTTACTGTAAGTGTTTTCAAGTTTTAATGACTTGACCTTCCTACAGTCTAGAATATTGATTATAGAATGATGAAACTGAATGGGCATATTTACATAAATGAGTGTGACTTGATAATAGAAAGTATAAAGTAATTGATAGAAGTTAATAAGCATTTCTTCTAGAACCATCGTGCAAAATACTCTTATTATTTTATTGATTTTTGTTTCTGAACACCATGGCAATTATTTTGAAGTCTACACTACTTTTTGAGATTTGTGATGTAGTTTTAAAATGTTGTTAGCAAGATTAAAGAACAGCAAATTCTGTCAAAAGAACATTCATTTTACCAGTTGCAAATTTCTTAACATTGAATAAAACAGTGCATTCTTTTCCTCCTATGAAGCTGACCTTAGAATAATAGAACCTTAAACAAACAAACAGTTAATGAATAAATAAATGGGGTTTTACATAGCCTAATTGAAATTACATAAAGAATGCAGAATTAAATTCTCATTGGAAAAGTTAAATTTTTCTTTTTTAACCTCCACCATTTGAATCCCGATCTACTTTCTTTCTACCTATATGAAAGCTTTTCAGTTTTCAATGAATATGCTTTTAAGAAAGCAAGTACCTAAGCATGGCTGTAGTTTAATGAGAGAGCCTGCCTAGCTGTCTAGGACATGGATTTGGGGTTTTTTTTTTCCTTTTAAATTGATCAGGATGGGACAATTAGAGTGAAGCAAGCAAATATCATGTTTATGACTTGAAAGGTCCTGAGTTGAATTGTATTAAATTTCAGATACTTCAAAACATATTAAGAATGGTACCTGTGTAATACTATGAATTCTGTTAATGAGTTCCTGTGTATTTTGTTTAGAGAAAAAGTATCTTATAGCTAGGTGTAGTGATATGTGCCTGTAACCCTAGCAGAGGGGAGGCTGGGAGTGGAGGATTACCAAAAGTTTTGAGACCACTCTGAGGTTCATAGTTCCAGGGTAGGCTAGGTTACAGAGTGAGTGAGTCCTTGTCTCAAAAAACCAAAATGAGATTTTGTTGTTGTAGCCTGCAGACTGTCAATATTCTTTGTGTGTTGATGTTTGCAGTTTCTTACCACAGAGACATTTTGACGATTGAAATTTTTAAAGTTTGTAACAATAATGAATGACCAATGGTACAGGAGAGAAAACCACTATAGATAGTGTATGTTAAGGTTGTTTTTTCCCTCCAGTATTGTGACTTTGACTAGTATAAGAATTAACTGTGTAATTATTGTTTTCAAGGCCATGAAAATGAGCCGGAGATCAGCTGATACAAGCCAGAGAAGTTTGGCATACAATCGAATAGTTGATGCCCTGACTGAATTCAGGTATTTTACTCCTCATTCTGCCCAAGACAGAGTTGTTTTATAGTGTGCTTCGGAAGATAATTTATATACGTAGAAGGATAATTTACCTTGTTTAAATAAGATTTAGTTATTTACATTTCTTTCTCTTTTTGTTTTGTTATTGGAATTTTTTTTTCTAATTTGTTTTTCAGATAGGGTCTTACTGTGTTGCCAAGGGTAACTTGGTGCTTTTAGTCCTCCTGTCTTAGCCTCCAGAGTGCTAGAAGTGCATTTCTTTACATTTCTTTCATCTCATAGCCATATGAGAGAGTAATTCAGTCAGGCTGCTAGCCACTATGTTCTTAAATCACATTTGGGAGTTGTTGGTTGTAGCTTTAATCTTCGACCATTTGAGATAGAGTATGAGAAGAGTTCCATGTTTGAGCAGAAGTATATTGTTCTCTCAAGATAGGTATATGATTAGCTTAGTTCAAGTGAAACTGTGTTAGCCTAATTAAGGCATCCATATCTTTAGGCATACTAAGGTAACTAGAATAATGAGTACATCATTACTAAATTTTAAAATGTGTATGGGGCCTGTATAAGAGGTGATGACTTTGCAGTTGAGATCACTTACTGCTCTTGCAAGATGATTCATGGTTTTCAGCATAAGATAACCTCACAACAATTTATAACCTTAATTCTAGAGAATGTGATGCCATCCTTTGGTCTCAGTAGGCACCAGGCACACATGTGTTGCATGTGTATATAGTCAGCAAGCACTCATTCACATAAAATAAAATATAAAGTTTCTATTTTATTACTAAATTGTGTTATATTCATATTTTTATAGAATTCTTAATCTATAAAATTCTTGTTATAAAGATTTTATTTTTATCTTACTTAAAATACCTTTAACTCTTCATTGTGGTTTGGGGATTTTTGAGACAGGATCTCACTATATATCCCTGGCTGGCCTGGAACTCATTTTGTAGGCCAGGCTGAACCTGCACTTAGAGCAGTCCTCTTTCCTCTCGCTCCCAAGGGCTGAGATTGCATGCATGTGCCACAATACCCAGCAAAATGTCTTTAGTTCTTACTCATTTGTAAGTTCTCTGCAGGGATCTCTAGTAAGTTCTTGGGAGAGCATAAAAATAGTCACAGCAGAGAACTTATAAATGAGTAAGAACTAAAGACATTTTGCTGAGCTAGAGAAAAAAAAATTGACTGAAAGCTCATGAGCCAGCTGGCCTGGATTATGCAGCATAGGAGAAACGAGAGAGCCTATGTCACTACAGTAGAAAGTGAGACCCACCTCCTATAAGTTGTCTCCTGGCTTCCCTGCATGTGCTCTAGCACTCTCTGTTTAAATGAAAACTTGTATGGGCAAAAGAATTATTTTCCTTTTGTAGATTCTAATTGCTAAAAAAGTTTACTGAAACGGGTAATAGAATTTTTGGAGATTTCAAAGAATTCTGTGGAGCTATACTATTTAATATAGTTTGTGCCCATAGCCATATGAGGCTATTTATTTAATACAACTTAAATCACTTCAGTTCTTCAGTCTCAGGAGTCATGTTTCACTTGTTCTGTTACTGCATGTGGTTACTGTACAGGCATTGCTAATGTAGTGTGTTTGCATCAAGGCTGGAAACTGAAAATGCTGTTGTAGAGAATGGAAGTACTGTTGTGTAGATGCCAGATTTACTTGATTTGTTCTCTTTTTTTTTTTTATTTAATTTTATTTTTTTACTTATTCACTTTACATCCTGTTCACTGCCCTATTCCCAGTCACCCCCTCCCACAATCCTTCCCTGTTCCCCCTTCTTCTCTGAGAGGATGGAGACCCCCTTGTGTATTCCTCACCCCTGCACTTCAAGTCTCAGCAAGGATAGGTGTTTTCTCTCCCATTGAGGCTAGACAAAGCAACCCACATACAGGCAGCAGCTTTTGGGATATCCCCCTGCTCTAGTCATTCAGGACCTACATGAAAGCCAAGCTACACATATGTGCTGGGAGGCCTAGGTCTAGCCCATATATGTTCTTTGGTTGGTGGCTCAGGATTTGAGAACCCCAATTTACTTACCAAATTTACTTATTCCTAAAGCTTCTAAAACTCACTTCGGTTAGAATAGTGAATAAATTATTAGTATTAAATAATAACATTAAATAAAGTATTAGTTGAATAAATACTTATGTAAAAGGAGAAAATTAACAAATATGCTTTGAGGGCTTTGGGATACAGTATGTTAGGACAACTAGGAAAGCACTGTAGTGATTGTGCAGTAGTCTTTCCTTTGTTGAAAAACAAAAGAGAGATAAAATAGATCATATGTGTCTGGTGGTCTCATCCTCTTAACCACTAACCATTGGCATGGTGACAACACACATTAGCTGTGTAGGTAGATGGGTAGTTTGTGGGTTTTTGTTTGTTTTGTTTTTTATGTGCTGATAATTTGTAGTTGGCTTAAATAGAACATAGATTTTAGAACTTTAAGGTGGTAAGAGGATCTATAAAAAAAACCTAGTACAATTCTTTAGCCTAATAGAAGGAAAAAACTTGGTGTCCAAAGTAGGAAAATAATGTGGCCTAAGGACAGTGTGTGTGTAGGAAAGGGCCAGCGGCAGATCCAAAGCTAGTGTACTTCACCTTCACCTGTGAATACTTCCCGTGCTGCTAGCTGATGGCAAAGAAGAAAAAGGGGCTGCATTGACATTTTTTTTCCTCCTCAGAAACTCTAATAATCTAGGAGAAAGTCTTCAGTTGGCAGCATAGCCCTTAAGAGTATGTTATATGGAGAACCATACATTTTACAGTGTGTTTTCTTCTTTTTAGAACAACAATTTGTAATCTTTACACCATGCCAAGAATTGGGGAACCTGTCTGGCTTACAATGATGTCAGGGACTCCAGAAAAGAACCAGCTTTGCCATCGTTTCATGAAGGAATTCACTTTTCTAATGGAAAATGCCTCCAAAAATCAGTATGGCTTACTTATCTATTTATTTAGTTAGTTATGTATTTTTACTGTAGCTATGTCTGCATTGAGGGCAAACTTAATTATAGAATTAGGAGAATAACTCTTTGTCTTAATAATTATTATTTATTTATGACTATGTTATTCTAAGATGATCTAATAATAGGATATGGAAGACTATCACAGAACTATATGAATACAAAATAAGCATATCTTTATGCTTAATTAAAATTCCTGGTGTTACAGAATTTGCCAAGGATTCTAATTTTGTGTGTGTATGAATTGCATTTATTTATGATAGTTTTGTTTCATAAAGTTTAAAAATGTAAGGAAGTACTCAGATTCCATTGTCAGAATTTTATTTCCTTGTGAGTGACAAGGGAGCTTTCCTCAAACACTAAGCAGAAGTAGGATGAGCTGTGCTGCAGGAAGAGCAGCTCGCTGAGAGGACATGCTTGGGGCTTGCTCTCAGACTCTCAGGAGGTTGTTTTATTTTAGTTTTCTTCTTACAATGTATCAAGCCTCACAAAGTGATTCAGATGTTTTTATCCTAGTTAATGATAAAGGTTACTTAATATTTCCATTCATTTATTTCCCACTGACTGCAACTTTGAAAATTAAGCACCTGTTCACTGATTCATTAGTGAACTAGGCAGATTAAATACTGAAAATGATTCATATTTTAAATAAAAAGCCTTTTTTTAAAGTTTGTAGTTGTAATCTGAAATTTTTCTTGCCAATGTTTTAAAGTTTGAATTGCTCTTCAAGGAAACATAAGGGCTCTTTTCCTGGTTGGTGTACCTATCTTTTCTTCTCACCTCTTCTTTTTAATAACTGCCATTCAGTAACCTTAGAATATGCATTGTCATTGTTACATAAATACAACTCTAGTTTTTATTTATTTAAAGTTCAGGAGTGCAGATTGGAATGTAATAGGATACGTTTTGTTTTCAGGTTCTTGCCAGCTCTCATTACTGCAGTTTTGACCAATCATCTTGCCTGGGTTCCAACAGTCATGCCAAATGGACAGCCACCTATAAAAATATTTTTAGAAAAACATTCCTCTCAGAGTGTCGGCATGTTGGCAAAGACTCATCCATATAATCCTCTTTGGGCACAACTTGGTATGTAGTCTGCACATCATATACTGTGTATGAACTTAAAACTCGCTTTTAAGCAAAAACTAACTACAGTCCTTTCTTTTATCAGTTTTATTCTGGAGTGTCTCTCTGATATTCACCCTTTCACGTCTGCTAAACTGTCCTGTTGTCTTCTGCCTGCTTGCATTCCTTACAGCTAAAGAACTGCTGTAAGGTAGAGTAGAAGAGTCACACTGTAGCTGCTTTAATTTTGATATATGAAATCAATTTCAAGTTCTGTAGTGATTTTTTTTAAGTGCACAGTTGTATCTAAGACTATGTGCAAAGAACATAAGAGAATGTAAAGATAGATGAATAATTTTATCATATTTCAAGAGGTTTATAGTCATAATACTATAGGCAGCATGTGGTTTTTTTTTATAATAATGGTAATAAATTAATAAATTATGTGAAATGAAAGTTGAGTGGTAGCCTAGAAAGAGGAGTCTTTGCACTGTTGGGTACACCTAGCTGAGAAGCTTCGCACTAGAAGAGATAAAGAAGACTGAGCTCTGTACACAGTTAGGGATTCTGACCATTACAGTGTTAAATTATTGTGTATTGAAGTTTAAGTGAGAGCTTTAGAGAACAGCCATATGAAAGGTAACTTTAAGAAGATGAAGTGGGGAGAGTCAGATAGGACCTACCATGACAGACTTACCAGACCAAAGCAGTTTCAGTTTGTTGGATATTTAGTGAGAATTAGGAGGATTATGTTAGAATGATGGTGCTGTGATATTCTAGCCATTTGATTAGCCAGAGGAAAAAAATTTATCACAATTCTGTCTACAGTATATATTTACTCAACATTCATGTCCATTCTTTCAAAAGAAATATGCTGTTTTATAACATTAAAGTAGAGGTTTTTAAATAAGCATGTTGAAAACTTGTAAATGGGATTTATATTGATGTATTTGTTTTCATTTATAAGTTCTTGTTTTCCACTTGGGTAAAAGGTTTGATTTGACCCATAAAAAATACCAAAACACAACTTCCCCTGCTGTGCTCCATGCTACCACTGTCCCTCTCCTTTGCCTGCAGCAGATACTGTGTTTTTCCTTTCTACATTTAATTATGGCCTCCTTTATACAGACTTCACCTAGATAAAGGTCCTTTGTGTGACACTTAGTGTAGAGAATATTCTTATTTTTAAGTTTGACTTTGAGAACTAGCTCTTTGAGGTTCTAAAATCGTACCAACTGTTTAAAAACACAACTGAAAAAAAAAACCCTTCTGTTCACCTTTCTACCTGGTTAAAACCACTCATCTTATCTTACTTTCTTGAATAATCAGTCATCTTTTAAAGTACTTAAGAGTAAATTATGAATTTGTATGAGGAGGTTTCTCATGATTGAAAGACTGTTTAGCTGTGTGTTTCTTAACTGATCTTTTTTATTGCAGGAGACTTGTATGGCGCTATTGGGTCTCCTGTACGGTTAGCAAGAACTGTAGTAGTTGGCAAGCGACAAGACCTGGTTCAGAGACTGCTTTATTTTCTTACTTACTTTATCAGATGCTCTGAACTTCAAGAAACCCATCTTTTAGAAAATGGAGAAGATGAAGCCATTGTTATGCCAGGCACAGTGATTACTACCACTTTGGAAAAGGGGGAAATAGAGGAGTCAGAGTATGTGCTAATTACAATGCATAGAAACAAAAGCAGCTTGCTCTTTAAAGAGTCAGAAGAGACAAGAACTCCTAACTGTAACTGTAAATACTGCAGTCATCCACTCCTTGGACAAAATACAGAGAATGTTTCACAACCAGAGAGAGAAGATATTCAAGACAACTCTAAGGAATTGCTGGGAATTTCAGATGAATGCCAAAAGATTTCTCCTCCTGACTGCCAAGAAGAAAACACTGTTGATGTTCAACAGTACAGAGATAAATTAAGAACTTGCCGTGATACCAAGTTAGAGACAGTTGTTTGTACAGGATCTGCTCCAGCAGACAAATGTGTGTTGTCAGAGACATGCTTGGAGCCAACAGAAGAATCCTGGCACAGTAAGGAATTGCTGGATTCAGATAATCACACAGGCACAGCGATGAGACCCACAGGGATAGTTGTAGAAAAGAAACCTCCAGATAAGACTATGCCCAGTGCATTTTCCTGTGAGGTAACTCAGACAAAGGTTACTTTCTTGATTGGAGATTCTATGTCACCTGATTCAGATACTGAACTTCGGAGTCAGGCCGTGGTGGATCAGATTAACAGACATCACAGCAAACCACTGAAGGAAGACAGAGGAGTAACTGATAAGCATCAAGAAAGTGAAATAAGTAAGGACCAATCTGGAAACTCTGGCACACAGAACATGGTTTCAGGAGAGTCCTGTGAGCTTCCTTGTTGGAGTCATTCAGATCCAGAAAGCATGAGCCTGTTTGATGAATATTTTAATGATGATTCAATTGAAACCAGGACTATTGATGATGTTCCAGTTAAAACAAGTACAGATAGTAAAGAGTATTGCTGTATGTTGGAGTATCCAAAAAGATTGTATACGAAAAATAACAAGCAGAAAAGTGAACTTTGTAAATGTATAGAAACAGTTCATCAAGATTCGTGTAATGCCTGCTTTCCTCAGCAGGACCAGAGAGATTCCCTCTCTATTCTTGTCCCCCATGGGGACAAAGAAAGTTCAGACAAAAAAAATGCTGTAGGAACTGAATGGGACATTCCGAGAAATGAAAGTTCAGATAGTGCTCTTGGTGATAGTGAAAGTGAAGACACAGGTCCTGACATAAGGAGACAAGTTGGCAGTTACTGTGGAGGGGATCAGGAAGACTGGGCAGAAGAGGATGAGATACCTTTTCCTGGGTGAGTATAAAGTTCCCTCTTGAAACAGCCCCTGCTACAGCATGTACTTACTATTCTTTGGTTTAACCAGTCTATAGAGTTTGGGGGCGACTAACTTTAGAAAGAGATTAGGGCTCCAAGATGGCTCTATAGTAAAAAGTACCTGACATATGGGCCTGATGATCTAAGTTTGATTCCTGAAACCCACAGTGGAAAGAGAGAACTGACTCCCAAGGGTTGCCCACTGACTAAGTGCAACTATACCCAAAGTAATGATTAATAAAATAATTTTTAATGTTATTATGCTGGTCAAATTCTCTTTTACTCAGAAGGAGAATTAAAAACTATTCCCCACATTACCCCCTGTGGAGGCATCAGAGACATTAAAGAATAGAAGTGAAATGTAGGAATTTGGTCTCTGCTTAGTTTTCAGACCATTTTGGAGTGAATTATGCACATACACATTCCCAAAGTGGACCTATGACAAACCTGACACTTAGGGAGAAACTCTGAGGTGGTAGGTGGTAGGGAATAAATAAATTTACCCTGCACAAAGGGGGAATGTGTATTTGAGGTCTAGTATGCAAGGAGAATATCCCTGCTTTGAAATCTTACAGATCCAGATTTTTAGCTACTTTCTTTACTTTACACACTGGTTTTCATAGTCCGATTGTATTAGTAACGTGGTTACAAATATTTGTAAGGTACAGCCTCCTAAAGTCTTTTATAAAAGAGTCATGGTATTCTTGAGAGAGACCCCCTCCAAGAGAGAATAGTATTTTGTTGTTTGTTTTATTTCTTGGGCCATTTTTTTATATAAAACTAATTTTATTCCTTATATAGTTTACAAACAGCAAGGGTACTGGAAAGACAGACTAATAGAGTTCATAATCTTCTGCCACTGGCTGGGCAGTGGTGGCACACGCCTTTAATCCCAGCACTTGGGAGGCGGAGGCAGGCGGATTTCTGAGTTCAGAGTGAGTTCCAGGACAGCCAGTGCTACACAGAGAAACCCTGTCTCGAAAAAACCAAAAACAAAAACAAAAAAATCTTCTGCCACTGGTAAAAGATATTTATTACTTACTAGATTTTTTTTCCCTTGGTCATCTTTATTTTAGGTCAAAGTTGATTGAAGTGAGTGCGGTTCAGCCCAATATTGCCAACTTTGGAAGATCCTTGCTGGGTGGCTACTGCTCATCTTATGTTCCTGACTTTGTTCTTCAAGGAATTGGAAGTGATGAGAAGCTCCGTCAGTGTCTGGTATCAGATTTGTCTCATGCTGTGCAGGTGAATACCTTCCTGAATATATTTAAAGCAAACTCTTACTATTCTGTTACAACCCAGATCCTGGTATTTTAGTTTTAGCCAAACTGTGACCACATAACATAGTATTGTTTTCTGAATCTGTTACTTCATATATAGCACCTGTGTCTTTGTATCTACCATTGTGAAAACAAGAATTGAATCTAGGAATCTCCTAAATGGAAATTTGGAATATAAAAAAATATTTTAGATACTCATAGCATCAAAAATTTGAGATTTCCAAGAGAATATTTAATTCCCTTGTCAGATGATTGCTTATATACAGAAACAGAACTGATCATGGTGTTGATTGATTGTTTTATTCTGTATCTTTCCTGAGCTCTTAACTGTTGTGTTAGTTTTTCATATTAAATCCCTGAAGTTCTTACACAAGATTCATGCCATCAGTGAATAGTGTTACGTTTTCCATTCCAGTCTTGATTATATTGGTTCAAATCTGTATGTGGTGCATGGAAAGAAAGGGAGACAGAAGATGGTATTATCTTGCTCCCTATCCTAGAAGAAAGCCATCAAGTCTTTCACTATTAGGAGTGTTTTGATGGGGATTTTGTAGATAGATACCCTTTTCAGATGTGGAAGGACCTTTTATTCCAAGTCATGTGTTTTTTTGTTGTGAGGTAATGGTGGTGTTTGCTCATTTTGGTTGTACTGGTAGTTTGGAGGTTTATTTTGTTTTGACATGGATTTGAAATAGTCTTCCTGTATAGCACAAACTGACCTAAAATTTTCATTCTTAATCTCAAGGTTTTTGTTGTTGTTATTTGTTTGTTTATTTGGGTTTTCTTTTTTGGTTTTTCAAGACAAGGTTTCTCTGTTTAGCCATGGCTGTCCTGGAACTCACTCTGTAGACCAGGCTGGCCTCGAACTCAGAAATCCGCCTGCCTCTGCCTCCCAAGTGCTGGGATTAAAGTCGTGTGCTATCACTGCCCAGTCCTCAAGTATTTTTTTATAATTTAATTTAATTTTTTTTTACTTACTCACTTTACATCCCACTCACTGCCCCTTTCACAGTCAACCCCTGCCCCACAATCTTTCTCCCACCCTCCCTCTCCTTCTCCTCTGAGCTGGTGGGGTCCCCCCTAGTTATTACCCCTACCCTGGCACTTCAAGTCTCTGCAAGGCTTTCTTTCCCAGTGAGTCCAGGCAGGGCAGCTCAGATAGTATAACATATCGCGCATATAGGCAACAGCTTTTGGAAAAGCCCCCATTCCAATTTTTCAGGACCCTCATGAAGGCCAAGCTGCATATCTGCTACATATGTGGGGGAAGGCCTAGGTCCAGTCCGTGTATGTTCTTTGATTGGTGGTTCAGAATCTGAGAGCCCTAAGGGTCCAAGTTTGTTGACTCTGATCTTTCTGTTCCTATTCCCTTCTGGGCCCGCAATCAATCCTTCCTCCTGTTCTTCCAAGACTCACCAAGCTCCATCCACTGTTTGGCTCTGGCAACTGTCTGAGTCAGCTGATATATGGAGTCTCTCAGAGAATAACATTACTCTTACTGATTTAAATATTCTTTTTGTTTTGTACATTTTATATTTTAATTGTTGGGTGGGTTTTTTTCTGATCTAGTCTAATTGGTGTTCTATAAAATTTTTTCTTTTTTTTCTTCTTTTTATTGGATATTTTATTTATTTGCATTTCAGATGTTATCCCCTTTCCCCATCCCTCCAACCCCAGAAATCCTTTATCCCATCCCACTCCTGCTACTTCTACAAGGGTGTGCCCCTATCCATCCACCCACTCCCTCCTTCACTGTTCTTGAATTCTCTGACACTGGGGCATCCAACCTTCACAGGACCAAGGACCTCCTCTCCCTCCAATGCCTGACAAGGCCATCCTCTACTACATATACAGCTGGAATTGTGGGTCCCTCCAAGCGTGTTCCGATACTGATGGTTTAGAGCCTGGGAGCTCTGGTTGGTTTGTATTGTTGCTCTTCCCGGGGGCTGCAAGCTCCTTCAGCTCCTTCAGCTCCTTCAGTCTTTTCTCCATCTCCTCCATTGGGAACCCCATGATAAGTTTAATGGTTAACTGCAAGGCTCCAACTCTGGCAAAGCCTCTCAGGAGACAAGCATGTCAGGCTCTGGCCAGCATGCACTTTCTTGCATCTACAACAGTGCCTGCGTTTGGTGACTGTACATGGGATAGATCCCCAGGTAGGGCAGTCTCCAGACAGCCCCTCCTCCAGTCTCTGTTCCACACTTTGACTCCATATTTGCTCCTGTGAGAATTTTGTTACTCCTTCTAAGAAGGACCGAAGCACCCATACTTTGGTCTTTCTTCTTCATGAGCTTCATGTGGTCTGTGAGTTGCAGCTTAGGTATTTCAAGCTTTTGGGCTAATATCTACTTATCAGTGAATGCATACCATGTGTGTTCTTTTGTGACTGGGTTACCTCACTCATGATGATATTTTCTAGTTACATCTGTTTACCTAAGAATTTCTCAAATTCATTGTTTTTAATAGCTGAGTAGTACTCCGTTGTGTAAATGTACCACATTTTCTGTATCCATTCCTCTGTTGAAGGACATCTGGGTTCTTTTTAGCTTCTGGCTATTATTAATAAGGCTGCTATGAACATAGTGGAGCATGTGTCCTTGTTATATGTTGGAGCACCTCTGGATATATGCTCAGGAGTGGTATAGCTGGGTCCTCAGGTAGTGCTATGTCCAATTTTTTGAGGAACCACTGGTCTGCTTTCCAGAGTGGTTGTACCAGTTTACAATCCCACCAACAATGGAGGAGTGTTCCTCTTTCTCCACATCCTCGCCAGCATCTGCTATCACCTGAGTTTTTGATCTTAGCCATTCTGACTGGTGTGAGGTGGAATCTCAAGGTTGATTTTATTTGCATTTCCCTGATGACTAAGAATGTTGAACATTTCTTTAGGTGCTTTTTGACCATTCGAGTTTCCTTAGTTGAGAATTCTTTGTTTAGCCCTGTACCCCATTTTTTAATAGGGTTATTTGATTGTCTGAAGTCTAATTTAAGTCTATAAATTTCTTGTATGTTTATAGGCATCTCTTTAAGTTGGGAAATTTTTCTTCTATGATTTTGTTGAGAATATTTTCTGGGCCTTGGAGCTGGGACTCTTCACCCTCTTCTGTTCCTATTGTTCTTAGGTTAGGTCTTTTCCTGGTATCCCAGATGTCCTGGATGTTTTGTGTCAGGAATTTTTTAGATTTAACATTTTCTTTGACTGATATATCGATTTCTTCTATTGTATCTTCTATGCCTGAGATTCTGCCTTCTATCTCCTGTGTTCTGTTGGTGATGCTTACATCTGATGTTCTTGTTCTCTTCCCTAGGTTTTCCATCTCCAGCATTCCTCAGTTTATGTTTTATTTATTGCTTCCAGATCTTGCACAGATTTATTTATTTTCTTCATCTGTTTAATTGTATGTTCCCGTATTTCTTTGAGGGATTCATTTGTTTGTAAAGGTAGTATGGAGGTAGTATGGTTAACCTGCTCTTAACTCCCAGGTGGGTAAATGCACACATTTCTCACTACCACCCGAGTGTTAAGGATTCTTAGAAAAAAGACACACACACACACACACACACACACACACACACACACACACACACAGAGTTTTATTTTTAATATGCCCTAAGCAGCTCTACAGCTGTGCCAATCTCAAGGTTGTATGTTGCTAACACCTCCCCTCAGATACTCCTGAATTATTACTTACTAAAATCTATATTCCTTCCATCTTTGCTACCCCAGACCCAGTCAGGAGAGGGGCCCCTAGGACCACTCTTCCCTGATTCTTGTATGGCCATATGCTTTCTCTCCTGCAGTTCTCAAGTCTGATCATGCTGCTTTGTCAGCATGGTGATTCTAAAACCTTCTTCCCATGGTCCCTTGCCCAGGAAATCTGAAGTACCACCTCTGTCTGCCTACCCAGCCATTGGCCAAGGGCAACTTTATTTACCAATTAGAGCCAACTGGGAACAGGGACCCCTGGGTGAATATGGGTGGAGAAGAGAAGCTTACCTGTATGGTTCAGGTTACTCTTGAGTTTTAGATTATAGGTGTATGCCAGCATGCCTGGCTCTCTCCAGCCTTTTTGTTTACTACCTGTCTCTCAGTATCATTTCTCAAAACTTTAGCCACATACATTTACTTGATTCTTTTTCTCATTGTCTCTTCCTAAGGAGCTGTTGGTATTTCTCATTTCTCACCTGCAGTGCTTACCATACTGTAGTGCTCTCTCTTCTGCCTCTCCAAAAGTAGTTCCTGCTTCATCTGGAATAGGATTTTTATTTTACCTTTTTAAAGATTGATAACTTCCGTGTCTACTGTCTAGGAAAGAGTATTGTTCAGAGTCGTTGTTCATTAACTGGATAAAGAGATGGATGTTGAGGGTGCCAAACTTAGGATCATGTAGGAGTAAATTTACTGATTTAGCTTTGTAATTATTGTAATGATGAAAGTGAGAGGAGAAAGGCCTTTTACTTTGTTTTGTTGCTCTTTTCTTTGGCCATTGGTTTTTGTTTTTTTAAAAGCCGATAACCTGTCAAAATAATAAAAGATAGTGAAATACTATTGCAGAACTATATTATTGATAGAAATGCTGTGTACTTAGTTGTTATCTATCTTTCCTTCTATCTCTCTATCTATCTCTCTCTCTATCTATCTATATCTATCTATCTATCTATCTATCTATCTATCTATCTATCTATCTATCTCTTTTCAAAGCTGGGTTTTTCTGTGTAGCCCTGGCTTTTCTGGAACTTTCTCTGTAGATGAAGCTTGCTTTGAACTCATAGAGAGTCACTTGCCTCTGCTTCCCAGGTGCTGGGATTAAAAAGCTTGTGCTACCACTGCCTGGCATTGTTATTTTTAATCTTTGGTATAAATGATTTGACTTCTTCTGTGGGAAATCCAAAAGTACAGCCTTCTGCCTTATGACCTTTTATTTGTATGTTAGTGTACTAAATAGTTAATTGTTTTGTTCTAGTTTCAATTTGATATAAACTAGAGTCATCTAGAAAGAGGCAACATCAATTGAGAAATTGTGTTTCCATCAGATTAACTTGTAGGCAAGTCTGTGATGTATTTTCTTGAGAATTGATGTGGGAAAGCCTAACCCACTTGCGTGGTCCCACCCCTTGGCTTGTGGTTCTGGGTTGTATAAGGAAGCATGCTGAGCAGGCAAGTAAGCAGAAGTCTCTACTGGTCTCTGCTTCAGTTCTTGCCTATGGCTTCTGCCAGACTTTTCTTCCGAATGAACTATGCCTATGGATTTGTTCTCCTTTAAACATCTATATTCTGCTTGCATGTTCTGACAGATAGAAAAGTTAATGCACATAGGCAGTAATGTGCTTCATGGCATCACTGAATCTCTCCTGTGGTTCTGAGGCATGTTGATGGCTGATAGCACAGGATTTTATTATTATCCCATTTGTACAAATAGGTTTTTGTCAAAAAGAAAGAAAGAAAGTCTTCTTTATTTTGAAAGATTTGGCCTTTTTAAACTAAGAACTGTTATCTTCCTCTTGTCTGACATACGCATTTATGAGTAATTGATCAAAAAGATTAGAAAAAGTTAAATTCTAGATTTAAGGATACAAAGCTTCATTAATGGATATAAAGAGTATGTGATGATTTCTATAAAATATTTTAATGCATTTGTTATTATTGTATTTTCTGCCAAGGGTTCTTTGGTAATAACTTATTTAATATCTTTTTCTGCTTTTTTTATTAATTGATTTGTTTTACTTATATTACCTTTGAAACTTTGCTAACCATAGAGTGAATTTTTTTTTTCCAGCATCCAGTCTTAGATGAACCAATAGCAGAAGCTGTCTGCATTATAGCTGATATGGATAAATGGACTGTTCAGGTGGCCAGCAGTCAGAGACGAGTAACAGATACTAAATTGGGAAAGGAGGTGCTGGTTTCTAGTCTCGTTTCCAGCCTGCTTCATTCCACTCTTCAGCTTTATAGACATAACTTGTCTCCAAACTTTGTAAGTATGTGTAAGGTTTGAATGACCTTTGAGTACTCCGCTAAGTAAATTGGCTAAATATGTACACATACTAAATATTCTTACTAGCTTTTATCATTGCTTTGCTGAAAGAAGTATTACAACGAATATTTATCCTCCACAACCATTGTGGAGGCATAATCTAGAGCTGGGATATTTTGGAGGGTTAGATTAGACTATTTAGGTGGTTTAGGTCTTGAATGTTAGTTCACATAATAAGACTATTGGTCCACTAAGGAAGAAAGATTGAGATTGTTCTGTCTCTATCCTGTGAGAATACAGTGAGAAGGCAGCTGTCCATCATCTAGAAAGAGCTCTCACTAGGATCCTATTTCCAATTTCAAATCATAAAAAAAAGGAAGATAAATTATATTGTCTATACATACATATTCTGTAGCTAACATTTTCTTAAAGGCATTTTTATCATAAGAATAATTATAGATAAGATATATGTCACAACACAGTCAATGAGCCTCCACATCCACTCAGTTGTGTTTTCTAGTAATAAAATAAGTTGTTACCGGGCACTTTTTAGTAGTTCATTTTCATTAGAAAGGAATTTAGTATTTATTACTTGAAATTCACATTTTCCCCTTAAAGCATATACAGTACCAATCATGTGAAAAAAAATCATCTAAACATGTAACAAATTAATTACAAAATACAAAATATAGGTATTTTGAGTTTTACTCTTTTAGGTTAGAAACCTCAATCAGCAAGGCTTTATTCATTCTTTAAACTGTTGTAAACTGTTTTTTATTTCCAGAGAGAGAATATGTGTATATTTGTGTATGCATGTATATATGAATATACATACATGCATTTGCAATATATGAGCATATATTTATCAGATTTGAAATTAAAGTATGTTTTATAGTCTTGTGAATGAATACTGATGATCACTGTGTAACATCTGGAATGCTGGTGAATTTTACACTTAAAATGGTTGAGATAGTAAATTTTATTGTAGTTTAAAAAGAATAGTGTTATAGGAGTTGATTTTTGTTACCGACCGAAGTATATTTATGCTCATTTTCAGCTAAAACTGCACACCTAATCTGTTCTGAACATAAATTCAAGTTGGAGTAACCAAACTGTAAAACTTGATGCTCTGAAATTTGCTGCCTGGATGTGGTGGTGGATATTTTTATAATATAGCACCCAAGAATTTGAGGCCATCCTGAACTATGTTGGGAGTTAGCAAAATTCTGTTGTTATCCCTTATGTCCTCTCCCCACCAAGTAAAGAAATTTGATACTACACGAAAGAATTGGAATGCTTTTCTAACAGAGTTTGGTTCTTTCCTGACTACAGTGTGTAATGCACCTTGAAGACCGGTTACAGGAGTTATACTTCAAGAGCAAAATGCTCTCTGAGTACCTGAGGGGACAGATGCGTGTTCATGTCAAGGAGCTAGGAGTAGTTCTTGGGTATGTTCATGGTTTCTTTTCTGGCTTTTCTATGTCTCTTATCATGTTTCTGGGAACTGCTTTCTGTTGTTGTTTATTATAGTGTATCTTTTTCTATTAGAATCTGTGTACTGTTAGTGTTTAGGTTTCTTTGAATCCTGGAAAAGTAGATTTCTGTTATCCACTAATATAAAATGCATAGGCCCTTGACCTACTCTGCAGTTACTCTCTGAAAAGTAACACTTATCTGAAATGATAACTAAGGAGGAAAAGGAAGTTGGTTTTCCAAGCATAATGTTGCCTTATTGTATTATTTGCTATCAGCTTTTTTTATGGTCTCTGTGAGCATGATAAAAGGAATTAAAATTTTTTCCCCTAAATTTAATTTCTATAAAAGGAAAGGGGTCAGCATCAATCATTTAGTACATATGACAAGAAGCTAAGTTAAAGTTTAATTTTTTTTTTTTTTTTTTTTTTTTTTGTCATCCATTCTGGGGATTTACCCTTATAGCTTCACACATATTAATACTCTACCAAAGTTATATATCATCTCCCTTGCCCAATTCTTTAGTCATTCTGTAGTGTATAAGCAATATCCAAATTGGAAGTGGCTAGTTTTGTAAATTCACATGTCCTTTTGTCACATATTAGAACTGAACAGGATTTGAATGACTCCAAATATTTCTGACTTCTACACCATTTGTATTCTATACCAAAGGTTGTTCAAATTCCAGTGAAGCTTTTAGAGAATGGTTCTTTAGTATTTGAAAAATCAGAAACAATATAATCTTATTTTCCTGGGAAATAGAAGAGTAATAGTGTGTGTGTGTGTGTGTGTGTGTGTGTGTGTGTGTGTAGTGTGTGTACACTCACGCACGCACGCATACACCACCTATATTAATACCTTTAAAACTCAAACTAACTTTTAGAGTAATGTCCATAAACCGAAGTTCATAGTACATTTGGTATAAATGGAAAGTAAATTACCATCAATTTTTCCTCAGCATACAACTCCAGCATTAACACTCTTGACATTGTTTATAGTTACTGAATTTTAAAATGTATAAAAATAGAAATTGGTTTATATTCTGTGTCAGTATGCTGTTGTGTAATGTGCAGTTAATATAGCTTGATATATTAATGTGCAGTTAATATAGCTTCATATGGATGCATACTGCTATATCTCATTTTAATGGTTATATAGCTTTCCATTTTAAAATTTATAAACTAATGCTGGAATGAAAATAAATTTTGACCTGTGAGAATAAGTTCCTAGGTGTAGAATGTTTAATAAAAGTACATGTAAATTATTATACACATAATTTTGCTAACACGAAATGCTGTCTGGAAAGTATGGTCTGAACAAAAAGCTATCATTTATTAAATAACCAGACTTGTAGCAGACTTCCAAAGTTGTTACTCCTGAGCTGGAAAATGGCATATAATTTTTTTTCAAATTCCTTAAACAAGTTAAATCTAACTTTTTCTAAACTTATTGACCATTTTTCTTTTTCTGAAAATTATCTGAGTTTTTAAATTTTTGTTTGAGACAGGGCTTCCCTTGTAACTTAACTTGACCTCAAACTTGTGATTCTCTTCCCTCAGTCTTTTCATTGCAGGATTACAGGTGTGTGTATAATTGAATTATACACCATGATCTCTTTGAATAATTTGTGGTATGATGTATTTTAAAGAAATTTCCATTACTTGTAGCATATATTATAGAAATACTTTTGGTCAAAAGCTCACACAGACTATTACTTTATTACTAGTAAATTGTATTTCTTGCACATCCATCCCAAATGAATGGCAGGTCAACTGTGGTGCTTTCCTGTGTCTGTGCTTTGGTTGCCTTTGCATTTAGAAGCTTCTATTTATTTGAATCTGTGGTGCCCTGTTAGTGAAAATTTCCAGGTGTTGTTATCTTTAGCTCCTTGCCCTTTTGCTTGTGTCCAGGATAAGCACTGAAGTGCTAAGATACACTGGTAGTTAGAAGTGACCATTGTCTCTAAGATTTATAGTGTGGATACAGAAATCCTGAACTGAGTTTTCTTCTCTTTATTTCAGGATCGAATCCAGTGACCTTCCTCTTCTGGCTGCTGTAGCAAGCACTCACTCTCCATATGTTGCTCAGATACTCCTTTAGCATGTCTAGAGGATAAATTTGGTTTAAAGTTGAATAGAAACCAACAAGACAGGCGCAGTGTGTATCTATGGAGCTGTTGCTGTTCTGTGTTGTGTTTGTTTTGTGTATTATGCTTCTGGGTGAATGTATTAACCCTGCATGCTCTGTTGCGCTGCAGTCTGTATAGACCAGATGACTTTTTATTTTTAACTGGACATCTGGGTAATGGTAGATTTTTCAACCAAGTGAAACTAAATCACAATAATTGGGGGTATGTGGAGGGGTAGAATTTGCAAAAGCCAAAGTGTAACTTAGGAATTTCTGTGAATATCCAGGAATTTCATGCAAATTCTAAAATGTTGTCACAACTCATGAATAGCAATAGTTATCTCATGATCAAATGTCAGAAGTCTTCATTTCACTGATTTTTAATTTTTATTTCTATGGTATAGAAATCTACAAGACCTTGGTTTGTTTGTTGTTTTGCAATTCAGATCAACTAATTTCTTGTTATTTAAATATTTTTTAAAAAACCTGTTAATTATGAGAAACTCAGAATGAGTGAAGATGTCATGTGCTCATCCCAAGTGTACATATGTATCTATTTTTTTAAAAAACCAGGGGTAGAAATACGATATTGATAAACACGCCTTTTTAAAAAAATATTTTTTCATCTAGTATTGTATATAATGTTGAAATACTACCTTCTGACGATTTTTCTGTTTCACACCTTCTAAAATATATTTAAAGCCAATCTTTTTGAGGCTAAAGGTTGTAGATTCCCTAAGAATACTACTTTTTACCATTTGTTTTCTAAGAATAAGCTAATTCTTATTGATATTTACATATTAATTTAATAAATAAAAATTAAAATTAAAAAGTGTACCAAAGCAATGGCAAAAATACTGTATTTTAAAAATATGCTCAGGTGGCCACAAACTTCAGTATCAACCATTATAAACCCATATGAGCAGAATATTTCCTAACAATCCTCAATTTACACTTGTAGAAGTAATCACTTTAAAAATCATTCTTTAAGTGTTCCTTTCTTTCAAATGTCGATTGCTTTTCAAAGCTTTCCACTTATCATTTGTCATCATCTTTGTATATATGTAGATTGTTGCTTGTAAGAAAGGCTAATAAGGACCCAAACTCTTGTAAGTAATGTAAATAAAAAGGTGGGTAGATCATGTTTTCAATACACTCTACTACCTCAGTTTACTTGAGTACTCTCTGCTTGTGTGGGCTAAGATACACATAGTGCTAGAACTAAAGTTGGTTTCTATTTCCATTGACTAATTCTAAGTTGTTTAGCTCAAAAAAGAAAGAAAGGAATAAATAAAGAAAAGGAAAACAAGAACATAAAACCCCCAAAACAACCCTGTTCACTTGCTCAGTTACTGAATACTTTATTACAACACATTCATTCTTACTATTTAAAATTTTCAGTAATTGATGAAAATTTTCTGTGGTTTATAGTCTTCAGAATCTTGAATTTTTGTGTCTGGTTACATTGACCTTGCTCTTTATGTGTGTTGAAGAGAATTCCAACTAGAAAAGAATAAATAGAACGTTTTAATGGAACATAAACCCCAAATTTAGGGTATCCACAGTTGGCCCTTATTCTGTTAGTTGGTTCCAGTTAGTACCTGGGTCTCCCATGGATGACTTGGTGCCAAAGACTTTTTAATCGATGTGGGTTTTTTGGGGTTTTTGTTTGTTTGTTTGTTTTGTTTTATTATGTCCTTGTAACTCATTTGTTAGTGGAATTGTTCTGTTGTATTCTGTTGAAATTCAGTGAGTAGATTTTTGTTAGAATTTAGAATCTGGGAAAGTTCCGCTATGGGCCATTGTACATTATTTTTTGATTGTGGCTCAGAATAATATGTAGCTGGTAGATAATGTTTTGAGATGTTTTCTTAAACATGGAACTTTTCATAGTTCTATTTGAAATCTCTCATTGCTACTTAGTAATTCTAATCTTTAATAAGTGAATGGCTTGTGCATCTAATATTCTCAAAACTCAGCTTTGCTGGAAAGGCTATAGTTTCTTAAAAACTCGCTAGTCCTTATAGGATTCCTGAGTTTATGATACTTTTATCATCATATTCTTTACTTATTCAAAGCCCAAGGAATGAGCTGCTCCTTCTCTACAGTGTGGCTGTGATAAATGTGAAGAGAGTTTTGGCCTGTTTAAAATAATTTTCAACTACTTAATGGTACAGACAAATATGTGCTACATATTAAAAATACCTGTTCATTGTTACAGGAAATTAAAAAGGGATCTTTTATATTATAGGATTAAAACTAATTTTCTGTATATGTTAACTAATTGATTTGATTTTAAATATCTTGCATTTATTAATATGTCTTAATTTTGAATTTGAAAATATTAAGTGCAATAAACATACTACTACAGATTTTGTTTTGTTGGAATTGGCACACAGTGCAGACGATCACTAAAAACAAGTTGCATAATGCCTACGTCCGGTAGCTGTCTTATGAGAATGTTCTGCTTTCTCTTAAGTTATTTAGATGATGAATATATAAAATGTACATACTTGTTTGTTGTTCTGAATACATTTCTCAAAATGTACACCTGTATTATAATAACCTCCCAGTTCTAGGGGAAATTTGTGCAATAAACACTCATGTCAATTTGATGGGTAATGTTTGTGTTTCTTTCATATGTTAATGGGACATATTTTGAACTCTGAATTTAGACAACCTAGTTTGATGAGCATGTGATCTTTCTATATTGATAGAATCTGTTAATACTTCATTAGATTGCGAGTTAAGTAAAATAATGATTGTTAAGTATTTAGCCAAATGCCAAGACTTTTTGGCTGCTACCCTTTGCCAGGTAATCTGAATAATTACCATATAATGTTCAGAGAATTTTTTAAAAGATTTATTTATTATATACACATTGTCCTGACTGCATATATGCCTGCAGGCCAGAAAAGGGCACTAGATCTCATTACAGATGGTTGTGAGCCACCATGTGGTTGCTGGGAATTGAACACAGGATCTCTGGAAGAACAGCCAGTGTTCTTAACCTCTGAGTCATCTCTCCAGTCCCCCAAATAATTTTTAATATATGCTCTTATAATTGTAATTTTAGTGTCCAAAATATATTCATGGTATATTCATTCATATACCCAACTCCACTCATAATGATAAATTGAAATTTTAAGTCCAAACCAAACCTAACCAACCCAAACTAAGAGGTCACCATGTAATACTATTTAAGAACATTCTATTCAAAACAAATGACCATGAGTTGGGTTGTGGTAATGTAGAGGCAGGCAGATCTCAGAGTTTGAAGCCAGTCTGATCTATAGAGCTAGTTCCAGGATAGCAAAGGCTACACAAAGAAACCCTGTCTTGTAAACAAACAAACAAAAAATACAAAAACAACAACAAACCAAATAACCATTAAATACACAATTAAACAGGTACAACAACATGGACTATTGGTTTGGTGTTTGGCATTGCTTTGCTCTCCGGTTTTGGATGTAACTCTGAGGAAGTGTGTCCTCTTGCTGTGCGTCCTGTGGGACTCAGCTGTCTATGCATCCGTGGCACTGGCTCTGCAGCAGTCATTTAACCATGTCTATGTTTGTTGGAAGGCTGTCTTCCTTAAGTTAGGTTGAATTGAGCTGAGTTAAGCCTTGAGGCAGCACTAGACCAGAAGGCAGTGTCATAGATTAATTACCTGTATCAGTTTTATATTTAAAGAAAAGAGTGCTGTTTTAAAGTGGTGAAGTATCGAACACTTGAAAAGTAAGGATCAGTTTTTTATGAACTGTTTGTATAAACTTTCAGAAATGTAAAAATCCTAATTAGTATGGAAGACTGATTTTGCTATGAGAAACTGAGTAAGATACAGATTTAAGCTGGTTATCTAAAGTCATACAATCTCTTGTAAAGACAGACTTTCTTGTCTCTTAGACCAGAAAGTCTTCCCAGCTATTTGGGGTGACAGGTAGTAACACTATCCAAAGTTTTGTTTTTGTTTTTATTGGTTATTTATTTACATTTCAAATGTTATCCCCCTTCCCAGTTTCCCCTCCACAAGCTCCCTATCCCCTCTTCCCTCCCCCCAGCCTCTATGAGGGTCCTCCCCACCCACCCATTCCTGCCTCAGCCTCCTAGTGTTCCCCTATCCTGGGTCATCAAGTGGTGCCAGGTAAGGTCATTCTCTGCTACATATCCAGCTGGAACTGTGGGTACCCCCTGTGTACTCTGTGGTTGGTGATTTAGTCCCTGGGAGCTTTGGGGGGTCTGGTTGGTTGATACCATTGTTCTTCTTATGAGGTTGCAAACCCCTCCAGCTCTTACAGCCCTTGCCCTAACTTCCCCAATGGGATCCCTGTGCTCAGTCCAATGTTTGGCTGTGAACATCCATATCTGTATTGGTCTGACTCTGGCAGAGCATCTCAGGACAGCTATACCGGGCTCCTGTCAGTAAGTACTTCTTGGCATCAGCAATAGTGTCTGGGTTTGGTGTCAGCAGATGGGATGGTTCCCTAGGTGGCACAGTTTATGGATGGCCTTTCCTTCAGTTTCTGCTCACTGCATTTCCCTTTGACAGGAGGAATTCTAGATTATTATTTTTGAGATGGGTGGGTGACCCCATCCCTCAACTGGGGGCCATGGAGAGAACTCTATCCACTGGAGAGAACTCTACAGGTTCTCTCTCCCCTCTGTTGGGTATTTTGGTTAATGTCCTCCCTGTTGGGTCCTGGGAACTTCTTGTGTTCCTGGCATCTGGCTACCCCCAATTCCTCCCCCCCCCCCCCCCCCCACACACTGCTTATCTGTGCTTTTCTGTGTGGAAGGAGGCCTAGAGTAGCAAGGTGAGAACTAAAGGCCAGTGAGGATTGGGAAGTTGCAGCCTATCCGGTGTATAAACTTGTCATGTCTACAAATTATTAGGCAAGCCTGGCTGTTAGTTAGTAATTTTCTATTTTAAACTTCTAGGGAGAGTAGCTAGAGTAGCAGAGTTTGCATGAGGGTAACTAGCTTTAGCAGGCTGCCAGCAGAGGTTTATTGTTTTCTGTTTGTTTGTAATTGGACCTAAGTTGACTCAAGATACTTTTCAAAATAAACCATCAAGGGCTTGAGAGATGGTTCAGTTAAAAGCACTTGAGTTTTATTCCCAGCACCCACATGGTTCGCAACCATCCTTAACTTGTTTTGGGGAATCTGATGTCTTCTGGCCTCCAGGGGCACCAGATACGTACATAATGCACATAATGCAGGTACAACATTCATACACATACAATAAATAATATAAATTTAGAAAAGTAAATGGGGAAAATAATATAAATTTAAAATAATCTATCAGATATTATTATATTCCTTATTAAGAATTTTTAATTACATTAAAACTGTCCAAATTATTCAAACATGAACTTGTGTTTTAGAGAAATCATTTTCCAGAAGAAATAAAAGTATTTTTGTTTGGATTGTGGTGACAACATGCTAAATGATTCACATGATTTAACTCATCTTGAAAACCCTGAAAGCCCACTATTTCCATACAGATGTACAAACTGACGTCCAGAGATACATTAAATAGTGCCAGGGGTGAGTTCATAACAATAGTAGAATGCTTGCCTGGGGTTGGGTCCTCAACACTGAGAAACAACTTTCTTTCCTAACTAAAAGTTAAATTTCAGTCTGATTGCCTGCAAAGTTCAAGTTTATAATGATCAAGGTTTATTTTTCCCCCTTCTTTCAGAATTTTAAGATGAGGGACCAGAGAGATGGCTCAGCAGTTAGGAGCACTGGCTGCTCTTCCAGAGGACAGGAGTTCAATTCCCAGCACACACGTGGTGCCTCACAACTGTCTATGACTCCAGTTTTAGAGGATCTGGCACCCTCAAATAGATATGCATGCAGGCAAAATATCAATGCACACAAAATAAATCTTAAAGATATTAAGATGATACTAAGTATTAATCTTTGGGGGAGTGACCTTTGAAATTTAGTTTATATACTATATATAAAATTTTAAAATATACGTTATATAAAAGTGAAGCAGGTCATTTGCAATGCTGTTGTAGTTCCTATTGCGGTGAACACTGAGCAGAACAACCTGAGGAGGAAAAGCTTGGCTTTCCTTTACAGGGAAGTCAAGGGAGGAACTCACACAGGGCAGAAAGCTGGAGGCAGGAATTGAAGCAGAGACTGACTTGCTATGTTAGCTTGCTTAAAGGACCCAGGAGCACTTGCCAGCCCCCAGTGGGCTGAGTGTTCCACCTCAGTCATTAATTCATCAAGGAAATGCTCCCCACAGACTTGCTTACACTTCAGTCTGATGGAAGCATTTTCTCAATTGAGGTTCTCTTCCCAAAAGACCTTAGCATGTATCAGTTGACAGAAAAATTAACCAGCGCAAGTACCATGTATTTTTTTCACAATTTATATCTGTAGTGACTGAACCGTACCAGCTTTTGTGCCCTAACCTCAGAAAAGATGTGCTAATAGCATGTTGTAAACTTCAAGTTTGGGTAAGCCCCAGGGTCCAACGGAAAATATCGCACTGTCATTAGTCTGCAATGTTACAGCCTGAACTCTCCTGTTGTTTTTATTGGAGATTCTTACCTTGCCAGAGAAAGGTACTGTGAATCATTATTGGAAAACATGTATAATCATAAGACACTAAGTTTCCTAGTTGGCTGTTACTCTTGAAAATACTATTATGTACCTAGATGTGGTCACAGCCGTCAGTTTTTAAAATTCTGTGTAAATGAAATGTTAGAAGGTGGAGGTTCACAAGGAATGGTGTGACTAGTGGGGCCCACCTATGCTCTGATAAGAACAGTGCAAAATAACTTTCCCAAAATGATGATGGATTCTGGAATTCTGAAAGTTAGCCTTTACTGTTGAAATAGCCTGCCATGGTTAACACTGATAGTCAATTTGACAGAATCTAGAATCCCCCAAGGAGATAAATCTTTGGCCTGTCTGTGAGGAAACTTCTAGATTTAGGTAATGAAGTTAGGAAAAAACTCACTCTTCTGTCTCATGGGCCTGGGGTACTGGACTGAATAAAAAGGCCAGCTAAGCAAGAGCATTCATAATGTGCTAGTACCTGACTGTGGACAAAATGGACATCCACTTGACACCCCTGCCACCGTGGCATAGCAGGAAAAGGCACTTGCTACCAAGATAATCTGAGTTTGATCCCCAGGACCCAGATGGTGATTGAAAAACATGCTCTTCTGTAAGACATCTCCATGAGCACAGTGCCACATGCCACACACAAAAGAAAAGTTTAAAAAAAATAATAAACAATGGGCTGTAGATGTGTCTCTGTGGTCTAAGAACAAGTGGTGGGTGCACTTGGAGAGGACCAGAGTTCAGTTCCCAGCACTCATGTTCAGTGATTGACAGCCTCCTGTTTGTTACTTCCAGCTCAATCTTTAGACCAAAATAAACCCTCTAGGGTTACTTTTATCACAACAGGAATAATAAATGATACTCAGGTTTTGCAGCTTTTCTCACCAAATAAGAAACCGAAGCTGTCTTTATTTTGTTAGGAAAAGAGACTAGAATGTAGAATTCAATACAAAAACACTCATCCCTTGGTTCCAGGCAACTTTAAACCTAGCTGCCTGAAGGAAGAAGAGATGAAGAGGTTTGCTCTATCAATGCTTAGGTTAAAGCAGCCCCCACCCACTCACTCTCACTACCCACAGAACTTTAGTCAAGGATGTTTAGATCAGGACTAACGGAGGGAGGCAAGTGGAAATAAAAGGGCAGCTTTACCTCCACAGAAGTTTTGTCCTTTAATCAGAACACGTGACACCAGTTTCTCCACGGAAGTGGGGGCTGCACAGATGGTACAGAGAGCTTGTGGGTTTTATAGGACAGAAAAAGGAACTTCTGGGATATAAGATTTCACCTGTAGGTCGGTTCGCCAACAGTCTCAAAGTGCTAAATACGAAAAGAGGTTAGTATGTTGATCTCAGAAGCGTCAAGGATTCTGACAGCTTTTATGACTTAAAAGCCTCAGGTGGATAACTTTCCTATCAGGAGTGCCTTAGTCCACCTGATGCTTTTAGATCATAAACCCTTTAAAGAAAGATCCTAAAATTTGCACACAGCCGCTGAGGCATCATCCATCATCAGGTCCAGGAAAATCTGGCGCATGCTAGGCCAGCAGGCTACCCTCTGAACTATATCTCTAGTCTTCAAAACACTTTGGTTTTTTGGAGGCAGCTTTCACTAGCGATTTCGTGGTTTGTTTTTGCTTTTCAAAGTCGCGTCGAATACGCCGCAAGGGAGCAGTGGGCTGAGTGCGCGAGTGGATCCGTGGATTGCACAGTGGTGCGTGGACTTCCTAGCCTGCTGAATGGCAGCTTCGACTTCCGCGGGGCCATAAGAGCCCCACGGCTTCCGGACTCGGGCGCTAGGCAGAGCACCTTGCCCACAGATCTGCCCATAGTCTATTTTTGGCGAAGCCCTCGTAGCATTTCCGGAACCTCAACCGGAAGCTGGGTATGCGGAAACTACAATCCTGAGACCGACTCTCGCGACGAAAGCCAAGCTGCTCATTCCCCGCTCCTTCCACGCCCAACTCTTTACGTCACGGCTAGGCGGGCGTTACTGTGCGCGTTATGCGCATGCGCCCTTGCCCTCCCTCGCCCCCGCGCAGGCGTCTTTCTGGCCAGTCGCGCGTGGGCTGAGGCCCTGGGCGGGCGTTGCGAAGACTTGTTTGCTTGAGTTTGGACCCTGCGACAGTTTTCATTTCCCTCCCGGTAGGGCTGGCGCACACCCGGGTCAGGAAAATGGGCAGCTAGACGCAGGCTAAGGAGCGTGCGGCTGCGGACATGAACTCGCCCGTGGACCCCGGCGCTCGGCAGGCACTGAGGAAGAAGCCACCGGAGCGGACTCCTGAGGTAAGGCCGGGAACTGGCGAGCACTGCTCGGCCCCGACCTGGCCATAGCCGCGCGGGGTGATGAGCACCTTTCCTGCAGTTTCCTGCCGGGGACTTCCTTGTACTTCTGATAAGAAAGCACCGTTACTGTTCACTGGCTTCTGAGTTTGTGTGTGCTCAGGTGGGCTGAAAAACAAGCTGGGAATTGTAATGGGTAACAGACAGTTCATACTATAGCCAGTGCACAATTGCCCCCCAAAAGACAGGTTTCCAATGTCCGGTATCAGACTCTGCATCAGCCAGACGGTAAGTTCCGTGGCGGGTGATGCTTGTTGAGTAGTTCCCTAGGTGCTTTTTCAAACTTTCCGTGGGAAGCTTAAGATTATTTGGTAAGTTTTCTTGGTTTGAAAACGTTTCTATATTGCTTAGTGGCTATGTGTATTATACCAAAATTAAAAAAAAAAAACCCAGCGGTGTAAATGGAATGAGTCGTCTTGTTTGAAGCTGCAGTAATTGAAATGAAATGCTTTAATTCTTAGTCACGCGAGTTTCAGATTTGTAGTGCTTTGCATAGAAAGTTTCAAACTTTGGGCTAACACTATGAGACACGACATTGTTAACAGCCATTACTGTGATGAGTCCTGCTTGTTTATTGAAACCTTGATCTTTGCATAGGAACAAGGCACCTGCCTCCCTCTTTCCAGGGTCTACTTTCTCCCACTTACAGTCCTTTTCCCACTTGTAATTCGTGAATCAGCTTTTCTGTGGTGATAATTATCATTGTAATGTGCATTCTAAGTTTTATTTACGAACATTATTTAGGTAATGAGGGAAAACTCTGCTTCTCTTCAGGTACCGAATTAGGTTAGTTTGAAATTGAGTCTTTTTGAGCAGAGGAAGTTTTCTGAACTGTTGGGGAAGTTGTGCTTGGTCATGTGTGCTGTGTTGAGGACTTTTATCTTGTTTTACTGGAGTAGCAACATTGTTGAAGAGAATATTAACTGCTTGAATTCATTCATTGACTGTATTTTTGAATGAGTGTAGAATTTGGGTTACTAATCATTATCCAGAGTGCTAGTGATGGTTTATTTTGAAAAAAAAAATTCTATGAAATTCTCATAAGTTTGTTTCTGCTGTCAGAAGATTCTCGTAGTGGACTCCTAAGGGTCTGCTATAAACATATTAATTTGGTAATTATTCATTACCAATCTGTTCAAGGTTCTGTTTTGTACATTAGAAAATTTTAGTGGATGAAATAGAAAGTTCCTTTTAGTTCTTACATTCTGATGGATTAAGGAATTGAGAAGGTAGGTGATAAATATGTAACATGCTTGCTAGTGATGGCTATTTCCAATAATAGGAGAAGGAGAATTGGGGAAAGGGAAAATAAAAAATAGCTAAAAAAAAAAAAAATAGTTAAAATGAAGTAGTTCCTAGGTAACTTGACTTTGTTGTTGAATGAAACTGGGTATCCCTGTGTAGCTCACAGCAACCTGGATCCATAACTTGTCGGCACTTTGCTTGTATAAAGACAGTAGTGAGCCTCACCATACATACCTGGTTCAGGGGTTTGACTTGATGAACATTCTATTGATGCATTCGAATGGGATTATGTGCAGAGTTTTACCAGGAAGAAAGCTTTTGCAAACAGAGTAAATGGTCATTGCAAAGACCCTGTGATTAGAGTCCAGGATTAGCAGGGAACTCTAGAGTAGTGGGGAATGAGCCAGAGTGGGTAGGAAGTCTTAGATGGTGTTTCAGTCTAGGACACAGCATGTAGGACTTTGTAAACTGTGAAGGTTGTTACTACTATTACTACTACTATTTTTCTGCAGTGAAATGGGTAAGTTACCATCTGAAGGTTTTGAAGCAGAGGAATGAAACTGTCCTGTTAGATTTTTAAAGACTATGGCTGTTGTGTAGAGTGTAGACTAGGTGGAAACGAGTAGGAGCAGGAAGTTAGAAGCTATTGCATAAATGGGGTAAGAGATGTTGATAGCTCAGACTAAAATGACAGCCATGGAGCTTCTGAATAGCCATCAACTTCTGGAAATATTTTTGATGTTTAGCCATGAGCATTTGTTAATAATATATTAGGTGTAGACTGAAGGAAAAAGAAGAATTGAACATGGTTACAGAATTTTTGGTCTAAATTATGGAGTGTTGAAGTTGTTACCAAAGACAAGTTAAATAGTTGTCAAAGAAATGACCCCGGGATGCAGGGCAGTGATACAATGCACACCTGGGGGTCTTGAGATCCTGGGCTTCATCCTCAGCACCACAAAACAAAAATGCAAGAGATTTGCCAGAGTTGATCTTTGTAAGGGGAAAATATCAGATGTTTTTAATATGTCTAATTTAAAATATCTGTTAGAAATGTTGGAGTAAACATCTAACACATAAAAATTATGTTTCTAAGAAAGGGATGAATTAGAGAGTTAAAATTTATAGTCATTGGGTTATAGCCATTATTTTCAGCTGGGAGAATTATGAAATTGTCAATATACAGCATATAAATAGAAAATAAAAGAGGTGTTAAAATTTAGTCACTGGTATGTAGACATTTTCAGTTAGAAGAATTACGAATTTACAAATATAAAGAATAGACATAGAGAATAGGAGTCACACATCATGATCCCAGCACTTGGGACTCTGAGAAAGAAGATTGCCGTTGTCTCCAGGCCTGCCTGGTATGAGTGAGGGTGGATGTGTGTGGGTGTGTTTGTCTTAGAAAAAAAATATCAGAATAAATAGGTAAATTAAAAGACAGAGGGCCTGGAGAGAGAGAGAGCTCAGTGGCTAAAAGCACTGGCTGTTCTTCAGAGGTCCTGAGTTCAATTCTCACCAACTACATATTGAGATCTGATACCCTATTCTGGCATGCAGGCATATATGCATGTAGAGCACTCATTACATAAAATACATAAATAAATCTTCAAAAAAAGAGAGACAGAAACAGACACATACACAACCAGTGTATAGTGGTGTCATGGAAGCCACGTTAATAAAAATGCATGGGCTAGGAGTGTAGCTTAGTTGTAGATCATTTGTCAGTCACATATGAAGCTTTGGACTCAATTTTCAGGGTAGGATTGGGGGATTCTATTTTCAAAAGCTAGGCATGATAACACATGCCTGCAATACCAGCATATAGGATGTGGAGGCAACAGCATTAAGAGCAATCCTGTCTGGACTACATAAGACCGTGTTTCAAACAAAAAACAAAGTTACAATGGAAGGGGATAACATTCATGCGGTAAACTTCATTTAGTTCCTTTTCCTTGAATGTGTACTGAGTGCACAGCATGTGAAAATATACAAATAGGCATCATTATGGTTTGAATTCGAAATCTCCTTACCCTGTCCCCCGCCCCTCACACAGACATACAGGCTCCTGTGTTTCAATACCTTGTCCCCAGCTAGTGGCAGTGTTGTTAGGAGGTTGTGGAACCTTTGGAGCAGATGTGGGTCACTGGGGATGGGTCTTTCAGTCATAGTCCAGCCCTACTTCTAGCCTAAGCTTGCTCTCTTCTTGTTAGTCACCAAACATCTGAGGAACTTTTTGCCTCGCTCTCTGCCCCTCTTTACTCCCAACATAGATTGGCCCACTTTAGCCATCATGAATTCTCTGCAGTGATGGACTGATAGCCCCTGAAGGTAGAAACCAGAATAAATCTTTTCTCCTTTAAGATGCTTCTGGTAGGAAGCAAGACGGAGTGCAAATTGCCAATACAGTGATGTGTTTGTTTTTGAGACAGGGTCTCACTATGTAGCCTAGGCTGTTCTCTAAATCATTATCTTCTTGTCTCAGCTTCTGAAGTTCTTGGATTAGAAGTGTGTGCCACCAGGCCAAGTTTAGAAACCAGTGTCTTTATAACTTTGTAATAAATCTTAGTGAACTAGACCCTCAGTAGTGAAGTGTGACATTTAAGTATCTTTCTAAGTTTTTACTTCTCTAGCTATTTGTCCTACTTTTTGGATCCAGGTTTCACAACACATTGTCTTTCCTGTGCTCTCTGATTTTCTTTCCCATTTTTAAAGGATTTCTTATGGGAAAATCTGGGCTTAAGTACTGGTCTTGGTAATTAAAAGTGTTCTAAAACCACAAAAGCTATTAAAGAGATATGGATTCAAGTAGAACACCTAACTAGCATGTGTGGGACCTGGTCTCCAGCCCAGCCAAAGACAGGTACGCATGCCTATAGCACTAATATTCAGGGAAGCTGAAACTAGTGGGTTATTTGAGTACACAGGTTGAGTTTAATCCAGACAAAGTTGAGACCATGACTCAAAAAAAAAAAAGGCTTTAATGTATTCCAAGATGCTTCCTGAGCCTTCTAGTAATTGTCATTGTTTCTTAGTATTCACACTATGATGTTTGCACAGAAGCAGAATAGACTAATGATTTGTTTCTCAGAATGTTCTGTTACAAAATGTACAATATATCTGTAAATACATTAACACTGGTTATGAACCTATGCTATATAATTTCCCAATTCAGGAAATATGCATAAGCTCACTTTTTATTAATAAATATTATGCCAATCTTTCACTTCTTAAAGTAGAATCTTCAGAACTAGTCCATAGGCATTGTTATTTATACATAGTCCATGTAGTAATTCTGATACATACACAGAGTTTTGGGATACTGTGCATCATGCTACATTCTCCATCTCTGCTTTGCATAGTATGTATGTGGTGTAATAACAGCCTTGAGATTTAGGGGTTTGGTTTGGCAATAGGGTCTGACTATGTAGTTCAGACTGGGCTCAGCTATACTGACCTCAAGCCTGATGATCATCTTGCTTTAGCATCCCAAGTGTTGGGACTCCAGGCTAGCATGATTGTGATACCACCCCTTGTAAGTCCTGGAAGTTTTATTTACACGATCCTATACTGGTATCTAATATTTTTGTATGTGTGAACATTTCCTGAGAGAAGTAAGTAACTGCTCACTCCAGTTAGGTTACCAACAACGGGACAAAGTAACCGTTCTATCCAAGTGTAGGCCTATTCTCATGGTAAACAAAACAAACAAACAAAATAGCTACATCACTAAAAAGTGTCATTGCAGTGTGGTTGATGACTTCCTCATAAATCCCTCATCCTTCTTGACTTAAACTTCCACCGTTAATATTCTCAGCAAGTGTGTTCAGCCACAGCCCATGCTTGCCATGACTGGCCTAGAATGTAGTCCAAAACAAAATCGAAAACTTACTTTAAAAAAATAATGATCCCCTCCCCAACTTCCTTTAATGTGGGTGTCTGTTTCTTGAGTATAAACTTTATAGATGATAACATCTTTTTACAGTGTTGAAAGTTTAGCTATACCTTCTATACTATGTGCAACTGAGTAGAATTACATATAGCTAGGGTAGTGGCATAGCTGGGTGTGGCTGAAAACTCAGGTGAAGGTCTAATGGCACTTTCCAGCTGGAGGGAACATTGGCAGGTCTAACTTATGGGCCCTTTGCAGATGATTAGAGCTGCTGTGATTAAGATGGCTATGCACAAAGAACAATGTTTGGTAAGTCCTGAGTATTTGATGATTCTTGGAGTTACCTAACTTCTCTAAAATCTAAATACTGAGGCTTTTTTATAGGGACTAAATGAAAAAAAAATAATGTAAAATATTTATCAGTGTGCCTACAGATGACAATAAATGATAGTTATATGTATTGGTTTGTTATTTCTTCTATCTGGAAATAAATGTATCATCCTTTAGTAAATTAAGACTTTGCATTGAAATTTCATCCCAGGTGCTCATCTGTAGAATTGTGCTTTCTTCTTTCTTCATTTTTCAACTCTTGTGTTTTTGTGATACTTTGAATCTCCTTCAAGCGTGATGTTCTAATACTGTGTTCTGATGCTGGTATGTCTGTAGCTTTGAACTCCACCCTCCCAAGGGTAATACCCATGTCCTGATTTTTAGCTCATCATACTTTATTCTAGCAGTAGTGATGTCTTATTAGTCTGATATTGGATGAATTGAGATAAAAAGACTTAGTTTGACAAACCTGCAAAATTCCCCATTAATTTTTCTAAAAATTTAATAAGAGCTGAAGAGATGGCTGATGATTAAGAGCCCTTTCTGCTCTTCCAAGGCAAAACGCCCATTCATATAAAGAAGGGAAGCTGTGGTCATATGGGAGTTTGGACCATGTGGTTTTTGTTGCTGAGATTGTTAGGAACTTTTACCCAAATTCTCCCAGAAGGAAAAGCAGCCAGCATGATGAGCTTCATGACTTGAGGATCTTTGGAAGGGATGTAGTGATCGTGAGCGCCATGAACTGTTCATCATTAGACAAGTGGAGTTGCTTAAAGTAGTACATAAAAACAGAATGGTGACTTCTGGCATAGCAGTGGAAGCTATCATTAATGCTACCACTAGTCTTTCCCACTCTTGCCTACCACTAGAGCTTTTGGACAAGTGCATAGGGTCAAGAATTCACACTGTGATGAAATGTAATAAAGAGGTACTGTCTTAATTAGGGTTTCCATTGCTGTAAAGAGACATCAGGACCAAGGCAACTCTTAAAATAGACAACATTTAATTAGGGATGACTTACAGGTAGTTAGGATGAAGCTCTCTCAAATCCCACCCCCATAGTGACACACTCCCTCCAATAAGGCCACTCCTAATAGTCCCACTCCTTGGGTCAAGCATATTCAAACCTCCACATTCTACTCCCTGGCCCCATAGGTTTGTTCAAACACATGAATCTATAATGGCATACCTAGCCATAGCTTAATACAAAACACATTCAGCCCAACTTCGCAAGTCCCGTAGTCCATAACAGTCTCAACAATGTTAAAAGTCCAAAGTTCAAAATTTCTTTGGCAATTCATGTAGTCTCTTAACTGTAATACCCTATAAAATAAAAATAAAAAAGCAGATCACAGACCTCCGACATCCAAAAACTTCATGGTGAGGAAATACTGTACCAAAGCAAAACCAAAACCAGCTGGACAAACATCTCCATGTCTGATGTCTAACTCCTTTCTGCTTTGTTGACTACAGCACAGTTCTCCTTGGCCAGTTCCACTCCCTATCAGCAGCTCTCCTCAGCAGGTATCCCAGGACTCTGGCATCTCAAATATCTTGGGATCTCCAAGACAACTTCAACATTACAGCTTCTTATTCCAATGTCTGAGATCCACACATGATCTGGGCTCCTTTAAAAGGCTTTGGTCACATCTCCAGCTCTGCTCTCTGTAGCACTCTAAGCCCTGGTTGACTCCACTCCACTGCTGCTGGTGTTCTTGGTGTTCATCTCATGGTACTGGCATCTCTGATTCACTGGAATTTTCCACTGCAACTAGGCTTCACCAATATCCTCTCACAGGCTCTCTTCATAGCACCAAGCTTCAGCCATGTGGCTCTGGGTGATTAAGAATAGACCAGCATCACTGAGGTGAAATCGTCTTTGCATGACCCCTTTTCAGTCCTGGGCCGTCAACTGTAACTGAGGCTGCACCTTTACCAGTGGCCTTCCCTGGACGCACACAGTGCCAAGTCTCAGCTGCTCTTCATGACCCCTTCATGCCTTCAAAACCAGTACCACTTGGATGATTCTTAAAGTCTAGCTGCAACCTTAGCTGTCTCTGGAACACAGCTTCTTTGTGCTCTCAGAAAACACTTCCCAGAGGATTTCACCTCAGTGATACTGGTCTCTTAATTACCACCAATTTCTTAGCTCCAACTAACCAACATCAATTGTCCCAGTAGTCCCTTCTATAAGAATAGATTTGACTCTAAAACTAGAGCCACATGGCTAAAGCTGCTAAGTTTTGCTGCTTGCAGGAGCTGGAATATGGCCCTCTTGTTCTATTACATTATCACCAGCTTTATGTTTTCCTATTCCTTCATTGCCTAAGCTTGGCTGTCTTGGAACTTGCTCGGTGGATTGACTTTGAATGCATGGCTCAGTCTCCTGAATGCTGGGATCAAAGGCTTGTACCACTATTCCTGGACTTAAGCTTTTCTTCACCTAGAACTTGCTCTGTCCCAGGCTGGCCTTGAACTCAGAGATCTGCTTGGCTTTGTCTCCTGGGATTAAAGCTTTTCATGGCCACTATTCCTCAAGATCTGGATCACAAGTGTGCCCTCCATTTCTGGATTGTAGTTTATCCCAGATTAAAGGTCCAAATGAAAACAATAGCCAGGCAATAATGCTTAACATGATATAACTATTACTTGTTCAACTGCAAACACATACATAGTAAGCTTAGTTGGGTTGAATCTTGTCCCGAGGTGGCCACTCTCTTAATTGCATTTAATATCCTTAGACATGAGATTCAGCTCCACTCTATTACTTGGTGCTCAGTTATTTTTTGAACCACGCATTTTGTACTTTACCTTTTGAAGCCTGTTATGCCTGATATAAATGCAATTTATGAAACTAAGCCAGAGAACAAAGTCTCTGCTGGGCTTTTTTGAGACTTCTTTGTCAATGCAATTAATGTAAATCTCTTTACTTTAGCCTCAGACTCTTTGGACAAGGGCAAAAAGCAGCCACATTCTTCACCAAAATACCACAGAAACAGTCACTAGGCCACACACTGAAATTTGTCTCCACTGAAACCTCTTGGGTCATGTCTGCACAGTTCAACTCACCCACAGCACCAATGTCTTCCATATTCCTACTAAGATGGCCCATTAAGACCCACTTAAAGCATTCCACTGCTTTCCAAAGTCCCCAAATCCACATTCCTCCAAACAAAAGCCTGGTCAGGCCTATCACAGCAATACCACAGTCTCTAGTGCCAACTTTCTGTCTTAGTTAGGGTTTTCATTGCTATAAAGAGACACTGACCAAGGCAACTTATATAATGGATAATATTTAATTGGGACTGGTTACAGATAGTTAGGAGGATGCTCTCTCAAAGCCCACCCCCACAGTGACATACTTCTTTAATAAGGCCACCCGCTCCAACAAGGTCACACCTAATAGTGCCACTCCCTGGGGCAAGCATATTCAACCCACCTCATATACTTCTAGAATTTGATAACTTTGTTCATGTGGTGCTGAAAGCACTGTTTGAAATGCACCAGAAGGAAGATTTCTAAGCTAGATCAGATTTGGTAAATGGAATAGCATAACAGTGTTGTTTCCTCCCGGAGAGCCTGAACTACAAATGGGTTTTCTTGACTTCTTGACTTATACTAGATTCTGGGTTTTTTTTTTTTTTTTAACCTATTCTATAAAGTTAAGTTTCCATTAATGGGAAATGACTGAAGATGTGCACCCATCTCTGTGCCCTAGATTGCCTGGAATTGCTATGGTAGTCCAGGTTAGATTCAAATGTACAGAGATCTTCCTGTCTCTGCCTCTTACATGCTGGGATTAAAGGTGTGTGCCACCATATCTGTCATTTTGGGTTTTTGAAGACTAGAAAATAAAAATGTTTCTGAATTAAAACAAACAAACAAAAAACCAGAATAGTTATCCTAGCACACAGAATGATGAGGAATTCAAGGCTAGCTAGCTTCAGCTTCCTAAGTTTGAGGCTAGCCTTGGCTACATAAGACTTTGTCTTACAAACAAAACATGAGAATGAATTCCTTTGTAAAATTCCAGGTTCTAGAGTCATAAGCAGCACTCATTTGCTCTTCTGCAGTAAGCTCCAAATGCTACATTCCTAATTCTTTGGTATAAATGATAACTTTGGCAATGGGAGAACTTTAGAGCTTTGACACATGGCAAACAATAAGATTGATTCTATAAACCCCTAATCCATAGTAGAACTTGCATAATAGGGTAGAGTAACAGGTATTTTATTTGATATGAATGGGGAGAGGGAACGTCACTACCAAATGAGGTTTGCATATGAAAAGGAACTGAATTCCAACGAAGTAAAATAAAAATTTCTTGCTTAAGCCATATGACTTAACAGGGTCTTTTTTAGCACTGACCTTACTTAGAATAATGAACAAAGATATTTTTTTTAACTTTGGACCTTTTTTTGTTGTTGTTCTTGTATTGATACTTACATAGATGCTTCCTCCACCAATCAATGCTTTTATTGTTTTAAGACTGTGTCTTAACACAGCTCAGAGTGACCTTAATCTTGGTGTCTTCCTGCTTCAGTCTCCTGAGTTCTGGAATCACCAGTATGCCATGACTGGCTATAATAAGTAAATGCCATTCATTTAGTCACATCTTATGCAGTAAAGTTGACTCTTTGTATATTAGTTACTTTTCTCATTGGCAAAATACATATCAAAAGCAACTTAAGAAATAATTTATTCCAGCTCACAGGAACAGAGAGAACAATTATGGCAGGAAGCATGGCAACAGGAGCTTTGGCATCTGGTCACATCACCTCCAGTCAGGATGCAGACAGGTGCTTGCTGATGCTCAGTGGACTTTCTCTTTTGTCAGTCCAGGACACAGCCCATGAGATTGGTTGTGCAGCCATATTTGATAGATTATATCTATGTTCTTGTTTTGGCATGTGTTAAGGCCTACATGTTACAATTTAAGATCAAAATGTTGATTCTAACATGATGTCTGTTCTGCTAAGGTCTGGGGGCCTGTTACATTAGCTATATCTCAGAGGTTCTGATAAATTGTGGTTTGATTTTCATTTGAATCTAGGTACATTTTACATTTCCTCCCTGACTTCTTTACTGGTCAGTCATGATTGCTCAGTCCCCATTACCATTCAGAGAGAAGAAAACAAAGTGCAGTTAGCAGCAAACTGCATCAAACTATACACAGTAAATATACTACTTCCCAGTTGTTGAAGTCCACTGATAATCATCAGTTAATTATCACAGGACAGAAAATGACAAGGTTGCATATAATGTGTTGTGAAGTTAAAATTATTTAAGGTTAGTGTAGATATAGTAAGTGGATGAAATAAATGAAGGAGAAAGGCAGGAACAGGGAGAAAGAGGTTAAATGAAAGAAAGGAAAAAGAAGCAATAGAGAAATATGAAAGAAAAGAACGAGAAATTCAAGAAAATTAAATGAAAAATAAAGATTTCCCAAAAACAAAAAATTCAAAAATGAAATTAGGTAAATGCAAGAAGGGGACTAAAAATATAAGAGCATCTAAAATAGTTTAAAGTGCTATTAAAAATAAAATGGGAACAGAGGAGGATACATGGCAAAATGATATAAAAGAGAAAAATATTGCTCAAATTTCTGTGCTTGAGGGCTGGAGAGGGTCAGTTAAACTGAACTTCTGTCTTTCCTAGAGCCTTAGACTGTTGCTGAGTTTCTTTTTTTGTTGTTGTTTGTTTGTTTTGTTTTTCCAAGACAGGGTTTCTCTTTATAGCCCTGGCTGTCTTGGAACTCACTCTGTAGACCAGGCTGCCCTCGAACTCAGAAATCTGCCTGCCTCTGCCTCCCAAGAGCTGGGATTAAAGGTGTACGCCACCACTGCCCGACTTTTGTGGTGTCTGGCACTGTTGTCTTCATTGATAATTTTGTTTGTTTGAACACCAGTGGCCTCTACTGGCCACACTTAAATTGCAACCTGTGACAGGTTCTCTCCCCTGGCAGAGGTTCTGGGGGAATGTTTCTCTCAGGTACATCAGAAGTGAGGGAAGCAGTCACAGCACTGAAAAGTAAGTAAGTAAAGGATATGTCTTCATACTTTAAAGATCTCCTGTTTTTCAGTCTCTTTACTAGATTGATATGTCAGTGGCTCTTTAGTACACCACAGAACCTTCAACATTCTTAGAATCTGAAAGTGTTGATAGGTGGCTCAGGGGTTGATGAGCTACTGTCCTCAGGCTATCAAACTCTAGAATTATTTCAGTTGATGAGCCATTGGTAAGAAACTATCATTCCTTATGTACTTGCCTGCTTAGGAGAGTACTCCATCTCCCTATATCCTCCAGCTTGCCAGCCTCTATCTGGTTCCCTGTTCTCTATAGCTGTTTTTCTGGACCTTTCTTCATCCTATATCTTTGACAGGCCTGATTGCAGTTCCCAGACCTGTGGTTTCCCTTCTCAGCTTAACAATAGGTTCCATCTCAAGATGGCTCCTGGCCCTGCCCTTGGGGTCTCGTGTAAAGTGATGAAGTGGGACTTCACTTTATATTGATTTTTTTTCACCAAAGGAATTTGTTTCTCACCAGAACCTCCAACAGGATTTGAAGCTTACCAAGGCTTTGGACTTATCTTGAGGATATATGTATGCTTCTTGCTTGGCTTATTTTTTGCCCTTGCTTCTCCCATTCCCCACCTGGGAACTATGGCACAGATGCTTTGTTTGCCTACTCTTTGGTTAATCACATGTGTTTTTCTTAGCATTTTCAGATATTCTTTCACTCCCTTTATGGATTTCCAAAACTCTTTTCTGTCTTTTTCTGTTTGGGATAGTCTTATCTACTGACTAACTCCATCTGGTCAAACACCTCTTGCAAGTTCAGGGAGGCGGTGGTGGTGGTGGTGGTGGTGGTGGTGGTGGTGGTGGTGGTGGTGG